>JASEVX010000001.1:94026810-94077111 GCA_031761405.1 Serripes groenlandicus | reverse complement strand
TTTGTTTGTCCGCCTGTTAGGACTATAAAACATTTTTAATGTTTTTCGTCAATAAAAACTTTTGACTTTGACTTGAGTAAGTTAGTTTGCCCATGACGCGGGCGAGTATATTTACCGTTTGTTCCCGTTTATAAATTGTTTCATCTTAAAAAGTTTTCAAATAAATATTATCTGATAGTGCACCGATATTTTTCAATTCATGTTATGCATGACAATTTAAAATGTGTTCGATGCAAACAAATATTTCAAAACAAATTTGGGAACCAGAAAGAATACTGTTTATTCTACTTAACATGACGAGTACCGAGTCATCTGATAATTGTGCTCTTTGTTTACATGCGTCAACTGATCAAGAATGTGTGAAAAGCCAGATCGCAGGTCCACGTTGTATAGCATCCGAAGTAGCCCGACTGGCTTTCATTCTGTCGGAATATCTTCGTGCCGGGAATCAGCCGTTTTATTGGCGAAAACAGTTAAAACACCACGGGTTGTTAATCCCCGGGTCTTTTTTCGGTCAAATTGCTTTACAATAAAGAATGTAACCTGACGTACAGCGCTGTCTTTACACTGTGTTGCGTTGTGTGCTCATTGTTTGCCAAACGAAGATGCATGCATACACTTTCTCGGACACAACCGGCCATTGACAACTCGACAACTGAAAACAGTGTAGAACAAAAGATAGTTTATCTTATAGATAGATGTCTTTGCTCGTACTTTACGAATTTCTAATTCATTTTATAGAAGTCTGTCTTGTTTTATAGTACAGAAGCAGCGCTCTACGATACAAAAAATCGTAGGACAACCGCAAGATGTAGATCTGACTCTGTCTCATTGGTATTAAATAAGTCACAGAAGGATCTTTATCTGTATCAAATACGTCATGTTTGGTGCTGTAATCAGCGACGCAAACTTATATTTTTTCCAGATCGTCCATTCTTATATCTGTTTTGGGGATTCTAAGATTGTACATCAAAACCAGTGGGGCAATTACTTATCTTGAGCAATTCACATTTGGACAAATGTGTCTACATGTGGGAAAGGGTTTCGATTCATTTTTGTTTGACAGGGCCCATACGTAAGAGTGTACGGAGACGTCTGTTTTAATTAGCATATGTGATGATGTTTGAAAATATGAGAGGAATGATTGCAAGAAAAAGAGGGTGATGCGGTCTTACAGTACCAGAATATTAATTATTCCTCTTCGCTCCGGCCGAGCTCTTGGGACGAGAGATGTTATTAGGAAAGACAGCGGCGCTAATGTCTAAAGACCTCAACATGTCGAAATCTCTCTGTAATGACGGATACAAATTCATTGCCGACTTCCCGTGATCGAGAAACGACTCTCTCAACCGCCATTTTGTAAATTGAATTTGGTCCTGCCCTCTAGCGGCGCGCTATTTTTACAGACAAAGTAAGGAGAGGCTATGTCGTGATTCAAAATGTCGTTAGCTCGAAAATGCCGCTTAAACGTATTTGAATATTTATCTATAGAAAGTATATAACCAGAAGTTTATAGCATTAATTTTGAACAATTGGTAGGGTCTTTTGTATGGAAATTGCTTTAGTATCAATCTATGTGAAGCATTTATGCCGAAAATTGAATTGTCCATAGATCGGAGCTGTCCGCTGGCCAGTTAACCAGTCGGTATTTTGATTTTGTTCTGTCGGAATGATAACGTGGACCAAAAAACAACAGTTTAGGGGTAAAATTGCTTTACAAAAGAATATTACAGACAGACAGACATGAATGTTGTCATTGTGTTGGGTTGTATTTTCATGGCATAACAAAGAAAAATGAACATCTTATTCTGTAAACGTGTGTATGTTTATTTCGCATATTATTTCACAGTTCTAGTTAAAATTAATTTGTTGGTGTACGTCTGAACTTTAATCGATTTCTTTTTTTTTCCCCAGCAATATTTCGTTTTATGTTCGCGTTTTTTCCCCCTATATATTTCTTAAGAATATTAATTGGAAAACAGAGTAAAAGAGTTATCTTTATATTCTTTACCTGATAATGATTTTTTTTAATGTTTAAAAATAATTATCTTTATGAAATATTTATCCCAAAATTGTAGTTGATTTTATTCAGAGATTAAAACATTCCGGAAAAAGGAGAAATTGATTGCTATTGTTAAGCTTTTTTCTCTTTTCCACAAAATACATATTTTTACAAAATTCGTCCGCTTCTCCTTTGCAACACATCTCATTTAAGCATGCTATATCGTCGTTCTCTCATCTAAACCATATTAAATTTAAATTTTAAGTATATATATATGGGGCACGTCTGGCGAATTGGAGTCGTTGTGAGTCTCCTTAACGGCATCATACTTTGAACAATTGCCGTAAAACCAGTGGAATCACACTTATGTTTTATTATCAGATGTTACATTTAGGTCTATATAAAATATAAAGGCTGAACGTATAACCGTTGGTGAAACTGTGCGGAGAAATAGGCTCGCCTGAGGTTTGACTTTACGCAGATGCTAAACGCGCCTCACATATAAACTTACATACATATGTAAATCAATTAGGGTGAATTCCACGGAAGGCAGTACCAGACATATACCGACAAGTCACGCAAACTGATTGTCGGAGTCTGCTATAGGGGGAAACTCGAGATAACATGTACAATTGAGTTGTACTCCAATAATTACAACATTAGCGTACTTGTGATAAGTGTGGATACAGATCTGCATTCACAACCATGCGAGCTGAATACAAATGCACGCTCGTCGTCAGACTTTTCTTGAAACCGTATGTAGCTAATTAGCGAATTGTACAAAAAACAAACCAATCTGCGTTGAGCATTTAACAATCGTCAAATTTAAGTACGTCGATTTCTTTTCCAAATTTTAAGTTTTCATATTACAAATGAATTCTGTTAATCAAAATGGTGTCTTACTACATCCCTATTTTATATACCACTAAACGGAATTGTACTGCAGCCGAAGGGACTTCAATTTCTTGTATTTGTCCAGACTTACATTTATGACTTAAGTAGGGGGACATATATTTATTTCGATATTAAGCAACATAAAACCAAGGACAACACAGAAATAGAATACCTCTTATTTCTTTTGCGCTCCATTATTATTAGTATCAATACTAGTTTTATGATACGGTTATCATGACCATCAAAAGTATCGTTATTGTCAGAAATAGTATCATTATTAGCAGAAATATTATTATTTTTGTCAGAAATAGTGTCAATATTGTCAGAAATAGTGTCAATATTGTCAGAAATAGTGTCAATATTGTCAGAAATATTATCATAATTATAATTATTAATATAATTATTATTATAGATAAAAATGTTATTATTGCCATTATTAATATAAATATCATCATCTTCATTAACAATTAAAATGCTGTCCAAGTCTATTAACCTCTACTCATTGTATTTACAACTATAGCAGAAGCAGAAACTTGATAAAGTAGAAAGCACATTGACCATGACATTGTCGTTTACCTTTTCAAAAATGCAGAGGCATTTGACGCATCTGTACCAGACGAGTTTTGCAAACATTGTGGCATAATGAGCAAGTCCGTCTTTTATCACAATGTTTTCAACTCAATTCAATGATTATACTCTAATTTATAGACATTTACCATATATTTGCTTAGCTATCAAAAACGTCTTATGCAGATTTGTAATATGTTTGAAAGGGTTTACAGGAGAAGCAATGTCCCGAACTTAGGACTCCAATTTTCGAGATCACTACCCTCACCACTTGACTTAAGAGGCCCCCCTCTAATGAAGAGCAAACAACTTGACTGAGATCAGAAAACCATCTGTCAAAGTTCGAGGAAACATCGTCTGATGTTGTCCTCGAGGATTTCGGCCATGTTTCCCGAACCCTCTTCAGAAATGTAGAAAGTTGCTACTTCTACAATAAAATGGTTACAGTCTCGCTTTTCTTCAAACAAAACATTGTTTCTCGTGAAACCACTTAAAACCTCTCGTTCTGTACTTGCTCCCGGCCTTTCAAGCATCTTTTTGTCTTTAATACTTCAGATACAATTTAAAATAACGGGACAAATGGTCAAAGAGGAACTGTAATTGTGCCGTGTCATGGACAAATGTTTTATATAAAATATCTTACGAACAGTGACGCATTGGATCAGCCCGATCGTTCACTGCATCAGGTTTAGTAAAATAAAATATATCCAGATAATAAATTTGTCATGTAAAATATTAATATATGTTAGCTGTTGTTTTTGATATGCGAATTTAATTTTTAGTTACATGGAACTATTTTTATTTGACTCGGGCCCAATTAGTCTCGGAAACAATCACGAAAATCAATGACAAATCCGTTATTTTTAGGGTCGCAGCGCCACCTAGCAAATATGGCGCTTGGAAAGATGAGAGAGATAACGGGATTGAAGGGTCGGGTTTCAAATAAGGGCTTTCGGGATAATCATTGTCAGGAGTTAATCGAAGAATAAAAGAAATTTTACGGCCATTAGTTTTCAGATATTGCATTCGACATCATGTTCGTGAAAACAATTCCCAACGTTCTATAATTGCGTACACGTGTGCGGATGGTCATATCACGTGTGCGTTGACGTTGGTTGATGTATGTGATCAGACATTAAATTCCGTTACATATTCTTACTATACTACTAGGCACTGAGGCGCAGATAGAGAACTGTAGAACGGTCTGTGCTAGACATTTAAATCTCTCTAATAAACCCCTTCATACATACACAAACATCTAAAGCAGACGACTTTTAAAACGTTCAGGTATAAATATGGAAACCATATTGTGATATTTGTAACATGTTCCCAGAAAACAACAACAGGTTATTAAGATCAAGTGATCAACATATGTTATTTTTTCCTATTTAAGCCTAAAATTAATTTTTGTAGAAATTCTCTCTCATACTGTAGAATCAGATGACTCTACATGTAAGAACCTCCACCACATTAAATATATTTAAAACTGTAAACTTAAGTTTATCGAACCCAAGTGGGAAGGATATTATTACAGGGTTAACCATGCATATGTTCATTCTTAACGTTTTAAACTTTTCATCCAATTTGCTTGAGTATTTGTCTATATAGCATACTCATGCATACGTAGTTTTGTTTCACTATTTGTTTGTTTGCCGTGTGTATGTATATATAGTTGATTAGTATAGCGTAATGTCTTAATGTAAATTTCCAAGTGAGTTGGCTTACACAAATGTGCTGCTTCTATAACTATCATATCTCAGTTAAAATAGTATATGGAACATAGTTGAAACCATTGCGGCAATAGTTTGCATCAATGTTTTCAAATGTCGTCTAATGCAGATGGGTTATATTAAGCAAATAAACACTATATTGTGGAAATTCAAAGGAATTGACTTAGTTTTCTTTTGAATGTCCACATTATAGAAATTGGAGTTTAAATCAGGACTATCTAAGATGAAATAATTCATGCATCTTGAGGTCTGATTATTATTATTTTTTCCGTGATAATTGGCATTTTGACACAATTGCAGGAGATGTATTTGATGACATCGTCGTAAAAGGGATAATTTCAATGATTGAACGCTTCCATTAACCTTCATTTGATGTGACTTTAAACAACATTTGCGTATTTTGATATGCATGTCTTTAAATCGTAAATATCATCAATATAGACCAAGATCAGTCAGCACATTCGAGAAATCTACATAATTCGCTACTCATTTAACACTATTTATCCTCTCCATCATGCAGATGCCTTTTGATGCATCTGCAGCAGACGACGTTTTAAAACATTGTATCACAAGGGGGAAATTGCCCATAATGAGCAACTGCTCTGTCTGCAACAATGTATTAAACTCTTACCAGTAATTGTACTTATAGAGATGTTTCAATGTTCAAGTTTACCTAAATATTTATAAAGCCGATTTGTATTTGTTTGGACGGTTAAGCAATGACTAGTCCCAACATATGTAAAAACTTGTCAATAATCAGGAATATCGGTTCCAGAATGTATTAGTATAAGGTTTTACACTTTCCCACAAACAGACGCATTGTGACGCCCTTACAGCAGACGCATTGTGACGCCCTTACAGCAGACGCATTGTGACGTCCTTACAGCAGACGCATTGTGACGCCCTTACAGCAGACGCATTGTGACGCCCTTACATCAGACGCATTGTGACGCCCTTACAACAGACGCATTGTGACGCCCTTACAACATACACATTGTGACGCCCTTACAGCAGACACATTGTGACGCCCTTACAGCAGACACATTGTGACGCCCTTGCAACAGACGCATTGTGACGCCCTTACAGCAGACGCATTGTGACGCCCTTACAGCAGACGCATTGTGACGCCCTTACATCAGACGCATTGTGACGCCCTTACAACAGACGCATTGTGACGCCCTTACAACAGACACATTGTGACGCCCTTACAGCAGACGCATTGTGAAAACATGATAGAGAAATTGTTCATATTGAGCAATTTCCCGGTTTTTTTTCCACGTTTTAACTTTTAACAAAATTAGAATCTACTCTCATTTGTAGAGATTTTCCATAGTTTTGTCTGCTGGCAGAGTTGTTGTATGAGGTGAAAAGTGTTACTTCATTATTTAAAGGTCAATTTCTATATTTTCACCTACCTGTATACGGGCCTCGTTTAGTTTTGTGATTCTGGCCAGTTCCTCTCGACAGTAAATATCCGGATAGTGACTTTTGGCGAACGCCGCCTCGAGTTCCTGCAGCTGTTCTTGCGTAAACGTCGTTCTGTGGCGCCTCCTTGCGGGAGTTGGGCACGTGCCCGGGTTATGGCTAGAACCGGAACTTCCGGTCCCAATGGATGGAGGCGCCACGGAATTTTGCTCTGACTTTATCTTCTTGAACGCCCCTTCTTGACCTGTGGAATATATTTATATTATATATGTATCCATATTCAACAAGCGTGTATTATGGAGATACATCGAATCCAGTGTGCAGACGATCTTTGGCGCCTATATGAAAAGACATAATTTATAATAGCGACTTGTGTATACATTACATGAAACAATGTACAATACATTTCTCCACACCCAGCGCAACGGGCCTATACGTATACGTCACCTGAAAACAAATCCTAGCCCAATGAATATCTACATATAAATATCAAAGAAATATAAACAACTATTTCAATGATGGATTATAACGACTGATTATACAAGAAATTCCTGCGTTATAAATAAGCTTTAACAATATAACTTGTTTCCTGGTGTGTTCTTCGTTTTATAAAGTTTTCAATATGTCTGACTGAAGCATGTCCATCAAGGAAGGGTCATGTAAGGAATTATCAAGAAATTCATCCCTAGTTCCATTATAATTGGAACATTCCAACAGAAAATGCATTTCAGACTCAATACAGCCAGAATCACAAAACACACAACCTCTCAGCAAGTGGTTCCTCGACATACCTTCCGTTGTCTATGCGTGTAGGTAAAATGTCGTATATTAACTGAGATAAAAGAGATAGTTCGTGTTTTTTCATCATGCGAGTAAAATATCCTACTGTTTCAGAGTCAGTTTTGAAAACGGTGTTAGTTCTTAATTTTGGAACATTGTTATTGATGCACTACATTCTTTTTTTTTTTTTTTAAAGTTAACCACTTTCTCTGGAAAGTATACATTTTGAAGATGTATCAAATGATAGATAAACTTGACAAATAAAACTGTTTTGGAAGTTTTCACTAGGAACTATAAGAATGAACAGCGTGTCCCGTGTCATGATGATCTTCAAACATGTTCATAAAATACCAAGGAAGATAAAATCTGGTACTGAATATGATTTTCAACTCAGAAACTCGGACATGATATATTTAATGTCATTATATTTGCTTATATTCGTTTTATTATAATAATTATTATTATTTGGTTAAAACAATATTTTAATTGATGTATATACCGATTGTAACGGTAATTGTTTGATTTTCTTTGTATATATTGGCAATTTTATAATTTCTTCATATGAATTGAAAATGATACTGCAGAAATTGATTTTAATATATAGTTCATATTGTTTATATCTTGTACGGCTAGTGTTCCTTGTAAATTAAAACGTTTAAAACGCCGAAATATTTACATGGCACCTTTAAGTTAGCTGATCATAGATTTTTCTGACAGAACATACGTATACTATTTTTTTTTTTTTTTAAAGAACAACAAACCAATGACACGTTATGATAAATAGAAACATTACGTTGGTTATTCAGCTTTCAATTAATAGATGACAACAACGCGTATAGTATGCGAAACTATGTTTCTATTTATATGACAATGTGTATATCAGGAAACACGAACTTGCTCGTTAAAACACAATTTATGTTATATCATTGAGGACATCGCGCACACACCAATCAGAGAAATAATCAAAGAATGGGTATAAGAATATCACCCCCGTCTCGTTTTTTCTCACAATATTTTATGTTCGAAACTTCAAAAATCTTTTGTCTTTATTTATATAATATAAACTTTTGACGACTAGCATAATGTTGAATCATTATAAGCGTATTAAACTAGTTAAACGTTGAAAATTGTCATATTTTATTAAACTGTCACTGAAAATGACAAAGCTATGTCAATCGTTTACCAACTGTTTCCAAAATTGTTATTTATTTGGCGGCGAAAAGTGCAAGATGTCACTGATCTCGCTAAAGAATAGAAATCGGACATACACCTGTATAGAGAAATTATTACAAAACACGTTATGCATATTTAATAATGCCGACGTACAGTAAAACGCGAAGAACATTTTTCGAGTCCATAAAGCTAGGTGTAAACAGATGGCGCTAAAGTTCACGTGCCGGCGTGACCTTATGATGACGTCTCTGAGGTACTGAAATTGACAACTAAATATTGGCTAATAATAGACCAATTAGCCAGATCGGTATGAGACGCGGCATCGCAACTCGGTATGCGAACGAACTATTTTAGTTTTGTTATCTTAAATGTTAATATGTTTAAGATACAATTATAGCTTGTTTGGGTATATTCCGACATCATGACCGTAACTTAACATATATATGGGTCACAAAATTAGATTAAGTTATTGTTGCATTTCGTTTTGACATCACTTACAGTAATGATGACGTAAATCTAATGGGACTTGAATATTATCTTTGTCACATCTAACATCTAAGTATATAGTCTATGAAGGCGGACATTGACGACTCCGATAATACTGTGCGTACGAAAGTCTTATCCGAGTCTTCACAATTCTATTTTTACCATATCCCCCCCTCTCCTTTCTCAATCATTCAGCACATGTTTAGCGTGATGTTACACTTGAACAAAGATATGCACGGTCTTGCAGGACTTTCAGTGCCCGCTTTAAACTTAAGAACCTTTTTGTACGGCCCCGTGTCTTTGATAGTTCTAAATGCATCGAGACGTTTAACTCCTGTGTTAAACAGGTAGTCAGAACGGACACTATAATTACATGTTACAGGTAACGGAGGTTACAGAAAGTGTTACACGTGTTGTTTGAGTAAGGTGTTGTCATGTTTAGGACACGCGCAATGTCCCGCCGAAATATATTTAGTCCCTCATCGTTATATTAGTTCGAAACCATAACATGTTTACTTCCTTTTCGTCGTTATTATTAGTAGTAGTTTTGTTTATTAAATAACTGATGTTTCTGTACACCATTTAACTCATATGATATTTAATCGCCTCCATCGAAGAAAAAAACGAGTAAATGAAACGTAAGAAGAAAAAAGAAAAAAAAGTATAATTATAAAATAAAGAGTGTAAAATATTATGTTCCTTAGATCCTCATTTTCCCACAACGTTTACAAAAGACGTCAGATGCAAAGGCGTAAAATTATATCTGTATCAGGGAAACGATTACAATGAAACGTTGTTTTGTTTACGACATTCGCAAAATGACTCGCTGGTATTGTGTTCGTTATATTATTTAATCATGTTAAATATATATTTCCTGCAAAAAGACTCTGTTGAATCCGTATAAATGGTTGACATTTTCTATATATATAATTTATATTTCAGTTTTGTGAGTGAAAAGTAAATTTACATTTAAGTAAAATAAAAAAGTATGCGTATCATGCTTTTTTAAATTTTATATCTATATAACCACTACACATGTGTAAATAGTTTTAGACACTTAAACGTCAATAGGCATGTTAATGTCAAAGGTCTTGACAAGACGTTGAGTATTGTGATAAAAAACTGCATGAAATATTATTTACAATATCAAAACTAATGATAATAAACTATCCGGCGATTTCTTGTGTTGTTCAAATACTTCATTGATAATATTATTTCTACATGCTATCAAAAACACAATTCGTAAAATACGTGAATATATCTACTTAATAAGAAATTAGTACTACTACTACTACTGCTGCTACTCATGCTGATGATAATGCAAATAATTCCAAACAAAATAAATTAATAACACTAATAATAATGATAATTATATTATAATAGTAATGATGATAATACTAATGTTAATAGTATTGATAATGATAACAAACGTGATAATAACAACAATATTAGATGTAATGATACGACGGCAATGTGAATTAAGGTTCTGTTAAGATTTTGAACCTGGATGTAGAGACACTAAATTCGCCAAGAATGGTGTGGTACTAGACTGTTCGCATATTAGGCACATAGCACTGGTTCGTAAACATATCTCTATTTAGACTTGTTGGAAATACTGCTGGTGATCGTGCGTCAAAAACTCAAATGTTCTTTAAGAAAACGCCCGCATACTTATAGATGCAAATGTATTTTATTGTTATCTCGTGAAGATGATTAATAAGATGCAATTTTTATCAAACCTACCGTATTTGTAATAAAAATGTTAAAATTACAGTGCCTTTTAATTTTCAAAAGCTTTATCCCAAAATTAAACTTATGCTTACTATACATGTGTTATTTTATTGTAACATTTTGGACAAAAGATCCTGCATACGACGCTGAACATAAATTGTGTTTAAAGGAGCAAATGTGAGTTTCCTGATATGCACTTTGTTATATAAATAGACAAATTCGCTCGCATACTATACGCGTTTTTGTCGTATTTCCATTGAAAGATGAGAAATTGAATGCATTTGAATTATTTTAAGCAAAACATCATGAACGTTTTCGTAATCTAGCAGACAGACAGATAAACGCTTTATTTTGTTCAAGATATGCAAAAGAAAAAGAAACCTAGTATGCCTTGTACATTGGGATCAGAACACGTGCCATTACGGAAGAGACATCTGATGATATAATAAAGCCATGCTCAATGAAAACCAACATTAGCGTACATACATTTGTCTCCAACATCTAGATATAAACTATTTATAAATATCGAGGTCGTATTTAGAGACACAATCAACAGTTTTGTAATTATAAAAGGGGATTGTCGTATCTATCTAAGTTGTGACCAGAACCGTTTACCTATAACATGTATATTTGTAAAAACTGAATTACATTCTGCATGTATATCTTGTGGGCAATAAAATATGTTTAAAGTAAAAACAAAATAATAATAAAGCGTACATACGACAAGTGTGCATCTACTTACACATTAATGTAATATGATCAAATATGGACACTTTTTGTTTATAATAATAATAATAATAATAATAATTATAATATCTTTATAAATATTATGGTTTCTTAAAGTTGGCGAACAGTTCAGGGTCAGATTACACTGCACGGATCTGAACTTACATTGGAGGTTGGTTTTCGTAGCGCGTTCCTCGTTTAAATGTTCATATAGGAATGGATATGAAATAATTCTAACGAGAAACTTTTATTGACAAACAGTGCATTTTTTAAGGTTGTTGTATGTTTTACATGTATATTTATATGTTTTTACTTTTTTGTTATACATGCAATCCCCCAACTATTTATGCTGCCTTTCGATGGATAGGATTTCATATGTTATTTAAGTCTCATCCATGTACAATCATATATATTTACATGTATTGTTAAAATAATATTACAAATAAAAATCACATGGCCTTTCATGAAATGAAATACAAGAGACTGTCATACGTATAGTATGTAAAACATCAATATCTGGCACATATCACAAGCATGTATATATATGGTACAATAAAGACTCGGATGCTAATTTCGTTTTAAATATAATAAAAAGTGAAGAAAGTCGACCACCGAAGGATAAAATGTGCACAATCGCACGCATAAAAAGTATCTTTAGAAATAAGACGCCGGCCTCCATCAAGATCGGAGGGAAACTAATAGCAACGGATTCCTTTAATGCATAAATATATATTAACATTAAAATGTATTTGTCCTGAACATATTTACACAAAATAAAAATAAAAGTTAAGCAATAGAATAGTCTTACTTATTTATGGACGACAATTTCATTAATGTACAATGATTGCAATTTCGGTGTTTACACAATTTGGTTCAGTACTTTCGGAACAAACAAATCAATTAAATAATTTGATTTTCACACAAAATATCTAGTTATTTAGAACATAATATTGTTGTCAAAATCTGAGAAAAACAAAATTTATGTCAAATTAATAGCCAAGTACAGACGCTTTATTTACAATTACAATGTGTTAATTAATTCCATATAAGCTATATCATGATTCTAAAACATTTGATGTAGTTATCACTGATTCGTTTAAGAAAATAGAAATCTGCAAAATATAAACACATTTACATGTTTATTTGTAACATCTCGGATATTATTCGTGTTCAACGATTCTGTCAAACCTAAGAACCAATGATTTATTAGATACGCTTTCTGAAATCAATTTCGGACAATATATTTTCTTTTAAATAGAATATTTTGTTCATATCAAATGGTTTTGGGTGAATATTTTGTGGAGTTGACAATAAAAAAATATCATTAAACTATATTAAATCTAGGGTGGTTTAGTGTATGTTTACGCTAAAAAAATATGAAAAACGTTTGACCGTGGATTTAAAAAATTGAGGAAAGTAGTTTTTAACTTTAACTTGAATGATATTGCAATACATCTCTCTTTCTTAACTTCTTATGTCACTTTTCATTTCGAATCTTGGTATAGGATGAGAATCATTTTAACAAAACATAGACGTACGGAAAAGATAATGAGGCATTTGATTGTAATAATTATACATGACGGTAGGGGGGTGTTACGGCGATACGTAAATGCACGTTGTGTATTGAGTGGTAGCTTCTGTTTTGTCCTTTGCGTAATGTATTTTCTTCACCCATTCCCACTTACGACATATCTTACGACATATCTGCAGCAGACGACTTTGAAAACATAGCCAAAACAATTGGAAACTCCCTTTAAATGAAAGAACAATAATTGAAAACATGGTGACAAAAAGAGAACATGCTCGTTTTGAGCAATTAATTCTTTTGTCGCCATGTTTTCAAAAAGCCGTCTGCTGCAGAGGTGTCAGAAAGCGTCTATGTGAAGGAAATGGTTAATCCAAATAACAATCAAATACTGAGGAAAGAAAGATAAATACAGGCAAATTAGTGATATATAACTTATTTTCTTTTTGGTAGAAAAAGGCATCTGTTATCTTTAATGAAAGAGAGTTTTTTATTAATGCATTTCATTCCCCGTTCCCCGTAATCATTACGAACACTGTTGAGTCAGAAATACATGTTTTATTTTATTGTAAGCTATATGAGCAAATACGTAAAGAATTGGTCGAAAAGGCCCTTTCGGTCAACCCTTCATTTGCCAGTATGTCTGATATAGAAAAGTTATCATTTGTTCTGTCAAATAGGAAGATAGCAAGATTTAGTGCCAAAACCTGTAATAATATTTTAAAAACGAGATTATTTTATTTGTGTAAATAGTCCTTTATCTGTTTATACGCCCGTATTTTAATATTTTGAGTTGTATTTTATTCGGTTGTACTTGTTTTATTTCATTTTAGGTTTATATGTTATACATAACGCATCTGTTTATTTGAAGTTGTACTTTACGACGAATGTTATATTTGTTTTATAAGTATTAACTTTTGTTTCTTATGTTAAGTTAACTCAATTTGATGTATTTATGCATGATTCCCCGATGGGAAATGCGTCGTATCTCCTTTAACATTTTTTAACTGTCAAGGTTTTGTGATGATCTCTTAGTCTCTTATAATTCTGTTTTTTAAAGAATGGCTTTGTACATTTGTTTGTTAACTGTGAATATTGTTTTATATTATGTAACATGTACAAAGATGAGACTTTAATAAAGATTATATATATAACTACAACAGGTTTGTCCATACTGTATTAAATGAATTTGCATTCATGTAGATTTTTCAACCTAGTGCAAGTAAAATTTATCGTGCATATGTATATTAACGGAGAAGAAATAATCTACAAAGAAGAAATAATAAAACCTCTGTTATTTAAAATGAAAAAGGTTTAATGATTTGAATTTATTGTACAGCCCCCAATTTACGCAGTCATTATTGTATTAACAGAGAATAAATATTCAACTTATAATCAGAGATGAAAAATACAACAAGGAAAAATCCGAAAAAGAAGGTAGCTAAATTGTTTAATATAATGACATTTCTGTTACCTAAATTCCGATTTATATACACTTTTATTTAAGATTATTCATATTGCATTCCAGTTGTTCAAATATATTTACACGTGTTAGATCTAATAGGTATATTGTGACGATTACGATCCTCTGTTTGTACCAGAGTGAAATGTTCATTATCTACCTATCAGTAAATATAATCGTAACAATTTCGGATTAACGATCTATTTGTTCCGCCAACTTCAGAAATCTTTGGAAGCCTAACACTTTTGAAAATAATGTTGGAAAAGCAGTAACTGCTGTGTTATATTAAAAAGATATCTTCTATTTTCCAGATATTTTTCCTTGTATATGTTCAAGGCCGAGACCTTTGAGCGACTAAGTGTTAAATAATTTACCTACCTAATGTTATGTATCATTATTCCCATCGTTTTTAAAATATCACTTCATACATACTGTTCACATGTAACTGTCCTTAAAAATCTGTATCAGATTTATTTTATACTCCTCAATCGAGTTTCTATTTCTCCGTATAATTTCGACCATCCACTTTCCGTGTGATCAAAATAATACAATTTCCTTCTGCGATTTATTAATTCCATTAATTACAGCCATCGAAGCAATTCTCGCAGACGACAGATCTAACACACGTTCTCTTGTTAGAAAATTCGTTTATCCGTAAATAAAATTATTGATAATAAATTTCGTTTGCTATATGTAAGGAAAGACGATAACAATGACATCGAAATTCCACCGAGTATTTTTACCATACTCGAACATTTTATTTAATCATCTGACATAACGCCTCAATTTGGCACCATAGATGGTGTCAGAAATGAAATTACTTATTTTTAAATAAGTTACATACCAACTTCATTACCCGGGTAGTAAACTAGCCTCACCTGAGACCAGTGTAGACGGCCGCTAAACAAACTTAGTTAACTTCATTGGATTAACCCGATTATAGGACGATATCAAATTCCCGGGAATGAATTGGGTTCACTTTTTGTTAACTGAGTGACATTGTGATTTAATAAACGGGTCCAATTCCATATTTACTGCCTGCGAAAAAATTGTATTAATAGAAGTTTGCTTACCTGATGTTTCGGTTAAAACCCGAGAGCCCGAAGACGTGTGATCCGTGGAATACATTCCTGTAAAATCATCGTATTTTCTTTTCCCGTCTCGACCATCTTCTCCGAGAGATATCCTACCATCCTCTGTCATCATTTTGAATATTTTATTGTGTTTTTTAATTTTAAATAAGTTATCTCTTCGAGAGAAGATTTATTAAAATCTAATGACGTTATTAAAGTCAAAATTGGAAATTTTCGAACAAACTAATCACACTCCTACTCGACTGTAATTGTACCAATTCTAAACAATTGTTTGTTTATTTAATTAATTATCAACGTGCTGTTAAACACAAATTTTATGTCGTAACTGTTGCTAAGGAATTACAAGACTTAATGAAATTTTCTTAGGTTGTTATTTTATACTGAAAGCAAATGGAGAAAGAGAGGGGAGACGTTTTAGCCAATAAAAATTAACGGTCCTCCATTATTAAAAGGGAATCTCACGCGCTAGCGATTTGAAGCAATCTGATTGGCCAAGACGCTCGTCTAGTACAATTCGGAGGTTTACCGAAGACGGCCGAAGTAGATCGATACTGCCAGCAATGTGCTAATGTAGCCAATTTGCAACCATTATGTCTCATACATAAATAAAGTCTAATTTTCCAGCCTTCGCATGACCAGGGAATCTGGAGGCAAAATATTGAAACCAAAATGTAAATACATTCACGTAAATGGATGAACTAAATGAATTGTCTGATCTTGATGGTTTTTCTCCCGTTTTGTTGATAAAATATATTTTTCTTTCAGACTTCGTTTAAGTTTGAACTTAATATGGTAACGATTTTCTCTTTTCTGGGAAAACCGAGTTTAATTTCATATCAGGTTACGGTATTTAGCAGAAAACGTAAGAGAATGAAACATTGCTGACATAGTATGATCCGTTATACGAGAAAAAACAACATTATGGACTCAGCGTAACGTATAGATCCGGATCAGCCTAAGCATGCCGCGCAGGCTAACCCGGACAGACACTTTTCGCCACCTGTGGATTTTCTGTTTCTGGAATCATTACTCTAAACCTCTATCCCCCTGAGACGGAATGTGTCGGACCTGGATTATCCTGTGCGGACTGCGAAGGCTGATCTGGGTCGATACACTACGCAGAGTCTATACTGTTAGTTCCCTCGTGGAACGGCTCCTATAGAGTTTACTTTGCACAGAAGTCTCTTATTTGTTGGCTGGAATTATTATGTTTTTATTCATTTGTGTACATTTCGAATTCAGTGGATCTCCTTCAATGCATTTAAATGTAAACATTCCATTTTCGTTAAAATGTGTATATCTAATTGGGCGCTTTTCTTCAGCCTCTCGAGAAGAGCGATAGACTAAAAATACAAAAACTGAAAAATAATTCGCCATTCCGATGTGCACCAGGAGAAACGACATCAGTGTATTTATGTTCATTGTACATGTAGATATGGCTTGGCATGCTATCAGATACTAATATACGCTGTTTGTTAAAGGTTACTGTAAAGTTTGTGCCACAAATTCGCCTACTGTTTCAGATCTAGACGTGACTGAACTGGTAACTCAAATGTTGCAACTACATTGTGCTTGATTTTAGTTGAGCATAGTTCATTTTTCACTTTGTATTATATACGAATACAACACTTGCTATGAATGTTACCAAAATATGGATACTGAAGTCTACAAATTTCGCCGGTGCCACTAGGGTCAACCCCCATTTCACACAGCAAATCTGCAGCAGACCACTTTGAAAACATATAGGGAAAATAAGCAAAATCTCTAGACATGAAAGCATAATTATTGAAAAGAGCTTGATAACACTGTAAGAAAAAGAGAAGGTGAATATTAAAAGCCATTTGCAACAATGCTTTCAAAATGTAGTTATGCATATGCATCCAAACACATCTGTAGTTGGGACAGGGTTGAGAATGGTGCCTCTAGTACCATTATAGTCACACGTGTTTGTCTAAAAGGCTTATCAGTAAGCTTTAAGACCCGGTTTCGATTTTGTTGACTGAAGGTTAAAATTTTGGAAACTCCGTCCATATATTTGCAAGAACTGGTTGAGTATCAAGAAAGCAGACATCGGGAGTATTTTATATAAACAATGCATTTTTCTGGTAAAATAAGTTTAAACTGAATTAAAATAGTTCTAACACACTGAGATACGAATTTGATATGGCTACATAAGCAGCTAAATGGACTAGCCTTCGTCCCTGGTTAACTAGGCGGTCTATATGGCATTCAGATGTGAAGACCCAGATCAGCTGACAAATTTCCAACACAGATTTGAGATCGGACTCTATATTGTGTCAATTGATTATTGTTTATACTCTCATTTAATATGTTCTCCTAAAAAAATATATTGACACATCAGTTAATGAAGCTAAAATAAGTTAGGGCAAAGGTATCCATTTATTTATTTCATAATTTGTTATGTTTATTAATATTACAAAATAAAATGATATATAATTATAATAACGAAAACGTCAATCTTAAATATGATTGTTACATGTAAACAAATTATAACAAAACATGGAAACAAACAAACAAAACATGGAAACAAACAATCAAGTTTAAATATATTTAATCAAGTTTGAATATATGTAATCAAGTTTGAATATATGTAATCAAGTATGAATATATTTAATCTAGTTTGAATATATATTATCAAGTTTGAATTTATTTAATAAAGTGTTATACGTCTTTAAATTAAATAATCCTTTAAGCTTCCAGGGCGTGAGCATACACTGTTATATACATTAATTGTTTTAATTAAAAAATATATTCAATTAATAATTCATTTTGTTTATTGTTATTATCATTTTAAGTATACTTTTGTGGAAAATACATAAAGAAAATCGACCATATTTTTGTTTTAGATTAATAAAAGAGGCGACAGAAGATATCGGCTTGGTAAACAGATGGTCGTGCATAGTTGTGAAAGGCCGCTCAAAGAGTGGACAGTGTCCATCTGTTCCGAGAAAAAAACTGACCATAACGGGAAATAAAAGGAAGCGCTCCGTCCTCGTCACCTAAAACAAAACACTAGCTTGTAATTACCGGCCTATTAGTCATATTGCGAACCTAGTTACCGACTTGATAGAGACGCGGCGGGGAAACACGGGTCTGGCGGGACATATGTGCTTCGCTATAAAGTTAAAATAACCGTGACGTATTTACAATCTGCGTAGATTTAGACCAGCAAGCGGATCTGAGCATTTTTATTATAATATACACTGTTATCCTATGGCTTTATATATATATATATATATATATATATAAATTGACATTAACAAATATTGAAGCATGCACAATATTTGATAACAATGTAATCATATCCAAGTCAGTCCAAATCCATATTTGTCGCAAATTGGCTTAAACGTTTGGTCTGTTAGTCGCCTGCGATTTGCAAATACGACAAGATAAGGATAAAACGCACTTGTTATACACGCAGTCTCATCTAAGTCTTTACGTATTGGAAATATGGATGTATATGCAAAACTGTTTAGTAGCTAAGAAAAGGACACAGTTATTGTTAATCTTTTCCCACATGCATATATTTAAATTTTGATACTTTCTGCAACAAACGACTTATGAACAAATTGTGGCAAAGGGTGGACATTGCTCATAAAGAGCAAATTATCTTTAGTCGTCAATGTTTTCCACCTATTTTCGATAATTATCATTGTAGGTATAAAGATTTTCCTTATTGTTTTCCAAGTAGTCTAACGCTAATTATTCCTCCCCTGTCAAACAATCTCCTTTGAGGAAAAATACAAATCCCAAGCTAAAACCGACACTGAGAATACACTTTACGGTTTTAACCATACTAAGCTATATCTCAAAAATTAAAATAAAAATAAAAATCGTGGAATATTATGTTGATCGATATCTGTCTATTCATAGAAGTATATATTTATTATTTTGTTTGTAAAGAATATTACAAAGAGGGTTGTCCTATATTCTGTCATGCATATATGTCATTTTGTTTCGCCGTTTGTAATGCTATATTGTATTTTCCTTATGTTTTTGTCCATGTACAAACTGGCAGTATTAAAGAAATTGAATTGAGATGACAGAAGGGGATTCTCAAATTGTTAACTTTTGATAGCCGCGGTGCTTATCAAATATGCGGTCATCTATTGCTGGACGTGAGTTTGCCCAGAGGCGATGATTGGTCGAATGTGATGTTTGACCAAACCGATTGGCCATTAATGAGGTGTCGAAGACAAACAGAAGTGGACAAGGTCAGTTAAATGGACATGAAAGTCACGCCGGGTGTGGTTTAGGCAATAGATTTGAATTTTCACGAGTTTATGTTAAATATGTGCTGTTGTATTTTATATGCAATAAGTTGATAGTTCCATATGCGAGCGATGCTCTGAGAAAAACAACATGAACCCTTTCTCACATACAACAAATATGCAGCAGACACTTGGAAAACCTACCCGAAAACAATTGGAAGATCCCTTTAAATAAAAGTACAATACTAATTGAATAGAGTTGAAAACAAGGTGACAATAGGAGAAATTGCTCGGTTTGAGCAATTTCCTCTTTTGTCGACATGTTTTCAAAAAGCCGTCTTATGCAGAGGCGTCAGAAAGCGTCTTTAAGAGGGAAAGGGCTAACGTTCTATAGACCAGTGTAGAACCAGATCAGCCAGCCAATTCGTGTGTATGACTTGGAATTGCACTGCACGTCAATATATGAATGTGCATGCAGATCTTTTCCCCGATAAGTGTAACATTTTGACTGGAGCACCACTCATATATTTTAAGTCTATTTCCTTCTGAATCGCAAGACCTTTGACATTTACGGTTTTTTATGACAAATATGTCAATTAGATGTGGACACTGGAGAACAGGATTCGACTATTCAGGTTGATCTTGGTCTACATAATTCGTAAATGATGTTAAAAGGCGTGCATAGCAGGATTCAAAGCGTAAATGTGAATATTAATCTCCGTGTTGAAAGTCACGAAGAAGAGGATACTGTCTGCGTTTTGGTCCTGTTTGAGAACTATTACATTTCGTCCTCAAATACATTGGTTGAAACAGTCATATATCTTTATTCACAAATTATTTTAAATATTTTAAATTAAAAGAACATTTCATTGTGGCAACACTAATTAAAGCGATCTAGACATTTAAATACAGACTTCGTTACTGTTCAAATTACGATAAGAATGGCATGTATAATTTCCTAATTGTATTTTAATTTACAATTTTGATCCGATCTTGGAGTTTCTCTCCTTGTCTTTCTCTGCCCCCACAACGCTTTTTATCCTGTTTCGAAATCGTCGGTCAAAGACAGAACAGAACATAACTGTATTGAAAATTACAGAACACAAACAGTAAATATTTATCTCTTGAATGATCCTCCCTGCGATCTTAAATGGAGGTTGAACGTACATGAGTACATTTATTCTTTACATTTAATTATTTAATTATTTAATAATTGTTATTACTTAAATTTCGAAACGGTGTTTCATAACAGTTTACACTATACTAATTACTACAAAGACAGTTATAACAATAGTTATAAATATATATCCACTTTTCCCCACAATTATTTCTAAGGTTTTGATCATATGAAACAGAATTATTACTCTACTCTGTTCTAAGATAAAAACCTTCATTTAAATATTAGATTATTTGATTATCTATTATTAAATGATTTCTACATTTGTTTATTTGACCGAATTAAATGACTAATTGCACGTCCGATCACACTTTTTAGATCACCAAGAGCCAAAGCCTCAATGTGAGCTATTCTGATCACTTTTTGTCCGTCGTCCGTCGTTAACTTTTAGCTTTAAACATCATCTTCTCCTTAACCACAGGACCAATTTCAACCAAACTTCACAGGAATGTTCCTTTGATGGCCCTCTTTCAAAAGTGTTCAAAGATTTAATTCCATTGATTACTCTGGTTGTCACGGCAAAAAAAATTGGGAAATTAACCAAAACTTAAAAAATCTTCTTGTCTAAAAGTAGGAGACCCAGGCCTTTGCTATTTGGTATGTAGCTTCATCTAGTGGACCTCTACCAAGATTGTTTAAATTATAGCCCTGGGGTCAATAAATGACCCCTCCCCAGGGGTCACTTGTTTTACATAGACTCGTATAGGGAAACAATTTAAAAATATCTTCTTGTCTAAAAGTAGAAGGTCCAGGCCTTTGATATTTGGTATGTAGCTTCATCTAGTGGACCTTTACCAAGATTGTTCAAATTATAGCCGTGGGATCAAAAATTACTTCTCCCCGGGGGTCACTTGCTTTACATAGACTCGTATAGGTAAACAACTTTAAAAATCTTCTTGTCTAAAAGTAAAAAGCCAAGGCCTTTGATATTTGGTATGTAGCTTCATCAAGTGGACCTCTACCAAGATTGTTCAAATTATAGCCCTGGTGTCAAGAATGGCCCCTCCACGGGGGTCACTTGTTTTACATAGACAAGTATAGAGATTTTCTTTTAAAAATCTTCTTGTCTAAAAGAAGAAGGTACAGGCCTTTGATATTTGGTATGTAGCTTCATCTAGTGGATCTCTACCAAGATTGTTTAAATTATAGCCCAGGGATAATGACCCCTCCCCAGGGGTCACTTGTTTTACATAGACTCGTATAGGGAAACAACTTTAAAAATCTTCTTGTCTAAAAGTAGATGGCCCAGGCCTTTAATATATGGTATGTAGCTTCATCTAGGGGACCTCTGCCAAGATTGTTCGATTTATAGCCGTAGGGTCAAAAATTACCCCACCCGGGGGTCACTTGTTTTACGAAGACTTGTATAGGGAGAAACTTTAAAAATCTCCTTGTCTGAAGGTAGAATGCCTGGCTTTTGATATTTGGTATGTAGCTTCATCTAGTCGACTTCTACCAAGATTGTTCAAATTATAGCCCTGAGGTAAAAAACCTGAGGTGACCTCCCCAGGGGTCACTTATTTTACAGACTTGTATAGGGAACAAACTTTAAAAAAAAAATCTTGTCTAAAAGTAGATGGCCCAGGCCTTTAATATATGGTATGTAGCTTCATCTAGTGGATCTCTAAAAAGCTTCATCTAGTGGACCTCTAAAAAGATTTTTCAATTTATAGCCCTGGGGTAAAAATTTACCCCGGGGGTTTCTTGTTTTATGAAGACTCGTATAGGGAGAAACTTTAAAAATCTTCTTGTCTAAAGGTAGAATGTCCTGGCTTTTGATATTTGGTATGTAGCTTCATCTAGTTAACCTTACAAGATTGTTCAAATTATAGCCCTGGGGTAAAGAATGGCCTCATCCCGGGTCACTTGTTTACATAATATTATACTTGTATAGGAAACAACTTTAAAAAATCTTGTCTTAAAGTTGATATTCTAAATTCATCTAGTGGACATCTACCAAGATTGGACAAATTATAGCCCTGGTGTCAAAAATGGGGATCACTTGTTTTACATTGACTCGTTTAGGTAAACACTTTAAAGATATTCAGGTGATCGATTTAGGGCCATCTTGGCCCTCTTGTTTGTATATATATCTTGTATATGTGTATGATATTATGAAATATATATGTTCTGGTGACTTATAGGCCCATGGGGCCGGGTGTTAATAATAATTGTTAAAGAATAAATGTATTTAAAAATGCTTTGTAACACATGTCACAATAATAAACAATTTACTTACTTATAACAATTTCATAATAAGATATTATTAAAAGCTTTTGACCATAATTGTACTATAAGGTAAACGACTAATGTTAATCAATTAAGTGCATCCTAATGAAGAAATCATAAACGCGTTAAAGTAACGCCGACTGAAGCTTGAAAATATCATATATTTATGACAATTAATTAAAAAAGAAACTTTCTGATTAGTTGTTCGGGGTTAAACGCCGTTTCCAAACATAACTCAGGTTACGTCACCTAAATTAATATTTCCTGAATTTCTTTCACTTTAGAGAGACAGCATAAACATCATGGAAAGAGCTTATAACTAACCATGAAACACATTAGAGTGGAATCGTGATAAAACGAAAGCAAAACGGAATCAATACATTATCGAAGTGTATGAGTGATCGATGTATTTATATTGTATTCATTATTGTTATCTACGTAACTCATTTATTCTTAAGTATTAACTATGTAAAGAAATTCAGTGAAAAAACTCCTACCAATAACATAGCCCAGCAGTAGTTCTGGTGGATCATATGCGTATTCAAAACTGCTGCTACACTGTTTTGCAAAGACATATGAGCCGTTCCACGAGAAAACTAACCTTATGAACTATATGTATCTAATCAGATCAGCTTGCGCAGTCCGCGCAGGCTAATCCGGGCCGACACATTCCGTCTCAGGATGATAGAGGTATAGAGTAATAATTCCTGAAACAGAAAATCCATAGGAGGCGAAAAGGTTAGCCTGTGTGGTATGGTTAGGCGGATCCGGGTCGATACTTTACGCAGAGTTTCCCTTGGAACGGCTCATATCCTTTCAAAGAAATGGTACGATTTAATTGACATGGGGGGGGGGGGGGGGGGGGGGGGCTTTAATAGCTAACAACTCATGATGTTTCCTTTCATTCTCACACACTCCTCCACGTGCTGTCAGATGGATAGATTACGGTTATGATGTTTCCCTGCTTTCTCGCACAGTTCTCCACGTGCTGTCAGAGGGATAGATTACGGTTATGATGGTTCCCTGCTTTCTCGCACAGTTCTCCACGTGCTGTCAGAGGGATAGATTATGGTTATGATGTTTCCCTGCTTTCTCGCACAGTTCTCCACGTGCTGTCAGAGGGATAGATTACGGTTATGATGTTTCCCTGCTTTCTCGCACAGTTTTGCACGTGCTGTCAGAGGGATAGATTACGGTTATGATGTTTCCCTGCTTTCTCGCACAGTTTTCCACGTGCTGTCAGAGGGATAGATTAATGTTACGATGTTTCCCTGCTTTCTCGCACAGTTTTCCACGTGCTGTCAAAGGGATAGATTACGGTTATGATGTTTCCCTGCTTTCTCGCACAGTTTTCCACGTGCTGTCAGAGGGATAGATTACGGTTATGATGTTTTCCTGCATTCTCGCACAGTTCTCCACGTGCTGTCAGAGGGAAATATTACGGCTATGATGTTTCCCTGCATTCTCGCACCGTTCTCCACGTGCTGTCAGAGGGATAGCTTAATGTTACGATGTTTCCCTGCATTCTCGCACAGTTCTCACGTGCTGTTCAGAGGGAAAGATTACGGTTATGATGTTTCCCTGCATTCTCGCACAGTTGTCCACGTGCTGTCAGAGGGATAGATTACGGTTATGATGTTTCCCTGCATTCTCGCACAGTTCTCCACGTGCTGTCAGAGGGAAAGATTACGGTTATGATGTTTCCCTGCATTCTCGCACAGTTCTCCACGTGCTGTCAGAGGGATAGATTACGGTTATGATGTTTCCCTGCATTCTCGCACAGTTGTCCACGTGCTGTCAGAGGGATAGATTACGGTTATGATGTTTCCCTGCATTCTTGCACAGTTGTCCACGTGCTGTCAGAGGGATAGATTACGGTTATGATGTTTCCCTGCATTGTCCCACAGTTCTCCACGTGCTGTCAGAGGGAAATATTACGGTTATGATGTTCCAATGCATTCTCGCACAGTTCTCACGTGCTGTTCAGAGGGAAAGACTACGGTTATGATGTTTCCCTGCATTCTCGCACAGTTCTCACGTGCTGTTCAGAGGGAAAGACTACGGTTATGACGTTTCCCTGCATTATCGCACAGTTCTCCACGTGCTGTTCAGATGGAAAGATTACGGTTATGATGTTTCCCTGCATTCTCGCACAGTTGTCCACGTGCTGTTCAGAGGGAAATATTACGGTTATGATGTTTCCCTGCATTCTCTCACAGTTGTCCACGTGCTGTCAGAGGGATAGATTACGGTTATGATGTTTCCCTGCTTTTTCGCACAGTTCTCCACGTGCTGTCAAAGGGATAGATTAATGTTACGATGTTTCCCTGCTTTCTCGCACAGTTTTCCACGTGCTGTCAGAGGGATAGATTACGGTTATGATGTTTCCCTGCTTTCTCGCACAGTTCTCCACGTGCTGTCAGAGGGATAGATTAATGTTACGATGTTTCCCTGCTTTCTCGCACAGTTTTCCACGTGCTGTCAGAGGGATAGATTACGGTTATGATGGTTCCTTGCTTTCTCGCACAGTTTTCCACGTGCTGTCAGAGGGATAGATTACGGTTATGATGTTTCCCTGCATTCTCGCACAGTTTTCCACGTGCTGTCAGAAGGATAGATTACGGTTATGATGTTTCCCTGCATTCTCGCACAGTTCTCCACGTGCTGTCAGAGGGATAGATTACGGTTATGATGTTTTCCTGCATTCTCGCACAGTTCTCCACGTGCTGTCAGAGGGAAATATTACGGCTATGATGTTTCCCTGCATTCTCGCACCGTTCTCCACGTGCTGTCAGAGGGATAGATTAATGTTACGATGTTTCCCTGCATTCTTGCACAGTTCTCACGTGCTGTTCAGAGGGAAAGATTACGGTTATGATGTTTCCCTGCATTCTCGCACAGTTGTCCACGTGCTATCAGAGGGATAGATTACGGTTATGATGTTTCCCTGCATTCTCGCACAGTTCTCCACGTGCTGTCAGAGGGATAGATTACGGTTATGATGTTTCCCTGCATTCTCGCACAGTTCTCCACGTGCTGTCAGAGGGATAGATTACGGTTATGATGTTTCCCTGCATTCTCGCACAGTTCTCCACGTGCTGTCAGAGGGATAGATTACGGTTATGATGTTTCCCTGCATTCTCGCACAGTTGTCCACGTGCTGTCAGAGGGATAGATTACGGTTATGATGTTTCCCTGCATTGTCCCACAGTTCTCCACGTGCTGTCAGAGGGAAATATTACGGTTATGATGTTCCAATGCATTCTCGCACAGTTCTCACGTGCTGTTCAGAGGGAAAGACTACGGTTATGCTGTTTCCCTGCATTATCGCACAGTTCTCCACGTGCTGTTCAGATGGAAAGATTACGGTTATGATGTTTCCCTGCATTCTCGCACAGTTGTCCACGTGCTGTTCAGAGGGAAAGATTACGGTTATGATGTTTCCCTGCATTCTCTCACAATTGTCCACGTGCTGTCAGAGGGATAGATTACGGTTATGATGTTTCCCTGCTTTTTCGCACAGTTCTCCACGTGCTGTCAAAGGGATAGATTAATGTTACGATGTTTCCCTGCTTTCTCGCACAGTTTTCCACGTGCTGTCAGAGGGATAGATTACGGTTATGATGTTTCCCTGCTTTCTCGCACAGTTCTCCACGTGCTGTCAGAGGGATAGATTAATGTTACGATGTTTCCCTGCTTTCTCGCACAGTTTTCCACGTGCTGTCAGAGGGATAGATTACGGTTATGATGGTTCCTTGCTTTCTCGCACAGTTTTCCACGTGCTGTCAGAGGGATAGATTACGGTTATGATGTTTCCCTGCATTCTCGCACAGTTTTCAACGTGCTGTCAGAAGGATAGATTACGGTTATGATGTTTCCCTGCATTCTCGCACAGTTCTCCACGTGCTGTCAGAGGGATAGATTACGGTTATGATGTTTTCCTGCATTCTCGCACAGTTCTCCACGTGCTGTCAGATGTTTAATTAATCGTATGAATACACGAGATATGCTGTAAATATATAGTCACGTCGGCATAGAAACGAAACACCGTTGTTGATTTCAAATTGGTTTGCATGGTTTTTACGCCGCTATCAACATTTTCCCCAGTTTTATTACGGCGTTTCTTATATGTAAGTTACCAGTACTACTGTGCCATTTATCCTGATGATTGTCAGTGACCTGGTGTGCTGATCAAGTGCTTTACTTATCAATATTACGTGTACACCAGCGACCGGCTTTGCTTATTATTTGACAGTGCTGGACGAGAATGGTAACATTCATGACAACTGTTTGAAAAGAAAAGGCCACAAGTTTAAACATTTATGATTCAAATTAACCGCTACAAGCAAATCCAGAAGAAAATAAGAGGGAAGTAACTCATACAATTTTTATGTGTAATATATATGCAAGGTTATTGCCCTTTTGCTAAACAATTTTGATGCATATGCACCAGTTGACTTTGTTAACATTTTGACAAAAGTACGACTTACTTATAAAGAGCATATTCTCATTTTGCCACAATGTTTACAACTTTTCATTTATAGAGGTTTACCATATTTTAACCAGTCGTTATCGAAGCCGTCTGCTGCAGATTTGTCATATGTGGGAAAGGATTAAGTGCATTACAAGGTCATTAACAGACATAATAATAATGCCGACTGAAGCTTAACAATATTTTCAAGTATAATTTTAAAAATGAACGAGATTCTTGCAGATGAAAGAATATTTGCTTCCTTGATTTCATAGACTTCATACACATCAAATTTCTTGAAAACGTGATATTGCTTTCTTTGTCTGCCATGCAGTTATGTAACATATGCTCACCTCATTTACGGAGTTTATTTTCCTCTGTTGAATAAAATCAGTCCTAAATGAAATTTAGTTTTTGTTACTTAAAAGGGATTTTAGAAAATACAATAATATGAGCGTTTGTTGTTTATTATGTACTGTATCATCATGTATCAAAGTTGTGGATTGGGATTTAAAATACCTAATGATAAGCTTCTTTCTCCACGATGTATTGCATGGTCTCCTTAGACTGGAATCCGCTCCTACTTTTGAAGTATCTTTTCACAAAGATCCGTCCAACGAGAAGACCAACATTGGGTACTCTGCGTAAAGCATCGGCCTGGACCAGCATAAGCATGTCGCGCAGCCTTACCCGGGTAAACACGTTTCGCCTCCTGTGGATTTTCTGTATTAGGAATCATTACTCTATACCTCTATCCCCGTGAGACGGAATGTGTCGGCCCGGATCATTCGCGGATTGCGCAGGCTGATCTGAGTCGATACATTTATGCAAGGCCATAGTATTGGTTTTCTCGCGGGACGGCTCATATAAGCATGGATTTACATCAATCTCATTCTCCGTGACACAGTGGTTAGCATGGACTTACATCAATCTCATCCTCCGTGACACAGTGGTTAGCATGGACTAACATCAATCTCATTCTCCGTGACACAGTGGTAAGCATGGACTTACATCAATCTCATTCTCCGTGACCCAGTGGTTAGCATGGACTAACATCAATCTCATTCTCCGTGACACAGTGGTTAGCATGGACTAACATCAATCTCATCCTCCGTGACACAGTGGTAAGCATGGACTTACATCAATCTCATTCTCCGTGACCCAGTGGTTAGCATGGACTAACATCAATCTCATTCTCCGTGACACAGTGGTTAGCATGGACTAACATCAATCTCATTCTCCGTGACACAGTGGTTAGCATGGACTTACATCAATCTCATCCTCCGTGACACAGTGGTTAGCATGGACTTACATCAATCTCATTCTCCGTGATCCAGTGGTTAGCATGGACTTACATCAATCTCATTCTCCGTGACACAGTGGTTAGCATGGACTTACATCAATCTCATCCTCCGTGACCCAGTGGTTAGCATGGACTTACATCAATCTCATTCTCCGTGACCCAGTGGTTAGCATGGACTTACATCAATCTCATTCTCCGTGACACAGTGGTTAGCATGGACTAACATCAATCTCATTCTCCGTGACCCAGTGGTTAGCATGAACTAACATCAATCTCATTCTCCGTGACACAGTGGTTAGCATGGACTTACATCAATCTCATTCTCCGTGACACAGTGGTTAGCATGGACTTACATCAATCTCATTCTCCGTGACACAGTGGTTAGCATGGACTTACATCAATCTCATTCTCCGTGACACAGTGGTTAGCATGGACTTACATCAATCTCATTCTCCGTGACACAGTGGTTAGCATGGACTTACATCAATCTCATTCTCCGTGACACAGTGGTTAGCATGGACTTACATCAATCTCATTCTCCGTGACACAGTGGTTAGCATGGACTAACATCAATCTCATTCTCCGTGACACAGTGGTTAGCATGGACTAACATCAATCTCATTCTCCGTGACACAGTGGTTAGCATGGACTTACATCAATCTCATTCTCCGTGACACAGTGGTTAGCATGGACTAACATCAATCTCATTCTCCGTGACACAGTGGTTAGCATGGACTAACATCAATCTCATTCTCCGTGACACAGTGGTTAGCATGGACTAACATCAATCTCATTCTCCGTGACACAGTGGTTAGCATGGACTTACATCAATCTCATTCTCCGTGACACAGTGGTTAGCATGGACTAACATCAATCTCATTCTCCGTGACACAGTGGTTAGCATGGACTTACATCAATCTCATTCTCCGTGACACAGTGGTTAGCATGGACTTACATCAATCTCATTCTCCGTGACACAGTGGTTAGCATGGACTAACATCAATCTCATTCTCCGTGACACAGTGGTTAGCATGGACTTACATCAATCTCATTCTCCGTGACACAGTGGTTAGCATGGACTAACATCAATCTCATTCTCCGTGACACAGTGGTTAGCATGGACTTACATCAATCTCATTCTCCGTGACACAGTGGTTAGCATGAACTAACATCAATCTCATTCTCCGTGACACAGTGGTTAGCATGAACTAACATCAATCTCATTCTCCGTGAAACAGTGGTTAGCATGAACTAACATCAATCTCATTCTCCGTGACACAGTGGTTAGCATGAACTAACATCAATCTCATTCTCCGTGACACAGTGGTTAGCATGAACTAACATCAATCTCATTCTCCGTGACACAGTGGTTAGCATGAACTAACATCAATCTCATTCTCCGTGACACAGTGGTTAGCATGAACTAACATCAATCTCATTCTCCGTGACACAGTGGTTAGCATGAACTAACATCAATCTCATTCTCCGTGACACAGTGGTTAGCATGAACTAACATCAATCTCATTCTCCGTGACACAGTGGTTAGCATGGACTAACATCAATCTCATTCTCCGTGACCCAGTGGTTAGCATGGACTAACATCAATCTCATTCTCCGTGACACAGTGGTTAGCATGGACTTACATCAATCTCATTCTCCGTGACACAGTGGTTAGCATGGACTAACATCAATCTCATTCTCCGTGACACAGTGGTTAGCATGGACTTACATCAATCTCATTCTCCGTGACACAGTGGTTAGCATGGACTAACATCAATCTCATTCTCCGTGACACAGTGGTTAGCATGGACTTACATCAATCTCATTCTCCGTGACACAGTGGTTAGCATGAACTAACATCAATCTCATTCTCCGTGACACAGTGGTTAGCATGGACTTACATCAATCTCATTCTCCGTGACACAGTGGTTAGCATGGACTAACATCAATCTCATTCTCCGTGACACAGTGGTTAGCATGGACTTACATCAATCTCATTCTCCGTGACACAGTGGTTAGCATGAACTAACATCAATCTCATTCTCCGTGACACAGTGGTTAGCATGAACTAACATCAATCTCATTCTCCGTGAAACAGTGGTTAGCATGAACTAACATCAATCTCATTCTCCGTGACACAGTGGTTAGCATGAACTAACATCAATCTCATTCTCCGTGACACAGTGGTTAGCATGAACTAACATCAATCTCATTCTCCGTGACACAGTGGTTAGCATGAACTAACATCAATCTCATTCTCCGTGACACAGTGGTTAGCATGAACTAACATCAATCTCATTCTCCGTGACACAGTGGTTAGCATGAACTAACATCAATCTCATTCTCCGTGACACAGTGGTTAGCATGGACTAACATCAATCTCATTCTCCGTGACACAGTGGTTAGCATGGACTTACATCAATCTCATTCTCTGTGACCCAGTGGTTAGCATGGACTAACATCAATCTCATTCTCCGTGACACAGTGGTTAGCATGGACTAACATCAATCTCATTCTCTGTGACCCAGTGGTTAGCATGGACTAACATCAATCTCATTCTCCGTGACCCAGTGGTTAGCATGGACTAACATCAATCTCATTCTCCGTGACCCAGTGGTTAGCATGGACTAACATCAATCTCATTCTCCGTGACCCAGTGGTTAGCATGGACTAACATCAATCTCATTCTCCGTGACACAGTGGTTAGCATGGACTAACATCAATCTCATTCTCCGTGACCCAGTGGTTAGCATGGACTAACATCAATCTCATTCTCCGTGACACAGTGGTTAGCATGGACTAACATCAATCTCATTCTCCGTGACCCAGTGGTTAGCATGGACTAACATCAATCTCATTCTCCGTGACACAGTGGTTAGCATGGACTAACATCAATCTCATTCTCCGTGACCCAGTGGTTAGCATGGACTAACATCAATCTCATTCTCCGTGACACAGTGGTTAGCATGGACTAACATCAATCTCATTCTCCGTGACACAGTGGTTAGCATGGACTAACATCAATCTCATTCTCCGTAACCCAGTGGTTAGCATGGACTAACATCAATATCATTCTCCGTGACAGAGTGGTTAGCATGGACTAACATCAATCTCATTCTCCGTGACCAAGTGGTTAGCATGGACTAACATCAATCTCATTCTCCGTGACCCAGTGGTTAGCATAGCCTGACATCAATCTCATTCTCCGTGACCCAGTGATTAGTATGGACTAACATCAATCTCATTCTCCGTGACCCAGTGGTTAGCATGGACTAACATCAATCTCATTCTCCGTGACCCAGTGGTTAGTATAGACTAACATTACTCTCATTCTCCGTGACACAGTGGTTAGCATGGACTAACATCAATCTCATTCTCCGTGACCCAGTGGTTAGCATGGACTAACATCAATCTCATTCTCCGTGACCCAGTGGTTAGCATAGCCTGACATCAATCTCATTCTCCGTGACCCAGTGGTTAGTATGGACTAACATCAATCTCATTCTCCGTGACCCAGTGGTTAGCATGGACTAACATCAATCTCATTCTCCGTGACCCAGTGGTTAGTATAGACTAACATTAAACTCATTCTCCGTGACACAGTGGTTAGCATGGACTAACATCAATCTCATTCTCCGTGATCCAGTGGTTAGCATGGGCTTACATCAATCTCATTCTCCGTGACACAGTGGTTAGCATGGACTAACATCAATCTCATTCTCCGTGACACAGTGGTTAGCATGGACTAACATCAATGTCATTCTCCGTGACCCAGTGGTAAGCATGGACTTACATCAATCTCATTCTCCGTGACCCAGTGGTTAGCATGGACTTACATCAATCTCATTCTCCGTGACACAGTGGTTAGTATGGACTAACATCAATCTCATTCTCCGTGACACAGTGGTTAGTATGGACTAACATCAATCTCATTCTCCGTGACACAGTGGTTAGTATGGACTTACATCAATCTCATTCTCCGTGACACAGTGGTTAGTATGGACTTACATCAATCTCATTCTCCGTGACACAGTGGTTAGTATGGACTAACATCAATCTCATTCTCCGTGACACAGTGGTTAGCATGGACTAACATCAATCTCATTCTTTTAGCATGGACTAACATCAATCTCATTCTCCGTGACCCAGTGGTTAGCATGGACTAACATCAATCTCATTCTCCGTGACCCAGTGGTTAGCATGGACTAACATCAATCTCATTCTCCGTGACACAGTGGTTAGCATGGACTAACATCAATCTCATTCTCCGTGACCCAGTGGTTAGCATGGACTAACATCAATCTCATTCTCCGTGACACAGTGGTTAGCATGGACTAACATCAATCTCATTCTCCGTGACCCAGTGGTTAGCATGGACTAACATCAATCTCATTCTCCGTGACACAGTGGTTAGCATGGACTAACATCAATCTCATTCTCCGTGACCCAGTGGTTAGCATGGACTAACATCAATCTCATTCTCCGTGACACAGTGGTTAGCATGGACTAACATCAATCTCATTCTCCGTGACACAGTGGTTAGCATGGACTAACATCAATCTCATTCTCCGTAACCCAGTGGTTAGCATGGACTAACATCAATATCATTCTCCGTGACAGAGTGGTTAGCATGGACTAACATCAATCTCATTCTCCGTGACCAAGTGGTTAGCATGGACTAACATCAATCTCATTCTCCGTGACCCAGTGGTTAGCATAGCCTGACATCAATCTCATTCTCCGTGACCCAGTGATTAGTATGGACTAACATCAATCTCATTCTCCGTGACCCAGTGGTTAGCATGGACTAACATCAATCTCATTCTCCGTGACCCAGTGGTTAGTATAGACTAACATTACTCTCATTCTCCGTGACACAGTGGTTAGCATGGACTAACATCAATCTCATTCTCCGTGACCCAGTGGTTAGCATGGACTAACATCAATCTCATTCTCCGTGACCCAGTGGTTAGCATAGCCTGACATCAATCTCATTCTCCGTGACCCAGTGGTTAGTATGGACTAACATCAATCTCATTCTCCGTGACCCAGTGGTTAGCATGGACTAACATCAATCTCATTCTCCGTGACCCAGTGGTTAGTATAGACTAACATTAAACTCATTCTCCGTGACACAGTGGTTAGCATGGACTAACATCAATCTCATTCTCCGTGATCCAGTGGTTAGCATGGGCTTACATCAATCTCATTCTCCGTGACACAGTGGTTAGCATGGACTAACATCAATCTCATTCTCCGTGACACAGTGGTTAGCATGGACTAACATCAATGTCATTCTCCGTGACCCAGTGGTAAGCATGGACTTACATCAATCTCATTCTCCGTGACCCAGTGGTTAGCATGGACTTACATCAATCTCATTCTCCGTGACACAGTGGTTAGTATGGACTAACATCAATCTCATTCTCCGTGACACAGTGGTTAGTATGGACTAACATCAATCTCATTCTCCGTGACACAGTGGTTAGTATGGACTTACATCAATCTCATTCTCCGTGACACAGTGGTTAGTATGGACTTACATCAATCTCATTCTCCGTGACACAGTGGTTAGTATGGACTAACATCAATCTCATTCTCCGTGACACAGTGGTTAGCATGGACTAACATCAATCTCATTCTTTTAGCATGGACTAACATCAATCTCATTCTCCGTGACCCAGTGGTAAGCATGGACTAACATCAATCTCATTCTCCGTGATCCAGTGGTTAGTATGGACTTACATCAATCTCATTCTCCGTGACACAGTGGTTAGCATGGACTAACATCAATCTCATTCTCCGTGACACAGTGGTTAGCATGAACTAACATCAATCTCATTCTCCGTGACACAGTGGTTAGTATGGACTTATATCAATCTCATTCTCCGTGACACAGTGGTTAGCATGGACTAACATCAATCTCATTCTCCGTGACACAGTGGTTAGCATGAACTAACATCAATCTCATTCTCCGTGACCCAGTGGTTAGTATGGACTAACATCAATCTCATTCTCCGTGACCCAGTGGTTAGTATGGACTTACATCAATCTCATTCTCCGTGACACAGTGGTTGGCATGGACTTACATCAATCTCATTCTCCGTGACACAGTGGTTAGCATGGACTTACATCAATCTCATTCTCCGTGACCCAGTGGTAAGCATGGACTAACATCAATCTCATTCTCCGTGATCCAGTGGTTAGTATGGACTTACATCAATCTCATTCTCCGTGACCCAGTGGTTAGCATGGACTAACATCAATCTCATTCTCCGTGACCCAGTGGTTAGCATGGACTCACATCAATCTCATTCTCCGTGACACAGTGGTTAGCATGGACTAACATCAATCTCATTCTCCGTGACACAGTGGTTAGCATGGACTAACATCAATCTCATCCTCCGTGACCCAGTGGTTAGCATGGACTTACATCAATCTCATTCTCCGTGACACAGTGGTTAGCATAGATTAACATCAATCTCATTCTCCGTGACACAGTGGTTAGCATGGACTAACATCAATCTCATTCTCCGTGACCCAGTGGTTAGTATGGACTTACATCAATCTCATTCTCCGTGACACAGTGGTTAGCATGGACTAACATCAATCTCATTCTCCGTGACACAGTGGTTAGTATGGACTAACATCAATCTCATTCTCCGTGACACAGTGGTTAGTATGGACTAACATCAATCTCATTCTCCGTGACACAGTGGTTAGCATGGACTTACATCAATCTCATTCTTTTAGCATGGACTAACATCAATCTCATTCTCCGTGACACAGTGGTTAGTATGGACTAACATCAATCTCATTCTCCGTGACCCAGTGGTTAGTATGGACTTACATCAATCTCATTCTTTTAGCATGGACTAACATCAATCTCATTCTCCGTGACCCAGTGGTTAGTATGGTCTTACATCAATCTCATTCTCCGTGACCCAGTGGTTAGCATGGACTTACATCAATCTCATTCTCCGTGACACAGTGGTTAGCATGGAGGACAAGGCCATCTCATCTCGCGACGGTTATTTAAAACTGCGTAATAACTCTAAGTAGCTATTAATAACTGAACATTCATTTCAAAGAGATATCCCCATTGTTGAATTTTATATAATTTGTATTCAAATAAATCCATAAAAGTCTCTTCTGCTCGAAGACCTTGGAGAACGTTTACGATCAAAGTCCGATAATAACAGTTTGCATTTGATTAAGTTTAAATTCAAATTATTATGATGGTGACATTCTTCAATCAAATGTGTGCATAAAACATCGAATGTTTCATTAATCAACCCTTTCCCACATACAACACATGTACAGCAGACGAATTTGAAAACACCGAGAAAAAAAGGTGGAAAGTCATTATATATAATTATGTTTTGTTATTGAAACAAGCTGAAAATGTTGTGGGAAAGGGGGAATTGTTCAACATAAGCAATTTCTCCGTTTGTCATAATGTTTTCAAAAGTCATCTGCTGCAGATGCGTTTGAATACGGGTGGGAAAGGGCTAATCCAAACCTCTGAATTTCAAATTTTAAACAAGCTTGCAAAAATCATGACTAATAGTAAATGCTGCACAGGTGTGAATGCACACTACAGCTTTCGGGGTGACTAACCGATATGGGGACACCTAACTTATCATTGATCCCCTTTAGTTTAACCCTTTCCATGATAACGACGCTTTCTGACGTCTATGAAGAAGGCGGCTTTTTAAAAACATAGCGACAAAAGAAGAAATTGCTCAAAACGAGCAATTTCTCCTTTTGTCACCATGTTTTCAACTCAATTCAATGTTTCATTATTGTACTTTCCTTGAAACGGAGTTTCCGATTGTTTTAGGGTATATTTTCAAAGTCGTCTGCTGCAGATTTGTTTTATGCGGGAGCTGTTAACTCCCCGGAAGTTAAACAACTAACTGACTGATGGTATGATAACCGAAGTCTGAATCATACAGAAATATTAGACATTTTCCCTCATAAATACTCACTCAGACCTATCTACATCAGACACCTTTAGAAATCAAATCATAATGGTGAAAAAAGGGATTGGTCATATTTTTCGGCGAGTTTCTACTCAATCCAAATGTTATCAAAATGTTTTAGATAATATCTCCATTATATGCTATTTGAGTGAACATCGTGTCCGTTTTATGCAGGGATGGTATTTTAAGTTGATATCCCAACTTCTTTGTAACTTTTCTCCACATATAGACGCCTCTGTTTCAGACGACTTTTGTAAACATTGTGACTAAAGTAGAAATTGCTTATGATATTTTCAACTTTTTTCAGTAATTATACTTTCATTTATTGAGATTTTTCGAAAAAAATAACAAATGTCTTCAAAGTCGCCTGCAGAATTGTCATGTTAGGGAAAGGGTTAATTTTACCTAATATACTGACTTATAATTTTTAAAGTACATTCTTTGAAAACACAAGGGGAAAAGCTTTACAAATAGAGTAGAAAAAAAGTATTGATTGATTTGAGTAATTTCTCCTTTATCCACAATGTTTTCTTTCACTTTGCCGCTGTGGGGGCGACAGACGTTGTCTACATCAAGCAAACTGATCCGGTATCTAATAGGTTAACCCTTTTCCCATAGATGACAAGTCTACAGCAGACGACTTTGAAAATGTCTAGGCAAAAATGTGAAAACTCACTACAAATAAAAGTATACACCGTGGCCCAGCTTGAGCAACTTCTCCTGTAACCACAATGTTTTCACTATTCGAAAGGGTTGAGACTCAAACTAGTAGAAAACGCCGGTATCAGGAATTTTGAATTGATTGCACAGTTTACGCCTACGCCAACACTTGCATACTGGGCTATATACGTTCTCTTAACACTTTCCCACAAACAAAAAATATGCAGCAGACGACTTTGAAAATATCTACTGAAAGATATGGAAAATCTCTAAAATTGTAGGTATAATAACTGAACAAAAATGAAAATATTGTGGCTAAAGGAGAAATTGCTCATTTTGAGCAATTTCTCCTTTTGCCACAATATTTTCAAGAGTCGTCTACTGCAGCTGCGTCAGCATGCGTCTATATGTGGGAAAGGGTTAAGGCTTCAAGCGTGCGTGTACGACTACGTATCAAACATGTAAGATCCTGAACAAACTTACCCGAATCACTGACTGATATGGATATATCTGGTCGAAACCTTCTGAAGATACTTATAGGCAATGTTTCATTTCATAAATTTCGGAATATTCGAAATGAATTCACTACTCTGACATAAAGACATCATGTCATGATTGTATATATTTTATGACGCAAGCCGAGCTTGTCCATGGACACTTGGTCATCTGTATGTTTCATTAACAATTTCCCTCGTAGTGCAATTCTGCAGTGGGGGTTCTTTAAAAGTGTAGGCAAAAGTATGGGAAATCGAAAAACGAAAGTATGATTATGGATACATTTGATAACATTATGGCAAAGATGGAAATTGCTCATGATGTGCAAGTTATCGTTTTTGCCGCAATGATTTCAAAAGTCCTCTGCTGCAGATGCTTCAAATGTGTTATGGACAAATGTTAACTGTTCTAAATAATCGTCTTCAGGATAAACACCAACATGTTTTATATGAGGGAAATGGTTGACCAGCCAGTAAATATTCTGATTCACGCCTCCGTCGGTTTATTCAATGAACGACCTTTCGTTTTTAACTCGAATCCCGGTTTTTTTTACCGACTTGAAAAACATGCGGCCTGTCTCAATCGATCACGACAATAGGAATGAAAGTCCACAACCTTTCCCGCATTTACACGAGTTTTTGACGTCTCTGTAACGGGCAACGTTTGCTTACATTGGTCGGCAAAGAAATAAATTGCTCATCATGTTCAGTTTCTCCTTTTGCTTCAATATTTTCAACTTTTTTTCAGTAATTATGCATTTATTTATAGAGATTTATCTTATTTTTGCCTAGATATTACACAAGTCGTCTCCGGATTATTGTGTTGTATGTGGAAAAGGGTTAAGCTAATGGGCCGACTAAGTTTTAAGTTTCGTTCTTACAATAAAACACGCATCATCTGTTAACCCGTCCACTCATATAGACGCTTTCTGACGCCTCTGCAGCAGACGGCTTTTTGAAAACATAGTGACAAAAGAAGAAATTGCACAAAACGTGCAATTTCTCCTTTTGCCACAATGTTTTCCACTTGTTGTCATAGGTTATCCGTTCAATTATAGAGATATTCTATGTTTTGACAAAATACGTTCAAAGTCGTCTGCTGCAGAATTGTCGTATGAGGGAAAGGATTAACCAGTCCACTCATACAAACATCTGCAGCAGACGACTTAGGACAAATGTGGACACAAATATAGAAAATTCCTATAAATGAAGGTATATTTACTGAAAAAAGTTGAAAACATTTTGGCAAAAGGAGAAATTGCTCGATTTGAGCAATTTCTTCTTTTGTCACGATGTTTTCAAAAGTCGTCAACTGCAGAGGCGTCAGAAAGCGTCTATTTGAGGGAAAAGGGTTAAACCGGCTGCTCAAATCAACATGTTTTATCTTAATGTTTTGGAATGGATTTGGACTCGTCCAAATGCAAAATGTATCGCATTGATCAGCATTGAAAGGGTTAACCTTTAACCCTTTCCCTCATATATACACACTTACTGACGCCTCTGCAGCAGACGGCTTTTTGAAAACATAGTGACAAAAAAAGAAATTGCACAAAACGTGCAATTTCTCCTTTTGCCACAATGTTTTCCACTTTTCGTCATAGGTTATCCATTCAATTATGGAGATTTTCTATGTTTTGACAAAATCAAAAAATCAAAAAGAAAGTCGTCTGCTGCAGAATTGTCGTATGAGGAAAAGGGTTAACGCGCTGACTGCCTGAAACTGGTATCGTCTGGATGTTTGGTCAGGTCTCACTCCTACGCAGTCTGGTCTTTAATATGCATGCTAACGTTAGTTTGCACATGGATGAATCTGGCTGCACGACTGTCTAGGCGGATCTTTTACTACAATGTTCATACTTGGAGTTTTAAGTCAATCATAAGAGGTTATATAGATGTTATTTCAAGCCGCGTAAATCAAGACAATGGTTAATTACTATATCCCCTAAGTTCTCATTAAATTCCTTCATATATATGTTCACCCATTCATCAAACACACCGTCTACACAAACTCATAAAGTATTGGAAGAAACGGAACTGCTGTCACGCTTTTCGCTAGTAGCCGAGTGGTTAGCGTGGTGGATTTGGAGCCGAGCGTCCAGAGGTTGATCCCCACTCCGGCACTTTTTCTAGCCTAGTACTAGATTGTTTACACAAAGATCATGTGAAGAGAACTGTCACCGTGATATTACTGAAATAACGTTGAAAATGGCAGAACAACGTCCATCAACGGATACGCTGCAACGCATTTCGCTTGTACATCGATTTGTTTTTACGCGAATGCGTGTTAAACTCAATGAGGCAGTAAAATAGTACATGCAACATTAAGTAGTTCACATTATCACTTCGGGGAAATCCCCAATCTAAAAATACATCAGCAAGTTGGAACATGTCATACCGCTCTACATGTGCGTTACCGCGCCCGTCAAACGGATTCAGAGATTTCGTTGGAACGGACGTTCTTCTGTAAGTTGATATTTGTACTTTTATCTAAGTATTTATTTCTACTTCTTTTTACAAACCTGAATATGTAATCAATTGTGATCATGTTTTTTGAACGGATATAGATCTATATTGGTATTTGTATTGTAAATCGTAAATGTGTGATCTAGACCAAGTTTTGCGTAAACATAAATCCACTTGAAGTGCACATGGGCGTAAAAATCGATATCTGAACGTTACGTTGTTGAAACGTTTCTGGTGGGGGACATGTCTGAACTTGAAATATCCTTCTTTTGTTTAGCCCTTTCCCTCATACGACAATTCTGCAGCAGACGGCATTGAACATATTTTGTCAAAAAATAGAAAATCTGTATAATTGAATGGATAACCTATGACTCAAAGTGATAAACATTGTGGCAAAAGGAGAAATTGCTCGTTTTGAGCAATTTCTTCTTTGTTTTCAAAAAGCCGTCTGCTGCAGTGGCGTCAGAAAGCGTCTATATGAGGTGAAGGATAATGCTGTTCACACATACAGACTCTTTTTGGCGTCTCTGCAGCAGGCGACTTTTGAAACATTGCGGTAAAAGGAGAAATAGCTTATGATGAGCAATTTATCCCTTTGCCACAATGTTTTCAGCTCTTATCAATAATCATACATTAATTTATAGAGAATTTCTATATTTGTGTTTACAGATTTGCTGTATGTGGGAAAAGGTTAATATTAACTGTATTACTGCATTGGGCGTAATAAATTAATACTCACTGCTTTTTGTTGTTGACTTCTTCCACATTTACTGAGAAGATCTAGTCTTTCATAAACATGGTTAAGCGAATAATGAACGATTTTAATCTAGGCCATGATGATATTGCAAGAATGTGTAGTTTGATCTTGGTGTATATTGTTCGAAATTATTGTTGAGCGCTTTCCCAAAGACGTTTCTTTAGAAGACTATGAACAATTTCTCCTTTTATCACACTTTTTTTTAAAAACTCTATTCAATTATTTTACTTGCATTTATAAAGACTGTTCGTATGTTTTCATATTCGTCTGCTACATATTTGCTGCATATGGGGGATGGGTTAGCCATGTATAGATATAGTAGATAAAGCAAATGCTGTTTACCTCTCTCCCACCTGCAGGCGTATTTTGACGAAATAGCAGCAGACGACATTTGAAAACATTGTGGCCAAATGGGAAATTGCTCATGATGAGCAATTTCCCCTTTGGCCACAATGTTTTCAACTTTATTTAACAATTAAGATATCTTTTAAGGAGAGTTTTCAAATTTGTCTGCTGCATATTTGTTGTATGTGGGAAAGGGTTAAAGACGCATACATCAGTCTATGGGTTAAATGGTGTTCAAAATTCCCAGTGCAGATCTACAACTGATTGCAAATAATTTCTTAAGTAATTAAAGTTGTGTCTTATATGTTAATAAGATACATATTTTTTATTACAACCCAATGTTGTGTGCACTCATTTATATGGAATTACAGGTTTTTTCCTGCTTTATAAACTATTTTCAGAGAAGTCGGCTTTGAACAATGTTGAACAAAAAAAAAGGAATTTAACTTAAACAGGGTTTTGTAATTTTAATTTTAAAGTATTTTCTAATTTGAAAACTGACCTATGCTTCACTTTACATTATGACAAGCCATTGCAAGCATCCATTAAGTTGGAAAAGGAGAAGTTGTCCGAAACGAGTAATTTCACCTTTTCCAACATTGTTTTTAATTCAGTTTCAAAGCTATAAGATCCGATAAGAGATTTCTTATGAACGTGACCGGCTGACCCATGTGAATCTTGATGTATGAGTAACACAGATTATACAAAATAACCTCACCTAGCCCGTCTGGCCTATATTTCCAAAATTGAAGAAGGTTTGCAAAAGTCGTCTGTACTAATGATCAGTTTTAATACGGTTATATCCGCATAACAAGAGATTATGTTAGTTAAGGTCGACTTTTAGAAACGTCGTTGGAAAAGTAAAGTTCTAATGCGTAAATTTCAGATGTTCGTTTATTGCTTTTCACTTTGTTTCAAATTGTTGGTTTTAATTGCAAAAATACTTCGAGATATCGACATGTTCGACATACCCCCTCGATTTATGATAAATTCATCTATGTTGATTATTTCAGCTTCGCTAATCATTTGTATCTACATGTTTAATATGAATAGCAGTTCCTTGATAACATCATAATTGAGCAGTCCCGCGAGAAAACCAACATAATGGCCTCTGCGTAATGTATCGATCCAGATCAGCCTGTGCAGTCCGAGCAGACTGATCCGGGCCGACACATTCCGTCTCAAGGGAATAGAGGTATAGAGTAATGATTCCTGAAACAGAAAAATAAGCTGATCCGGGTCGATACTTTACGCAGAGTCCACAATGTTGGTTTTCTCGCGGGACCGCACATATGTGTTTTCAGACATCTGCGTAATGTATCGACCAGATCAGCCTGCGCTGTCCGCGCAGACTGATCCGGCCGACACATTCCGTCTTACGGGGGGATAGATGTATAGAGTAGTTATTCCTGAAACAGAAAATCCACAGAAGGCGAAAAGTGTCTATCCGGGTAAGCCTGCGCGGCATGCTTAGGCTGATCCGGGTCAATACTTTACGCAGAGTCCACAATGTTGGTTTTCTCGCGGGACGGCTCATATGAAGAAAACGTTGCAGTAACGCCTCAGCAATCAGAACTGCTGATACGCTGTTTTCAAATAACATATCCGTTCTAGGACTTGGTTAGAATTAAAGGAACATTTCGATCTTGTTCACGTTCGACTTATCGTGAGTCTTTTATTTACCCCTCATGAAGACATATTGACATTTTGAAAATATGTTACTGAACAATTTCTACTTTTATCACAATATGTTCAACTCTATTCAATAATTTCAATTATCTCTAGAGATGTACCATACATTACTAACACTGATCATTAAACGTTGTTTGATACATATGATATGTGTTGTATGCAGGAAAAGATTGATACGTTTTGATTTCGAAGAGTTTGTAGAAGCATTTAGGGTCAAGAGCGATAACAACTGTTACAAAACTGAACGTCGCTTAACCCTTTCCCTCATATAGACGCTTTCTGACGCCTCTGCAGCAGACGGCTTTTTGAAAACATAGTGACAAAAGAAGAAATTGCTCAAAACGAGCAATTTCTCCTTTTGACACAATGTTTTCCACTTTTAGTCATAGGTTATCCATCTGACAAAATACGTTCAAAGTCGTCTGCTGCAGGATTGTTGTATGAGGGAAAGGGTTAAGTCGTCTGCTGCAGGATTGTTGTATGAGGGAAAGGGTTAAGTCGTCTGCTGCAGGATTGTTGTATGAGGGAAAGGGTTAAGTCGTCTGATGCAGGATTGTTGTATGAGGGAAAGGGTTAAGTCGTCTGCTGCAGGATTGTTGTATGAGGGAAAGGGTTAAGTCGTCTGCTGCAGGATTGTTGTATGAGGGAAAGGGTTAAGTCGTCTGCTGCAGGATTGCTGTATGAGGGAAAGGGTTAAGTCGTCTGCTGCAGGATTGTTGTGTGAGGGAAAGGGTTAAGTCGTCTGCTGCAGGATTGTTGTATGAGGGAAAGGGTTAAGCGGATTCGGTGAATATAAGACACTGGTATACATTTTCCCACACGTTTACTGAAGACTAGACATGGCGATAGATAGTCACATAGACACTTGTGTTTTAAGTGAGTCTACTCCACTGTTTCCTATTGCACACTCTATGTTTATAATAGTTAGTCTGTCCGAACGCAATCTATTTTTGATCGACAGGAACAATACAAACATTCGGGGCTTTAAAACTTAACGACCAATTAATTCTTTCCCACAAACAACAAATCTGCGACTTTGAAAATATACCCGAAAAAAATTAAAAACTCCCTTTAAATGAAAGTACAATAATTAAACCGAGTAGAAAACATGGTGACAAAAGGAGAAATTGCTAGTTTTGAGCAATTTCTTCTTTTGACGGCATGTTTTCCAAAATACGTCTGCTGCAGAGGCGTCAGAAAGCGTCTATAAGAGGGGAATGGTAAAGATAATACATCGCACACTTGTGGCAATCTCTCTTTTCTAGAAGCATAGAATTATTCAGGCAGGAGAAAATGATTTTTTGGTTTGCTACTCCAGTAAACAGTGACGACTTCGGTAAAACTGTGCATACTGTCAGTCGCATCACAACTTTCTCTGTCCGCCTTCACTTCGACTATTCATAGTTACTTCTGATTAAATAACTAGAACTGTAGCCCCAATAGTATCTCTCGTATGTCTATTAAGTCTTCTAAACAATCAAATAATTTAGAAAACAAATCAATATTCACGATCGTTGCAATTTAATGTTAGCCCTTTCCTATACAAAACCATGACAGATTTAGAATAAAGTTGAACACATTTGGACCAATTTAATCTGTTGTCATAATGTTTTCAAATCTCGTTTACTGCAGATACATCAAAACACGTCTGCACGTTGGAAAGGGTAACCCTGTTTTAGGGTATTTTAGACTAAAGTCCTTCAGTATGTAGGCAATAAACAACAACTATGTGTTTTCTCAAGATTTAACAAAAATGCATTCCGACCGCTTCGATGGTGCAGTGGTAGAGCGCCCGCCTCAGCAGTTGGAGGTCGCGTGTTCGCCTCCCGGCCCGGTCAATACTTTAAACACGGTTGTAATAGCTTTCCCTGTATGGAGCTCAGAGTTGTGGGTTAGCATTACGACTGATTCACTTGTGTCCGGATAACTGGACTAGTAGTATTTGTAACTCACCAAGGAGCCGTGGTATTATTGAACAACATGTTGAAACTTGAAAGAGGCGTTAAAAATCATATAACCAACCAATAAAAGTGCATTCCCTTCTCAATTCAAAAAAATGATATTGAAATGGTTTAATATTGTTTAAGTGTAAAACAATAAATGTATGCATCTACGTAATCTTTTATGTGTTCCATGTCCGGCTTAAAGAAACGATATTGTGAACACATCAAGGTCTTTTTCAAAAGTCGTCTGCTGCGGATGCATCAAAATGCGTCTGTAAGTAGAAACAGGTTAACATATTTGGTAAGCACCAAGGATCCAGATCAAACTGTAAAACAGATATTCTTCCTGATCTCGTCTTGGCGATTATCCATCAAAGGTTGGATGTTTTCTATGTCCCGCCATATGACATATTTTCATATATGTGACAATCATGTTAGCTTCGGTCGTATCAACAACTATAACGTGCAACCCTTTCCCTCATATAGACGCTTTCTGACGCCTCTGCAGCAGACGGCTTTTTGAAAACATAGTGACAAAAGAAGAGCAATTTCTCCTTTTGCCACAATGTTTTCCACTTTTAGTCATAGGTTTTCCTTTCAATTAAAGATATTTTCAATTATTTGACAAAATATGTTCAAAGTCGTCTGCTGCAGAATTGTCGTATGAGGGAAATAATTAATAGCAAGAACGCATGTTCGCGCAAATGTTGCTAAAAGTCGACTATAGTAGTATAAGGGTCAACTACAATGGCGGGGTGTTTCACATATCAATTAATTTCACCATCGCTACTTAACCCTTTCCACACACGGCCCATCTGCAGCAGACAACACTATATAGGCAAACTAGGCGTATCGTCTCTATAAATGTTTTCCACTTTTAGACATAGGTTATCCATCCAAATATAGAGATTTTCTATTATTTTACAAAATATGTTCAAAGTCGTCTGCTGCAGAATTGTCGTATGAGGGAATGGGTACAGAATTATAATAATAAAACAAATATTGTCATTATACTATGTTGTATACATATCTATCTACAAATAACTATATATAAATGAGCGAGTACATGAGAAACTGTACAAGTTGGCTTTTGTTAACAGTATATAACCAGATCAACCTGCGCATCTACACAGTCTGATCTAGATCTACATTGTTCACGCATTACATACACAAGCTTGTTAGAAGATTCTTTCAACTTGTGTAGATTCTGATGAGACTGAGCAGGTGGACAAGATGATCTGAACCAACACTGTTCAGAAATACCAACTTGTAAATGTTATCATGCACACTTATAGTCAGATAAACTACGCGTGTATGTGTTTTCCCTAAATTTACATCATAGACATACATACATACATGAGCCTGGCCTAGCAAAACGGAAATCCGCCTCTGAAAATTCCAACTTTGAGATGATTTTTATAAAGGATTGCAAGCTTGACCATTTTTCTTTTTGACGTCTCTGCAGCAGCATACTTTTGAAAACATTGTGACAAAAGGTGAAATCCCTTTAAACGATCAATTTATCCTTTTGTCACAATGTTTTCAACTGTTATTCAGTAAGTATGCCTTCATTTATAGATATTTCCATGGTTTTTACTTAAGTTTTGCTAAGTCGTTTGCTGCAGATTTGTGGAAAAGGGTAAATTAGTATTTTGGACGTCATACCCGATATAACAATACTTAACCCAACCTTTGTTGATTAAATGGTGTACAGGAAAGATCTTCTTCCGAGACCGTGTGGCTTCACAAACTGATCTGGATCTACGATAGTCAATAAACACAGAAGGCTTGATTTCCGTTAACCTCGATTAGTATTTATACATGAGGTGCAGCAGGAAAAACTAGTCTTGATAGATAAACGAACCGTGAACATTCACCATATCGCCAGTTTTGGTGTGTCTGACTGAAGTTCAACTTATGTAAATAATTCTTACAAACACCAGAAGTGTAATCCCCACTGGTCTCTCATTAATATCGCTTTAGGTCTTTCCCCACATACAACCAGGGACTACTAATACGCAAATAGTCCCTTTAAATCCCCCTTCTGCAACTGACGACTTCAACAAGTTTCGAAATTCTTTCAAATAAGAGTTGAGTTTAATTATAAACTATAATACAATAGAGTTGAAAACAGTACGGCATAATGATCATGATCAATTTCTCATGTTTTCACAATGTTTTCAAAAATCGTCTGCAGCAGATGCGTCAAATAGCAAATGTTAAATGATGCTGAAACCGAGATACCCTGAACCCCCGTTTGATCTGACACGTCTTGGTTATATTAGCCTCTAGACGGGTTAACCTTGTAAGATCACGAAATAATTTATTTCATTTCATTTGTAATACATTTGTACCATGAAAATGTCGCCGTAATTATTTATTAATATAATCTCAATTTGGTTTTTTAACAGCGTAAGGGGAAAATATGTTTATGATATAAACTGCAGACGACATTGAAAATTGCAATAATGTGGCAAAAGGAGAAATTGCTCCTTTTGCCACAATGTTTTCATAGGTCTTCTGCTGAGAGGCGCCAGAGAAAGTCTGCATGAGGGAAAGGGGTTAATGTATTTATACCCAATATACACACTGTAATTTACATATTTTCTCTCTTGTAATTGACCTTCAATATTGCATCAGGACGTGTCAGGTAAACATTCGGGAATATTCGAGAATAGTCATTGTTAATAATAGTACTGACTATTCTATTCTTAACTCTTTCAGCGTCGAATTGTTTAAAGTAGACTTTTCCATGTTCAAAATTGGGTGTGTTCATTTCACAATTGATGGAAGTTTTGGACTATTTTGTTAACTAAACGGCAAACAATGCTGATTTCAGGTGAGACAGCTCGTTACGAGCTGACTCACCTGAATCTGCATTGTTTGCAAAAACCTTAATATTGCCTGTGGCGCTGAAAGAGTTAAAGAGTATTCACCAACTTTAGCCTCGTTTTCTATGAGATATGAATATTCATAAGGATAGTATGCAGAGATGAGTAGTGTCTCGTGCAATTTCGTTGAAAGGACACAGGTAACTAATAGTTTCATCATTACAGGTAATCCTCTGATTGGTAATTTGAGACTCCAACATTCCTTTGTTAACCCTTTCCCACATACAACAAATCTGCAGCAGACGGTTTTCAAAAACTCTTTGAACAAAATTGAAAAATCTCTTTAAATGAATGTATAAAAGTTGTATACAAGTGAAAACAGTCATCTGCTACAGAGGGGTCAGAAAGTGTCTATATGAGGGATAGGGTTAAACATCTTTTAAATGTTCATAGCGAAATTAAAACAATGCGGAGGTTCTCATTACGAATATTTAAGGGCATACAATTGGTAGTTTTCCACAAACAGCAAACCTGCAGCAGACGACTCTTGAAAGCATGAACATCTCTATAAATGAAGGTATATTTACTGCAAAAATGTGTAAACATTGTGGCAAATGGAGAAATTGCTCATCATTATCAATTTCTCCTTTTGCCACAATGGTTTCAAGAGTCGTCTGCTGCAGAGGCGTCAGAAAGCGTCGATATGTGAGAAAGGGTTAAGGAAATCCGTAATGATGACGCAATAGTACTATAATGAGAATTTTGCAGATTTAATAATTCATGGAAATTGAACAATTATTTGTATTTTGTATTTATAGGTAAATTACGTTATGCCTTAAATGGAATTTAAGGAGTGTCTGCTTTGAAAAATCTGAGAACATTTGAAGTTCAGTTGTGAGTCAAAACAATTATGGGCAATGTTACACTTGCCCAACAGAAGCAATTTCTCTTATTCAAAATATATTATTTAAAACTTGTCTGCTGTATATGCGTCACATGTCGGATATATATAATTGAAGGTTCGTTGTTACCGGAGGTTATACACACGAATAATAATATCTTCCAAAATAGCAAGGTTGTAGGTACCTGGTACGTTTTACAGCGATTAAACCCTTTCCAACATACACCAACTTTGCAGCAGACGACTTTGAAATGATTGTAGAAAAAGCATGTATCTCTGTAAATGAAAGTATGATAATTGAATAGAGTTGAAAACATTGTGACAAATAGAGAAAATGCTCATATTTGAGAAATTTTACATTTTGTCACAATGTTTTGAAAAGTCGTCTGCTGTAGAGGCGTCAAAACACGTATGTACAAGGGAAAACGTTAAAGCCTTTCACAGATCACTGTTGACCCATCTGCAGTAAAGAAGTTTTAGAATAGATTGTGTCATTTTATAACGGACGACTTAACCATTTCCTTCATATAGACGCTTTCTGACGCCTCTGAAGCAGACGGCGTTTTGAAAACATAGTGACAAAAGAAGAAATTGCACAAAACGTGCAATTTCTCCTTTTGCCACAATGTTTTCCACTTTTTGTCATAAGTTATCCATTCAATTATAGAGATTTTCTATGTTTTGACAAAATACGTTCAAAGTCGTCTGCTGCAGAATTGTCGTATGAGGAAAAGGGTTAAAGAAAAGCATATCGGGTAGATCGTTAGTCTGGTCTGTATTCTACTGTACTCACTTGTACTGCATAAACAGAATAACATGGTTATTCCCCTGAAAAATCTGTATTCGAGAGAACTTGTTCGGTCATGTTTATCTAAGGCTTCCTTTGTGTTCAGAAAACGTAAAGTTTATAGCCTGATTAAATGGGCCGATAACGTTACTCGGTCACGCTATAAGCGTCATAACGTCAAACAGGATTAAACACGTTACGGCGAGGGGTTTATTTACGACGGGGGAAATTTTATGAAATAAAACCGCCGCGAATTGTGTTAATTACGGTATATCGATCGATCCGTTCAGATCTAAACCCTTGACGTCTCACGATATTCAAATCATTTCGTGTAATATCTACTTTTCCGTCATGTTTTTCGCTTCACTCTTCCAATTCTTCCAATTCTCGGGCTATATTATTTGTTGATTTATTTATTTATCTTTTAAATTCGTAA
>JASEVX010000001.1:93932895-94025395 GCA_031761405.1 Serripes groenlandicus | reverse complement strand
GGAGACTTAACCAGTACTCGCGCCATTTGAGTGGAAAAATCCCAAAGTCAGTACCCCGCTCATCACGGGACTCGAACCAGGGACCTTTGATACGAGAGGCCGACGCCCTACCTATGCACCACTGTCTTCCACTCGATTTTAGACAATCCTTTTCCCAAAAGGGGTAAAACTCTGGAGTGAAAATGAACATATAACTTTCCATGTTGCTACAACGTTTTCTTCATATACTGGTCAAAACATCCAACTCATAGATTGCAAATGTAATCGGTAGGGTAGACCGACTCTTTGCCTTTTAGAACCGACTTTGTGAAATATGTGTCACCAGTATAGAACCAGGCAAGTAGACGCACCGCGCCATCTGATCAGAATCTATACTGTTGACAGTTCAAATCACAATTTTTATCTTAATATTCCAAGGATTGGCGTTGGTGTCTTCAAAAAGCAATGCTAGCCAAGTACATTTTTTTTTATCAGCATTCAAAGAATTGAAGATAAACCTGCTGATAAACGTAGAAGTCGTGTAAATAGAAAATACGAGTATGGACATTCCACCCAACCGTAATTGTATGTTTGGTCACGAACAGCAAAAAAGAATTTACCTGTTACCTGAGGACACAAACAAAAAGTCGATCTATTAACATTTTACAAAAAATTAATTATATACAAAATACGGCAGAAAACATTGTTGGGATAGGAGAAATTGCTCAGAACGAGTAATTTCTCTTTTAGTACATTTTTCTCCAATAGTTTTTCCACAGATGTCAAAAGGTGTTTCCTAGGAGAATATTAACCTCTTTATAGCGGCACCTCTTTAGAACAGCCGCATTTCTTTGTCTCCGTTAGATGATGCTCGGGTGAGGAAGCACAGTATGGTTGCTACACGTTCTAACTAATAAACAATAGTTCTCCTCCAGTATTGACCACGTGATCAGTGTAAAAACCGGAAATAAAGATGAACCTGTTATGTTATCTAAGTTATTTACATCTTGGTATTCCATATCACTTATCAAATGTTTCACGCAATACGGTTATACTATAGTGTAACAAGATATAGTTACGACCGTTTTGCACGAAGCCCTCGATAAACGATTATGGTCTCGTAAGTTTTTGTCAGGTCAGCACAATCTCAGCTTCGGATAGCTTAGGGTATTTCCGATAAAGATTAGTTATAAAAAGCAATTTCTCCTTATACAACAATGTATTCAAAAGTCATCTGGTGAAGAGGAGTTCAAATCGTACTGTATGAGGGAAAGGGTTATTCCTTTCCCTCATACGACAATTCTGCAGCAGACGACTTTGAACGTATTTTGTCAAAACATAGAAAATCTCTATAATTGAATGAATAACCTATGACTAAAAGTGGAAAACATTGTGGCAAAAGGAGAAATTGCTCGTTTTGAGCAATTTCTTCTTTTGTCACTATGTTTTCAAACATCCGTTTGCTGCAGAGGCGTCAGAAAGCGTTTATATGAGGGAAAGGGTTAAGAAATACATCGATGTAGAGCCAGATCGTACATGCTGATCGATCAAACCATTTAACCATCCCTTTAAAACGAAAAGACCAATTGAGCCAAGTGACCCACTTTCGGAACTTGACGAACAGCGTAGGTCGAGATCAGCATGCGGCTCCGCGTAGTTTTATCTGGATCGTATCTGTTCGTCCTCGTGTTACACGTGTAAGTGCATCGTGCAAAACTGACCAAATAACACGAGGGTTCAAGAATGACATGGATCGTCATGAACTATCATGAATTTTATATTCTCCGTAGATCGTTTTTTCATGTGAAGTAAAGTAATTATACGTGCTTTTTTGTCGAAACAAACATACGGACTTGCATATATATCCATGCAACTTCAACATGACGCGTGCACATGCAGACGTTCGAAGAATTAGATTTGTTCAATCTACGGCTCTGTTTATGCTGATGTAACTAGTTGAGGAGTTATACCTTTAAAAACGGTTAATTTTCTGTACTGTCTTACATAACCTAATGATTAAAGATCCTATAAGCCGTTCCATGAGAAAACCACCATTATGGACTCTCGTGGAAGGCCTCACGCAAAATCAGTAAACGAGTTTTAGAAACATTATACATTAAGGTAATAAGAGAAATTGCACTTAATGTTTTTAACTTTATTCAACAATAACATTCTCATTTATTTAGATGTGTCATATTTTTACCTACATGCTTTCAAAGTCGTCAGCTGCATATTTGATATAGATGGAAAAGGGTAAAAAATATTTGCCTTTTTCGAGTTCATACAATCATTTTATATCGAGACAAATGCTTGTTTGCTTCTCCTGAAAATAATGGATTGCGCATTTCCGACCTTTTGAATGGTGACCAACGCTAACGGTGTGAGAGCGATGGTAATCAGTTCTGGTTTGGTATACGTGTAACCCATTGGTACTTGGTGGTATGAGCCCTTTATATCGAGGGATTGGCGTGAAACGTTTGTAACTAAAAACCTATTTTGAAAACCCTGGTTTAGGGGCAATTTTGACCCCTTTGTAAATAATGCAAATTTAGGTGCCATTGCTCAGAACGAGCAATGGCACCTAAATTTTCATTGTTTACCAAGTAAAATGATTTCACGCTTATAAAGACTTTATGGCGAGGTGATTAACCTTGGTAAAAAAATACTAATTTAAGTTACAACCGTTTCACGCCAAGCCCTCGATATATAAGTTAGAAGTAATAGTTCAATTCCGATATTAACATGATATTATGATATGTTTTATTTACTAATTTATTAAAATTTATATAAAACGAGAACTTTGTTTGAAAGCTTTATAACGGCGGACAGTCGGACATCATGGAGGTTAGTCGTAATTACCACCGAGTGCCTTGTACTAATCGATGATATTTTAGTCTGTGAAATTGTGGACCAGACAGCCTCGCTGGTGAAGCAGTATAGCGACAACCTTGAGTGCGGGAGGTCGCGGGTTCGACTGACTCGCTGGTGTCGGGATATATTGACCTGTATTACTGGTAACTTGCACATGAAACGCTGTGATATAACTGAAAAATGATGAATTCTGCATGAAACACCACATATAAATTGTGAAGCGTCATCAAATGTCTCACTTCCGGTAACCTAGACATTTATAAGCCCTGACAATCGGACAATATCAGACGCGCTGAACGTTTATCAACTGACAGATTGAAGAAATTACCAGAACAAAAAATACAATGCGGAGGACGGCTTAAACAAATTCAAATTTCGTACGTTTTTGTCTCCATCAAAACCAGATATTTCACCTTTTTTTCTTGTGGTTAAACGACAATTGGAGTTTCCTGTCCGGAAAGTGACGTCTGATATTTCCTTTAACAATGTCAGTATACGCGTTATTCGTTTATCTGAAAAAGTCGTCTGCTTTGAAAAATATAATTGTAAGAAAATTAAAATCTTGTAATATCTAGAACTATGTATGTTTCTGATGAAGATACGAAAACGTTATGGGTACAAGTGTTTCTGGGAAATGGAGAAAATGACCGTAATGTGCAATTTCTCCCATTTCCATAATGTTTTCAAAAAGACGTCTGTTGCGTTTGTCAGGGATTGTGTTAATCCTTTACCTCTTGCAGAGGTATGTTGTTGAAAACAGTATCACCAAAGTTAAACTAGCTCTTAATCCTTTCCCAAATACAGCAAATCTGCAGCAGACGAAAAATCTCCATAAAAGATAGCTTAATTGTTAAATAAAGTTGAAAACATTTCGGCCAAAGGAGAAATTGCTCATCATGAGCAATTTCACCTGTGGCCATAATAATTTTAAACGTCGTCTCCAGGGGGGAAGTGTTAAAAAAAGAATTTTATGCATTTGCCTCAATGTGTTCACTCTCCAGAATACTTATTGTTTTCATTTTATAAATTTTCCATATTTATGTGTCGAGCTGTTTTCAAAGCCGTCTGTCTGCAGAGGTATTGAATGTGGGAAAGGGTTTAAATCAGCTGTTTCCGGTGGCGCTATGAACATTGGGGGATTGTTACATTATTTGATACGCATTGTCAATACTGGAAGGTCAAAGGTAAACCATTAGAGAACCTTCCCTACATTCTTGATGCACGTGAGCTTCGTGTCACTTTAACACGCAACGCGTGAGATTTATGCACGACAAAATCGTTTCGTTGGGGAAAGCAGTTAATGCTTATCAATCATAAATTGTTTAACATACATTCTTTGTTAAAATGCTTAGAATATTTAGAAGTTTGTAAGCGTTTTTATTTTATGTTATTTAAGAAAAATGCTATATTTGAACCAAGATTGTTATTTCTTACCAAAATATTTGATGATAAATTATAGAGATAAATCAGCTCAATTTCTGTATTGAGTATCATTCATTTCAACTAAAATATCATGTTTGATATGCTATAGCAACAGTATTTTGAGCGAAATTCCAAAATGCACGTATTGCATATAAATTCTTAGTTTGGTGATTTCTTATTATTAACAGTCCATCCCTGAAATTGGACATTCTTTGTTTGTATCAGATGGTTATTTTGCAGTATTCATAAATAAGAACGAGCGATCTAGACCAAGGTCAGACTTCATGTCTATAAGCCGTCCCACGAGAAAACCAACAGTATGGCCTCTGCGTAATGTATCGACCAGGTCAGCTTGCGCAGTCCGCGCAACATAATAAGGGCCGACACATTCCGTCACAGGGGGGGTCGGGGGACTTCTATCCGGGTTAGCCTGCGCGGCATGTTTAGGCTGATCCGGGTCGATACTTTACGCAGAGTCCACAATGTTGGTTTTCTCGCGGGACGGCTCAATTATTACGGTAATTAATGAAAGGATATGCAAACCTATTTCAGACAGCACAAACTGTTTTAACCTTTCTCGTATGCAAAGGCATTTGGACGCATGTGCAACAGACGACATTTGAACAAAATAGTAATAATGGAAGAATTTGTTTACAATAAGCCATTTCTACTTTTACCACTATGTTTCCAACTTTATAGAATAAGCATCCTTTCATGTATAGTAATTTTCCGTAAGTGTGCCAAGATGTATTTCAAGCCGCCTATTGCAGAATTATTTTAAGTTGGAGATATTTAAATTCGTGTATATAATATGATTAGGACCAATAAAAGTGAATTATAACGAAAGTTGCAGACTCTGCAACTTAACACCATTAGCCAATCCTTAAATCTCAGACCGGAAAACGCGGCTGTCTGCTGCAGGATTGGTATCGTGTAAACGTCACTTCCGGTACAAACATGGAAGCCATGTTTCGTTGACGTTCATAACAATCGATATGTTCTTCAACGATATCGGTAAGAGTCACGTTTGCTATGACTTACATTGTAATATATTATCATTCATTGTGTTATTTTATAATTTCCATTGGTACACTTTAAGATATGCTATGATAACTATATATCATCTGATTTCGAGTCACTTAATATCAACTATTCAGTGACGCCTACACATTCATGGATGTATATGCAAATTCATTTACGATATTCTCAAACTTATGAAGGCTACGATTAACTTATATTTGAGCTGTTCCACGAGAAAACCAACATTATAGACTCTGCGTTATATATCGACCCAGATCAGCCTGCGCAGTCCGCGCAGGCTAATCCGGACCGACACATTCCGTAATAGGAGGACATAGGTATAGAGTAACGGGAGGCGAAAAGTGTATGTCTGGGTTAGCCTGCGTGGCATGCTTAGGCTGATCTGCGTCGATACTTTACGCAGAGTCCACAATGTTGGTTTTCTAGCGGAACGGATCATATACATGCCGTCGTAAATGAGTGGTTAGCCCATGGAATTTGGGCTCGGGTACCCTGTTTCCGCTTCCACTCGCAGTTGTCAAATGGAGATAACTACACAATCCGATTTCAATCAAATCCTTATATTCGCTCCGATCGTCTCCTTCAGTCAGAATTATTAGAATGTATTTTGGCAAGACACGTTCACGTTTCCTAACATAGAACAGGGTTAGTAACCCATTGATCATGGATATGCATGTTGATATAACTAAAACATGGTTGAAAAATGTGCAAAAATCCCAGTACATTCAAAGTATGTTCAAACACTCAAGCATTATAAAAACAACGAGACGATTTCAACAGGATAAATATATGAGCCACGTGAAAACCAATATTATGGACTCTGTGTAACGTATCGACCCGGATCAGCCTAAGTATGCCGTGCAGGCTAAACCGGACAGACACTTTTCGCCTACTGGTTGCACAGGCTTCACGCAATCACAGCAAATAAAGTGTCCAGATGTCACGTATCAACTTGTAAATAATTGTGCTCGAACCAGGGACTACTAATACGTATCAGTAGCCCAGTTTGAACAGAGAACAACAGGAGACAAAATTGTTCATTCGGGAACCTTTTTTGAGGAAGAGGCAGCTTAATTATAAATAATGTACATATGAATCATATAACAATTATACTATGTTGTGCTCCCCGGACAACTGCTCGTGTATATTTATACTATTTTGTGCTCCCCGGACAACTGCTCGTGTATATTTATACTATTTTGTGCTCCCCGGACAACTGCTCGTGTATATTTATATTATTTTGTGCTCCCCGGACAACTGCTCGTGTATATCTAGACTATTGTGTGCCCCCGGACAACAGCTCGTGTATATTTATACTATTGTGTGCCCCCGGACAACTGCTCGTGTATAGTTATACTAGTCTGTGCTCCCCGGACAACTGCTCGTGTATAGTTATACTAGTTTGTGCTCCCCGGACAATCTGCTCGTGTATATTTATACTATTGTGTGCCCCCCGGACAACAGCTCGTGTATATTTATACTAGTTTGTGCTCCCCGGACAAGCTGCTCGTTGTAATTTATACTAGTTTGTGCTCCCCGGACAACTGCTCGTGTATGTTTATACTAGTTTGTGCTCCCCGGAAAACTGCTCGTGTATGTTTATACTATTTTATGCTCCCCGGACAACTGCTCGTGTATATTATACTATTTTGTGCTCCCCGGACAACTGCTCGTGTATGTTTATACTATTTTGTGCTCCCCGGACAACTGCTCGTGTATGTTTATACTATTTGGTCCTCCCCAGACACTGTCTCGTGTATGTTTATATACTATTTTGTGCTCCCCGGACAACTGCTCGTGTATATTTAGCCAGTCTTCTATTGGTTATAATCATTATATAGATGTTAATACTACTGAGAAGTCAATGATAGACTTTGAAGAGAAACTCTCAGTCTATCCAGAACTGTACGGTAATATGTTTTCGTTATAAATTCAAATTGGTTTTGATAGGTGCAGCCTATGAGGTTGATCTTCAGCATGAAATTACAAGAAGCGTCAAGCGATCTGAGGTATTAATGACTCTTTGTTACGGGTTCGTATAAAGGTTGATTGGCGTGAAATAAATGGGTCTACAATGTTAGCTTTCTTTCCCCCAAAAAAGCATATTGGAATAAATTACATGTTCACTGACGGTGTAGACTCGGGACAGGCTGTGTAAATGGATTATGCATATATTTCGCCTGAGTCTTCACTGTATTCGGATGCATTAATCCTTTACCTCATATAGACGCTTTCTGACGCCGCTGCCTGCAGAGACGACTTTTTGAAAATATAGTGACAAAAGATGAAATTTGAACAAAACGTGCAATTTCTCCCTTTGCCACAATGTTCCCACTTTTAGTCATAGGTTATCCATTCAATTATCAGAGATTTTCTATTTTTTGACATAATATGTTCAAAATGTTCAAAGTCGTCTGCTGCAGAATTGTCGTATGGGGAAGAAGGGTTAAGACCCCAAATCACTAGATGCTGCTCATATCCTTCCGCCATGTTTTTCTATTTTAACCGTTAACCTGAGTCGTCAGCTTCAAAATCATCTTAGTAAAAGCATGGCAAACATTGACAAATATATCACAATTTTGAGATAGAGGACAAAACATTTAAGGAAGGGAGAAGGGGGGACGGAGGTGGGGGGGGGGGGGGGGGGGGGGGGGGGGTAAAAATGCTCAATACGAAGCGAGCTATGCGTCTGCTATTAAGAAATCAATGTTGACCACTGTTTAAAAAAACGTTGAGCAGAATTATACATATATAAACAGAATACCAACATTTAGGATTACACTTAATATATCAATCCTTTCTTATATGTAGGTAAACTTGGTCTATTCTGTATTTGTATTTTGTATTCGTAACTGAATTGTAGAGTATGCCACTGTTCCGTCAAACATACACAAGTGGACACAATCCTATCACATTCACTTTTCTGATGTCCACCTGTTTTAGAGAGAAAATGATTAATTGGGGATGTGTTATGGTCAGGTGAATTAAAAAAAGTAAAATTTCATCAGAAATAAAAATATACATCCCTGACCTTAATAACCAATCGTATATACGTAGTGTGTATGTATTACCTGTAAATATATTTAGTTAGGCGTCTTGTATCAAAGTACATGTTTAATTTTGAAAATATCTATAAAAGAAAGCATCGTTCTTGAAAATAGTTAAACACATTGTGCTTAAAGGAGAAATTTATCACTCTGAGCAATTTTTCATGTTGCCACAATGTTTTCATAGACTCCTGCAGATACGTCTGTAAGTGGGAAAGGGTTTAGCCGAAATGATGTTGTACTAAAAGAACCGAGTCGCCACAATATAGGTTCTGGATATGAATTTATGATTTAACCCCCTTTTCTCATAAAGACGCTTCCTGACGTCTCTGCAGCAGACGGCTTTTTGAAAATATGGAGACAAAAGAAGAGATTGCTTAAAACGAGCAATTTCTCCTTTTGCCACCATGTTTTCAACTCCATTCAATTATTGTTCTTTCATTTTCAAAGGATTGTCTGAGCTTTTTCTTATACGTTTCCAAAGTCATCTGCTGCAGATATGCTGTATGTGGGAAATGGTTAAGAACGTGAAATACGTCCTGTCTCTCGAGCTCTGTTTGTAACAACGGTGCATAACAACGGTGAGTAATATTTCAAAATGTCATAACGAGTTACCGAACCTGTCTGTGAAATTATTCTGAACCGTTAACGAACTTCATTACCGTTACGGCGTTTTGGAAACATAGTGACAAAAGAAGAAATTGCACAAAACGTGCAATTTCTCCTTTTGTCACAATGTTTTCCACTTTTAGTCATAGGTTATCCATCTGACAAAATATGTTCAAAGTCATCTGCTGCAGAATTGTTGTATGAGGGAAAGGGTTAAAGAAGGGTTATTGGAATGAAATCAGTGGGATTTTAATTCTAGTATTTCTTCAGAAAGTATACCTCGGCTCTTCTAAATGTAGGCGAACAGCGCAGACCCTGTTCAGGCTGGTCGTTTATACATGCTCACCTGAACTTCGCTGTTTTAGATACGACACGAGACTCCCTATCGACTGTTGTTACTTATTCGTATTGCGAAAAGAAAACCCAACAATTCGAACCAATCAAAGAACATGTATCTGTTAACATTATGGAGGCTTTTGCCAATTTAAAACATTTTATCTTTTTTCAATTGATATTGATGCATTCATTGTTATTAATAATATGTTTGATTTTGGGATTCCATCTTCCCAGAAAAATCGATAGCGGATTGGTTGATAAAGACCCTTTGTGTTTCAAAACCAAATAATACTTAATTGAGCCGTCCCGCGAGAAAACCAACAATATGGCTTCTGCGTAATGTATGGACCCAGATCAGCCTGAGCAGTCCGCGCAGACTGATCCGGGCCGACACATTCCGTCTAAGAGGGATAAAGGTATAGAGTAAAGATTCCTGAAACAGAAAATCCACAAGAGGCGAAAAGTGTCTGTCCGGGTTAGCCTGCGCGGCATGCTTAGGCTGATCCGGGTCGATACTTTACGCAGAGTCCACAATGTTGGTTTTCTCGCGAGACGGCTCTTATCGTGTTTGTATCATTTGTCATTCAGTTACTTCCTCGTACTCTATGTGTACACGGGGGAACGCCTCGGTGGTGTAGTGGCAGAGCGTCCGCATCGGGTGAGGGAGATCGTGGGTTCGATCCCCGGCCAGGTCATACCAAATACTTTAAATATGGTAGTAATGGCTGCCCTCATGGTTGCGGGGTTAGCATAACGATTGTCTGGCCGGTGTCAGGATAAATGTAGTAGTACTGGTAACTTACCCAGGACACGCCATGGTATAACTGAAAAAGTGTTGAAAGGGGCGTAAAACACTAAACAATCAATTGTACACGGGGTTTTGACAATTGCCTTGTCAAAAAGTGCGCCATTTTATATCCCACACAACATACAAAATACGTACACATGCACTCTCGCACTTTCAATATCTCTTATCTGTAACAATACATTTATAATTGTAACATCTTCCACATGTGCATGTATGGCCATATTAATTGTATTTGGTATCTGCATGTTAATTTGTATGTGTTATCTTCTGATATAGATACTTGATAACGTAAATCTACATTTTCCAAAAACGAAAACACTTTTAGTTGTTTCTTCAAATCTAACCTACGCAAAACAACACCAATTCGATTACATATTTGTATTATGTGTGAAGTTTATTTTGAGAGCGGACAATTTGAAAAAATAACCCTAGATGTACTGCGTAAGTCAAGTAGCTCGGTAATAACATTGAATCATATGACTAAGGCTCTATTTCTAAATGTGAACGCTTATAGTTCATATAGAAACAAGGTGTTTTGTATACAATCGATTTTGAAATTATTCTTAGTACGTATTCACTATTCAGGTTCTACAAGTCATTGAGGCAATCTGTTTGAAAGTTTAGTTTGATATCAAGATGCCACTACTGTTCGAAGGAAATATAAAACGACACGCCTATAAACTGTATTGTCTTGCTAACCTTTCCCTTATTGCTGATTAGAAATGATCCTGGGTTTTATCGTATTTTTATAAATAATTTTCATTGAGGTTTTGCACCGATTTGAACATTATATCAGTTATATCATGGCGAAAGAATGTATTCATTGTCCCTGGGTAAACAGTCCAATATTAGACTAGGGCACTCCATCGTGACCGCCGCGAGCCGGGAATCGAATCCAGGACGTCTGGTTTCAAATCCGCTTCGCTTACCACTCGGCGACGGTGGATTCCCTTTTCGTTTTGGCAGAGACATAGAAAGTCAACAGTGTGATCCCTGCGTAAAATATCTTCCCAGATCAGCCTAAGCATGCCGCGTAGGCTAACACAGACAGACACATTTCGCCTACTGTAGATTTTCATTCTCAGAATCATTACTCTATACCTCCATCTTCTGAGACGGAATGTGTCGGCCCGGACTGCGCAGGCTGGTCTGGACGATATATTACGCAGTGTCTATAATGTTAGTTTTCTCGTGGAACGGCTGACATGTATTTATATGTCTCTGATTTTGGTATACCATAAAACGAGTGCGGATACACCCCATTACTCTATTACGTCGCCAAAATACAGTTTAAATGTACTTAACAGATAACAGTCAGCTTTTGTTTTTTGTTTGGGACATAACTGTAATGCGATAAGGAGATATAAGACAATCATAATACTTGAGCTCCAGGAAAAAACCTACGTGGAAAAAATATACCTGCGGATCAAAATAGATATTGCTTTGCAGAGGTTTCTTAACCTTTTCCCTCATATATACGCGTTCTGACGCCTCTGCTGCAGACACATTTTTGAAAACATAGCGACAAAAGAAGAAATTGCTCAAAATGCGCAATTTCTCCTTTTGCCACAATGTTTTCCACTTTTAGTCATAGGTTATCCATTCAATTATAGAGATTTCCTATTTTTTCCTATCTGCTGCAGACAGATTTTTGAAAACATAGTGACAAAAGAAGAAATTGCTCAAAATGAGCAATTTGTCCTTTTACCACAATGTTTTTCCACTTTTAGGTTGTCCATTCAATTATAGAGGTTTTCTATTTTTTGACAAAATATGCTGAAAGTCGTCTGCTGCAGAATTGTCGTATGAGGGAAAGGGTTAATATCGTCTATGACTAATATGCGAATAATGCAGAGCCAGAGCAGATTGTGCTGGCTGATCCTGATGTATACAAGTCACAAATGACTTCCGTTTAGTTTATGCAAACAATACAATACAAATACTTTGATTGACCTGTATTTGCTGCAGAGCGCCGTTAACCCTTCCCCTCATATAAACGCTTTCTGACGCCTCTGCTGCAGACGGGTTTTTGAAAACATAGTGACAAAAGAAGAAATTGCTCAAAACGAGCAATTTCTCCTTTTGCCACAATGTTTTCCACTTTTAGTCATAGGTTATCCATTCAATTATAGAGATTTCCTATTTTTTGACAAAATTTGTTCAAAGTCGTCTGCTGCAGAATTGTCGTATGAGGGAAAGGATTAAGATCATCTATGACTAATATGCGAATAATGCAGAGCTCGATCAGACTGCGCTGGCTGATCCTGATGTATACAAGTCACAAATGACTTCCGTTTAGTTAATGCAACAATACAATACAAATACTTTGATTGACCTGTATTTGCTGCAGAGCGCCGTTAAAATACACTCTAGAGAACACTGTAAAGCGATAATAGGGCATTATATACTCATAATTATAACAGGTTAGGTGTGATACAGCACGTAAACACTACTGACATTACATTTACACTTTCCCACCTACAGACACATCTTGACACATCTACATCACACAACTCTTGTAAACATTGTGGCAAAAGTAGAAACTGCTCATATGGGGCAACTTTAATCTTTGCCTCAATGCTTTTGAACTTTATTTAACCCTTTCCCTCATATAGACGCTTTCTGATGCCATTGCGGCAAACGGCCTTTTGAAAACATACTGACAAAAGAAGAAATTGCACAAAACGTGCAATTTCTCCTTTTGCCACAATGTTTTCCATTTTTTGTCACAGGTTATCCATTCAATTATGGAGATTTTTCTATGTTTTGACGAAATACGTTCAAAGTCGTCTGCTGCAGAATTGTCGTATGAGGGAAAGGGTTAATAATTAAACTTGTTTATATAAAGATTTGCATTCGTCCCAGTTGGCTTCAAAGTCGTTCGCTACAGATTTATTATAAGTGAGTTAAGTGAGATAAGTGAGCTTGAACCTGCACCGATAATATCTTATACAGAATGACCATGTATTTTCTTGTCACAAAAAGGCCATGTAAACTGACCGGTATAAATTATAATAACTAAACTAATAGCTACCATTGATTCGTTCATTGGGATAAGTCAGAAACATCCCACAATTTGAACAGGCGTGGCTTATTGGTTGAAGTCATATTATGATTACAATTTGCATACAAATCCGTTATTGCGTCGTTTGTTACAAAAGGTTAAAAGTGCCGTTCGATTACTACCCGATAATACAGTCGATCAGTGCAGATAGCCTTATAAGGAAGTCGAGTACTCGAATTGCGCATTGTAAAACAGGAGTATTACATCTACGCATGCGCATTGGATTTCCCCCAAAACGTTGGCGCGTGTCACTCTTTGTAGTGTACGTTTTGACATTATAGTAAATTTAAATCTGCGTAAAATAATTTTTGGGTTTTAAAATTTGAAACCACGTGATATTTCACAATCTGTTGTAAAGTTCAAGGTGACCATTTATGTAAAGATTTTCAGACCGTAACCTGCACTCATACTGCGTAATAAAGACACTCAGAAATCAAAACAGGTAAATTAATGTTTTATGATAAACTTCATTATAGTCATTTACACGCTAAGATAGTATCAGAGGCGCCGACTTTAAACAAAAAGAGAAAAAAGATACAAAATCTCAAATTTCGGATGTTTAATTAGGACTAAGATGTAGAGTGGAAAATATTTAGATTAAAAAAAAATTGTTCAAACAAACATTTTTTGTTTTTCTCACGTTGTTTCCAGAGTCGGCCGCTGTAGATGCGTCACAATGACTCGTCTCTATTGGAAAGAGCTAACCAACAAACTGTTTGACGTGATTTATTATTACATTAATCACGCTTACTTTTGTCGACTATATTGTTTTGGAATCTGAGCTTTCTAAAAAATACATATATTGGCAACGTCGCGCGAAAACCTTCCTTCTGTGTTTGTTGACATACATAATATTTACGATCAAAGTACGTACGTGTACTTAAACCCTTTCTCCCATACAATACATCTGCAGCAGAAGACTTTGAAGAGATTTGGTTAAAAATATCAAACTTTCTGTATATATGAAAGACAAATTATCGAAAGAGATAAAAAATAACAAAAAAACATTGTGCCAAATGGAGGAATGGCTAATTATGAGCGCTCTCTCCCTTTTCCACAATTCTTTCAAAGGGCGTTAGAACGCGTCTGTATGTTGGAAAGGGTTCACAGTCAGTATCTCTTTATTATCGAGTGTACACAAAATCAATAAGGAACGGGGGATATTCTGATCTGAGTGCCCTGAGACGCGGATTGATCTGAATCCTACATTATCGATTGTGAAACTCGATAAGGAACGGGGGAGATTCTGATTTGAGTGCCCTGAGACGCGGATTGATCTGAATCCTACATTATCGATTGTGAAACTCGATAAGGAACGGGGGAGATTCTGATCTGAGATCGCTGAGACGCAGATTGGTCTGAATCCTACATTATCGATTGTGAAACTCGATAAGGAACGGGGGAGATTATGATCTGAGATCGCTGAGACGCAGATTGATCTGAATCCTACATTATCGATTGTGAAACTCGATAAGGAACGGGGGAGATTATGATCTGAGATCGCTGAGACGCAGATTGATCTGAATCCTACATGGTCGAAACAACATAACACTGTCGGTTTTCGTCTGTCGTGGTCCGCCCATATCGACACGAGTAGTTAAATCTAAAGGATTGAAGACAAATCAATACTTTTAACAATCTATATAAAGAATTGTATGTACAAACAGTTTATTTTTATCTTTTATATAGAGGTTTTGTGCCGTTTTAATAATAATAACAATTATAATAATAAATGCTTTATTCAGAGAAGACACTCATTTGACATAGTATATGTATGCAAGTCAATCTTCCATGAGGGCCTCACACATAAACAAAATGAAACTTGAACAAACGTATGTTACATATGAACAACTCAATACATACATATATACATATGGATTTTAACTGTTTATCTATTACTGTATCGTAGAACAGCCACAGGTCCAACTATGTTGTTAACATTTATGAAATACAATTGTACTACATTTGTCATCGAATTAAGATTGATTTATCCAGGGACACTATATCACAATATTGTAATATAGTGTTCCTGGTTTATCTAACGTAAATACTGGGATTTGAAATGTGTACGGATCCATCCTTGATGTTTTGTATTCTTAGAAAAACAATGAAACAGTATCTTCGACCATTTTAGAACAAGATCAACATGCACATTCGGGAAGCAGTTTTTCGGTCTGCAGCAGACGACTTTGAACGTAATTTGTCAAAACATAGAAAATCACCAAAAAGTGAATGGATAACCTATGACAAACAGTGTAAAACATTGTGGCAAAAGGAGAAATTGCACGTTTTGTAGAATTTTTTCTTTTGTCACTATGTTTTCAAAAGGCGTTAGAAAGCGTCTATATGAGGGAAAGGGTTAAAAACCTCCGAATGTCAGTTTTCGAATAGCGTGGCATAGAAATATTATGGCAATTGAAAGCTGTTTGGCCAATCTTCAGTTTTTTATAGAAATTAAATGTTAAATAACATTAAGATTGGTTTTCTTAGCGTTCAGCTTAAATATAAAATTTACACCGCTGAAATATGTTACTAGGGGAGCGGATTTTAATGGCACTTTGTGTTATTTTAAAGATAATATACATCTTTACGTATATGCTACATACGTAAGGATAAACGTTTTTTACTGTTATTGTTAATCAAAATGATCTTTAATTTTAATCAAGTTCATTCAATATTGTATGAAAATAGCATAAAAAGTAACTCCCAACGTGGGGCTCGAACCCACGACCCCGAGATTAAGAGTCTCGTGCTCTACCGACTGAGCTAGCCGGGATACTTATTACGTAACCATCTCGACTATAAATCCACTCTGCATATCTGCAATAATTACAAGTCAGATTGTGTTATTTTAAAGATAATATACATCTATGCGTATATGCTAAATACGTAAGGAAAAACGTTTTTTACTTCAATGTTAATCAAAATGATTTTTAAGTTTAATCAAGTTCACTCAATATTTTTATGAAATAGCATAAAAATACTGTGCTCGAAAATAGGTAGACACTGTAACTATTTGAACTTTGGCATAACCACATTCACCAATGCACGATGATTTACGAATGTACAATTACTTAGTGAATCGTAAGCTGTAAGTACTTGTCCTCAGTCGATCCATGTTCACAGATTTATTCGGTTTCAACCATATATTCTTGCCACACACATTCATTTGTTTACGTTTAACCCTTTACCACATATAAAGACGTTCTGATGTCCATGCAGCAGACGACTTTTGAAAACATTGTGGTGAAAGGAGAAATTGCTCCAAACGAGGAGTTTCTCCTTGTTGCCGCAATGTTTTCAACTCTTTTACGCGTAATAAACTGGCTGGCTGTCAACACAAATCAATCGCTCACAGAATTGACTTCTTTTGAAGAGCACTTTCTCATTTTGTCACAATGATTTCAACTTTATTCAATAATTCTACTTTGCCTTATAGACATTTCCCTACTTAAGTCTAGATGTTGGGGGAAAGTGTAAAACAGCCTTACTAGAATATTAGGGAATAATTCACCTGTTCTACAGAAAATACCATAATTACGGTATTCATGACAAATCTGTATGTTCATCATCATGTTGTCATCAATGCATATAATTATTCTTTGAGAAAAGTATTTATGTTGCTTTTACAAGTCAGTTTGTGTTATTCATCTTAACGTATATACTACATACTATGTTTTATACTATCATTGTTATTGAAAATGGTTTTTAATTATAATAATATAATTCATTCAATATTGTATGAAAAATAGCATAAAAGGTAACTCCCAACGTGGGGCTCGAACCCACGACCCCGATATTAAGAGTCTCGTGCTCTACCGACTGAGCTAGCAGGGATACTTATTACATAACCATCTCGACTCTAAATCCATTCTGCATATCTGCAATTATTACAAGTCAGATTGTGTTATTTTAAAGATATTATACATCTTTGCGTATATGCTACATACGTAAGGAAAAACGTTTTTTACTTCAATGTTAATCAAAATGATTTTTAAGTTTAATCAAGTTCACTCAATATTTTTATGAAATAGCATAAAAATACTGTGCTCGAAAATAGGTAGACACTGTAACTATTTGAACTTTGGCATAACCACATTCACCAATGCACGATGATTTACGAATGTACAATTACTTAGTGAATCGTAAGCTGTAAGTACTTGTCCTCAGTCGATCCATGTTCACAGATTTATTTGGTTTCAACCATATATTCTTGCCACACACATTCATTTGTTTACGTTTAACCCTTTACCACATATAAAGACGTTCTGATGTCCATGCAGCAGACGACTTTTGAAAACATTGTGGTGAAAGGAGAAATTGCTCCAAACGAGGAGTTTCTCCTTGTTGCCGCAATGTTTTCAACTCTTTTACGCGTAATAAACTGGCTGGCTGTCAACACAAATCAATCGCTCATAGAATTGACTTCTTTTGAAGAGCACTTTCTCATTTTGTCACAATGATTTCAACTTTATTCAATAATTCTACTTTGCCTTATAGACATTTCCCTACTTAAGTCTAGATGTTGGGGGAAAGTGTAAAACAGCCTTACTAGAATATTAGGGAATAATTCACCTGTTCTACAGAAAATACCATAATTACGGTATTCATGACAAATCTGTATGTTCATCATCATGTTGTCATCAATGCATATAATTATTCTTTGAGAAAAGTATTTATGTTTCTTTTACAAGTCAGTTTGTGTTATTCATCTTAACGTATATACTACATACTATGTTTTATACTATCATTGTTATTGAAAATGGTTTTTAATTATAATAATATAATTCATTCAATATTGTATGAAAAATAGCATAAAAGGTAACTCCCAACGTGGGGCTCGAACCCACGACCCCGAGATTAAGAGTCTCGTGCTCTACCGACTGAGCTAGCCGGGATACTTATTACATAACCATCTCGACTCTAACTCCATTCTGCATATCTGCAATTATTACAAGTCAGATTGTGTTATTTTAAAGATATTATACATCTTTGCGTATATGCTACATACGTAAGGAAAAACGTTTTTTACTTCAATGTTAATCAAAATGATTTTTAAGTTTAATCAAGTTCACTCAATATTTTTATGAAATAGCATAAAAATACTGTGCTCGAAAATAGGTAGACACTGTAACTATTTGAACTTTGGCATAACCACATTCACCAATGCACGATGATTTACGAATGTACAATTACTTAGTGAATCGTAAGCTGTAAGTACTTGTCCTCAGTCGATCCATGTTCACAGATTAATTCTGTTTCAACCATATAGTCTTGCCATACACATTCATTTGTTTACGTTTAACCCTTTACCACATATAAAGACGTTCTGATGTCCATGCAGCAGACGACTTTTGAAAACATTGTGGTGAAAGGAGAAATTGCTCCAAACGAGGAGTTTCTCCTTATTGTCACAATGTTTTCAACTCTTTTACGCGTAATAAACTGGCTGGCTGTCAACAAAAATCAAACGCTCATAGAATTGACTTCTTTTGAAGAGCAATTTCTCATTTTGTCACAATGATTTCAACTTTATTCAATAATTCTACTTTGCCTTATAGACATTTCCCTACTTAAGTCTAGATGTTGGGGGAAAGTGTAAAACAGCCTTACTAGAATATTAGGGAATAATTCACCTTTTCTACAGAAAAGACCATAATTACGGTATTCATGACAAATCTGTATGTTCATCATCATGTTGTCATCAATGCATATAATTATTCTTTGAGAAAAGTATTTATGTTTCTTTTACAAGTCAGTTTGTGTTATTCATCTTAACGTATATACTACATACTACGTTTTATACTATCATTGTTATTGAAAATGGTTTTTAATTATAATAATATAATTCATTCAATATTGTATGAAAAATAGCATAAAAGGTAACTCCCAACGTGGGGCTCGAACCCACGACCCCGAGATTAAGAGTCTCGTGCTCTACCGACTGAGCTAGCCGGGATACTTATTACATAACCATCTCGACTCTAAATCCACTCTGCATATCTGCAATTATTACAAGTCAGATTGTGTTATTTTAAAGATAATATACATCTTTGCGTATATGCTACATACGTAAGGAAAAACGTTTTTTACTTCAATGTTAATCAAAATGATTTTTATGTTTAATCAAGTTCACTCAATATTTTTATGAAATAGCATAAAAATACTGTGCTCGAAAATAGGTAGACACTGTCACTATTTGAACTTTGGCATAACCACATTCACCAATGCACGATGATTTACGAATGTACAATTACTTAGTGAATCGTAAGCTGTAAGTACTTGTCCTCAGTCGATCCATGTTCACAGATTTATTCGGTTTCAACCATATAGTCTTGCCATACACATTCATTTGTTTACGTTTAACCCTTTACCACATATAAAGACGTTCTGATGTCCATGCAGCAGACGACTTTTGAAAACATTGTGGTGAAAGGAGAAATTGCTCCAAACGAGCAGTTTCACCTTATTGCCGCAATGTTTTCAACTCTTTTACGCGTAATTAACTGGCTGGCTGTCAACACAAATCAATCGCTCATAGAATTGACTTCTTTTGAAGAGCAATTCCATATTTTGTCACAATGATTTCAACTTTATTCAATAATTCTAATTTGCCTTATAGACATTTCCCTACTTAAGTCTAGATGTTGGGGGAAAGTGTAAAACAGCCTTACTAGAATATTAGGGAATAATTCACCTGTTCTACAGAAAAGACCATAATTACGGTATTCATGACAAATCTGTATGTTCATCCATGTTGTCATCAATGCATATAATTATTCTTTGAGAAAAGTATTTATGTTTCTTTTACAAGTCAGTTTGTGTTATTCATCTTAACGTATATACTACATACTACGTTTTATACTATCATTGTTATTGAAAATGGTCTTTAATTTTAATTAACCCTTTCCCACCTACAGGCGCATTTCGACGCAATAACAGCGGACGACTTTTGAACACAATGTGGCCAAAGGTGAAATTGCTTATGATGAGCAATTTCACCTTTAGCCACAATGTTTTCCACTTTTAGTCATAGGTTATCCATTCAATTATAGAGATTTTCTATTTTTTGACAAAATATGTTCAAAGTCGTCTGCTGCATGATTGTTGTATGAGGGAAAGGGTTCATTGAATATTGTATGAAAAACAGAATAAAAGGTAACTCCCAACGTGGGGCTCGAACCCACGACCCCGAGATTAAGAGTCTCGTGCTCTACCGACTGAGCTAGCCGGGATACTTATAATCAACCATCTCGACTCTAAATCCCCTCTGCATATCTGCAATTATTCTCTGAGAAAAGTATTTATGTTTCTTTTACAAGTCAGATTGTGTTATTTTAAAGATAATATACATCTTGGCGTATATGCTACATACGTAAGGAAAAACGTTTTTTACTTCCAATGTTAATCAAAATGATTTTTAAGTTTAATCAAGTTCAATCACTATTTTTATGAAATAGCATAAAAATACTGTGCTCGTAAATAGGGAGACACTGTAACTATTTGAACTTTGGCATAACCACATTCACCAATGCACGATGATTTACGAATGTACACTTACTTAGTGAATCGTAAGCTGTAAGTACTTGTCCTCAGTAGATCCATGTTCACAGATTAATTCTGTTTCAACCATATATTCTTGCCACACACATTCATTTGTTTACGTTTAACCCTTTACCACATATAAAGACGTTCTGATGTCCATGCAGCAGACGACTTTTGAAAACAATGTGGTGAAAGGAGTAATTGCTCAAACGAGCAGTTTCTCCTTATTGTCACAATGTTTTCAACTCTTTTACGCGTAATTAACTGGCTGGCTGTCAACACAAATCAATCGCTCATAGAATTGACTTCTTTTGAAGAGCACTTTCTCATTTTGTCACAATGATTTCAACTTTATTCAATAATTCTACTTTGCGTTATAGACATTTCCCTACTTAAGTCTAGATGTTGGGGGAAAGTGTAAAACAGCCTTACTAGAATATTAGGGAATAATTCACCTGTTCTACAGAAAAGACCATAATTACGGTATTCATGACAAATCTGTATGTTCATCCATGTTGTCATCAATGCATATAATTATTCTTTGAGAAAAGTATTTATGTTTCTTTTACAAGTCAGTTTGTGTTCTTCATCTTAACGTATATACTACATACTACGTTTTATACTATCATTGTTATTGAAAATGGTCTTTAATTTTAATTAAGTTCATTCAATATTGTATGAAAAATAGCATAAAAGGTAACTGCCAACGTGGGGCTCGAACCCACGACGCCGAGATTAAGAGTCTCGTGCTCTACCGACTGAGCTAGCCGGGATACTTATTACATAACCATCTCGGCTCTAAATCCACTCTGCATATCTGCAATTATTACAAGTCAGATTGTGTTATTTTAAAGATAATATACATCTTTGCGTATATGCTACATACGTAAGGAAAAACGTTTAATACTTCAATGTTAATCAAAATAATGTTTAAGTTTAATCAAGTTCACTCAATATTTTTATGAAATAGCATAAAAATACTGTGCTCGAAAATAGGTAGACACTGTAACTATTTGAACTTTGGCATAACCACATTCACCAATGCATGATGATTTACGAATGTACACTTACTTAGTGAATCGTAAGCTGTAAGTACTTGTCCTCAGTCGATCCATGTTCACAGATTTATTCGGTTTCAACCATATATTCTTGCCATACACATTCATTTGTTTACGTTTAACCCTTTACCACATATAAAGACGTTCTGATGTCCATGAAGCAGACGACTTTTGAAAACATTGTGGTGAAAGGAGAAATTGCTCCAAACGAGGAGTTTCTCCTTATTGCTGCAATGTTTTCAACTCTTTTACGCGTAATAAACTGGCTGGCTGTCAACAAAAATCAATCGCTCATAGAATTGACTTCTTTTGAAGAGCAATTTCTCATTTTGTCACAATGATTTCAACTTTATTCAATAATTCTACTTTGCCTTATAGACATTTCCCTACTTAAGTCTAGATGTTGGGGGGAAAGTGTAAAACAGCCTTACTAGAATATTAGGGAATAATTCACCTGTTCTACAGAAAAGACCATCATTACGGTATTCATGACAAATCTGTATGTTCATCCATGTTTTCATCAATGCATATAATTATTCTTTGAGAAAAGTATTTATGTTTCTTTTACGAGTCAGTTTGTGTTATTCATCTTAACGTATATACTACATACTACGTTTTATACTATCATTGTTATTGAAAATGGTCTTTAATCTTAATCAAGTTCATTCAATATTGTATGAAAATAGCATAAAAAGTAACTCCCAACGTGGGGCCCGAACCCACGACCCCGAGATTAAGAGTCTCGTGCTCTACCGACTGAGCTAGCCGGGATACTTATTACATAACCATCTCGACTCTAAATTCACTCTGCATATCTGCAATTATTACAAGTCAGATTGTGTTATTTTAAAGATAATATACATATATGCGTATATGCTACATACGTAAGGAAAAACGTTTTTTACTTCAATGTTAATCAAAATGATTTTTTAAGTTTAATCAAGTTCACTCACTATTTTTATGAAATAGCATAAAAATACTGTGCTCGAAAATAGGTAGACACTGTAACTATTTGAACTTTGGCATAACCACATTCACCAATGCACGATGATTTACGAATGTACACTTACTTAGTGAATCGTAAGCTGTAAGTACTTGTCCTCAGTCGATCCATGTTCACAGATTAATTCTGTTTCATTCTTGCCATACATATTCCTTTGTTTACGTTTAACCCTTTACCACATATAAAGACGTCCTGACTGACGCCCATGCAGCAGACGTCTTTTGAAAACATTGTGGTGAAAGGAGAAATTGCTCAAAACGAGCAGTTTCTCTTTATTGCCGCAATGTTTTCAACTCTTTTACGCGTAATTAACTGGCTGGCTGTCAACACAAATCAATCGCTCATAGAATTGACTTCTTTTGAAGAGCAATTTCTCATTTTGTCACAATGATTTCAACCGTTTATTCAATAATTCTACTTTGCCTTATAGACATTTCCCTACTTAAGTCTAGATGTTGGGGGAAAGTGTAAAACAGCCTTACTAGAATATTAGGGAATAATTCACATGTTCTACAGAAAAGACCATAATTACGGTATTCATGACAAATCTGTATGTTCATCCATGTTTTCATCAATACATATAATTATTCTTTGAGAAAAGTATTTATGTTTCTTTTACAATTCAGTTTGTGTTCTTCATCTTAACGTATATACTACATACTACGTTTTATACTATCATTGTTATTGAAAATGGTTTTTAATTATAATAATATAATTCATTCAATATTGTATGAAAAATAGCATAAAAGGTAACTTCCAACGTGGGGCTCGAACCCACGACCCCGAGATTGAGAGTCTCGTGCTATACCGACTGAGCTAAGGAGCCGGGATACTTATTACATAACTATCTCGACTCTAAATCCACTCTGCATATCTGCAATTATTCTCTGAGAAAAGTATTTATGTTTCTTTTACAAGTCAGATTGTGTTATTTTAAAGATAATATACATCTATGCGTATATGCTACATACGTAAGGAAAAACGTTTTTTACTTCCAATGATAATCAAAATGATTTTTAAGTTTAATCAAGTTCACTCACTATTTTTATGAAATAGCATAAAAATACTGTGCTCGAAAATAGGTAGACACTGTAACTATTTGAACTTTGGCATAACCACATTCACCAATGCACGATGATTTACGAATGTACAATTACTTAGTGAATCGTAAGCTGTAAGTACTTGTCCTCGGTAGATCCATGTTCACAGATTAATTCTGTTTCAACCATATCCATACATATTCCTTTGTTTACGTTTAACCCTTTACCACATATAAAGACGTCCTGACTGACGCCCATGCAGCAGACGTCTTTTGAAAACATTGTGGTGAAAGGAGAAATTGCTCCAAACGAGCAGTTTCTCTTTATTGTCACAATGTTTTCAACTCTTTTACTCGTAATAAACTGGCTGGCTGTCAACACAAATCAATCGCTCATAGAATTGACTTCTTTTGAAGAGCACTTTCTCATTTTGTCACAATGATTTCAACCGTTTATTCAATAATTCTACTTTGCTTCATAGACATTTCCCTACTTAAGTCTTGATGTTGGGGGGAACGTGTAAAACAGCTTTACTAGAATATTAGGGAATAATTCACCTGTTCTACAGAAAAGACCATCATTACGGTATTCATGACAAATCTGTATGTTCATCCATGTTTTCATCAATGCATATCATTATTCTTTGAGAAAAGTATTTATGTTTCTTTTACAAATCAGTTTGTGTTCTTCACCTTAACGTATATACTACATACTACGTTTTATACTATCATTGTTATTGAAAATGGTCTTTAATTTTAATCAAGTTCATTCAATGAGCTAGCCGGGATACTTATTACACAACCATCTCGACTCTAAATCCACTCTGCATATCTACAATTATTACAAGTCAGATTGTGTTATTTTAAAGATAATATACATCTTTGCATATATGCTACATACGTAAGGAAAAACATTTTTTAATTCAAAGTTAATCAAAATGATTTTTAAGTTTAATCAAGTTCACTCAATAATTTTATGAAATAGCATAACAATACTGTGCTCGAAAATAGATAGACACTGTAACTATTTGAACTTTCATATAACTATGTGTCTCTATGTTCACCAACGCCACTGTCGTCACTGGGAGTCGAACCATCGACCTACCGCTCCCTAGACGGATGCCAGGACCAGTTAACATATAGACGGACGGACGGACAGTGAGACTGAGACGGACTCTTGTGATACTGCACCGATTCACTAGACCCTTCACTGTACGATCCATTTAGACCCAACCCGTCAGGCGCGGTTTATAGCACAGATTCACCAGACCTTATACTGTACGATCCATTTAGACCCTAACCCGTCAGGCGAGGTTGATATTACAGATTCACCAGACCCTATACTGTACGATCCATTAAGACCCCAACTCGTCAGGCGCGGTTTATATCACAGATTCACCAGACCGTATACTGTACGATCCATTTAGACCACAACTCGTCAGGCGCGGTTTATATCACGTATTCACCAGACCCTATACTGTACGATCCATTTAGACCCCAACCCGTCAGACGCGGTTTATATCACCGATTCACCAGACCCTATAATGTACGATCCATTTAGACTCCAACCCGTCAGGCGCGGTTTATAGCACAGATTCACCAGACCCTATACTGTACGATCCATTTAGACCCCAACCCGTCAGGCGCGGTTTATATCACCGATTTACCAGACCCTGTACTGTATGATCCATTTAGACTCCAACTCGTCAGGCGCGTTTTATATCACCGATTTACCAGACCCCTCACTGTACGATCTATTTAGACTCCATCTCGTCAGGCGCGGTTTATATCACCGATGTACCAGACCCCTCACTGTACGATCCATTTAGACCCCAACTCGTCAGGCGCGGTTTATATCACAGATTCACCAGACCCCTCACTGTACGATCCATTTAGACCCCAACTCGTCAGGCGCGCTTTATATTACAGATTCACCAGACCCTATGCTGTACGATCCATTTAGACCCCAACTCGTCAGGCGCGGTTTATATTACAGATTCACCAGACCCTATACTGTACGATCCATTTAGACTCCAACTCGTCAGGCGCGGTTTATATCACGTATTCACCAGACCCTATACTGTACGATCCATTTATACCCCAAATCGTCAGGCGCGGTTTATATCGCTGATTTACCAGACCCTTCACTGTACGATCCATTTAGACTCAAACCCGTCAGGCGCGGTTTATATCACAGGTTCACCAGACCCTATACTATACGATCCATTTAGACCCCAACTCGACAGACGCGGTTTATATCACCTACTCACCACACCCTATACTGTACGATCCTTTTAGACTCAAACTCGTCAGGCGCGGTTTATATCACAGATTCACCAGCCCCTTTACTGTACGATCCATTTAGACTCCAACCCGTCAGGCGCGGTTTATATCACAGATTCACCAGACCCTATACTGCACGATCCATTTAGACCCCAACTCGTCAGGCGCGGTTTATATCACCGATTTACCAGACCCTATACTGTACGATCCATTTAGACTCAAACACGTCAGGCGCGGTTTATATCACAGATTCACCAGACCATATACTGTACGATCCATTTAGACCCCAACCCGTCAGGCGCGGTGTATATCACATATTCACCAGACCCTATACTGTACGATCCATTTAGACCCTAACTCGTCAGGCGCGGTTTATATCACAGATTCACCAGACCCTATACTGTACGATCCATTTAGACCCAACTCGTCCGGCGCGGTTTATATCACCTATTTACCAGACCCTATACTGTACGATCCATTTAGACCCCAACTCGTCAGGCGCGGTTTATATCACCGATTTACAAGACCCTATACTGTAAGATCCATTTAGACTCCAATCCGTCAGGCGCGGTTTATATCATTCACCAGACCCTATACTGTACGATCCATTTAGACCCCCAACCCGTCAGGCGCGGTTTATAGCACAGATTCACCAGACCCTATACTGTACGATCCATTTAGACCCCAACTCGTCAGGCGCGGTTTATATCGCCGATTTACCAGACCCCTCACTGTACGATCCATTTAGACCCCAACTCGTCAGGCGCGGTTTATATCGCCGATTTACCAGACCCCTCACTGTACGATCCATTTAGACCCCAACTCGTCAGGCGCGGTTTAAATATATTTCAACAAAGTTCGAGTTCATTTTAAATCTATAAAGTAATACACTTTAACCAAGTCAAACAAATAACAAAACAGAAAAGGCAAATCAAGATGTCTGTGTGTGTTTGTGTTTGTGTGTTGTTGTTTTTTTTACATAAAATAGAAAGCATTGCAGCAAAATTAATGTTGAGCAAATTTCAGTTATTCCTTTTGATTAATAAACTAGTCGTTTATAGTAAGGGAAGTTGTATGCATGAGGGACGGGGTGAAGGATACAGTTTGCGGTTTTGGCTTTGGTACTTTGTTTATTATTTTGACACCCGATTCGTCTGTCACTGTCTGCCCCCTCTCTTGGCATACAACCAAGTCTTTTGTGTCAATAGTTTTTTCTTCTTCTTCAGGTCGCCTTTTTTTAATTATCTTGACAAACATACATAAAAAAAAATCATCCGCTTTGAAAACATCTGATAAAAATGTATATAAAGTACTGATGCATATTGCAGGAAAGTAAAACATCTCGTTTTCCGACAATGCATGTAATTTAAAAACTCGCGGCTTTAGAAAACATTGTGACAAAAGGATAAATTGCTCAAACTGTTTTAAATAATTATACATTCTTTGAGGTATTTTTCCCATATTGTTATTAAGCTATTCGAAGTCGTCTGTTTGATATGGTAAATGATTAATATGCATGTGATAGCAACATTATGTTATAGAGAACATCCTCATGCAACACAGCTGCAGCAGACGACATATTTATACACACTTATGTTGTATCTTTTTATAAAAAAATGTATTTATCTGTGCGGTGGTCCTGAAAAAAAAGTATACAATAACTACACGTGGGAAAGAGGGGCTGCCTACATATCCATCGTTTACAGGGGCGTAGCTCCCTCTAGGCACTGTAGGCACGTGCCTACACAATTGTTCTCAAAATGCCATAAAATCCAGCTGTGGCGATAGACATCTACGTAATGTATCGACCAAATCAGCCTGCGCTGTCCGCGCAGACTGATCCGGACGACACATTCCGTCTTAGGGGGATATATGTATAGAGTAGTGATTCCTGAAACAGAAAATCCACATGAGGCGAAAAGTGCCTATCCGGGTTAGGCCTGTCTGGCATGCTTAGGCTGATCCGGGTCGATACTTTACGCAGAGTCCACAATGTTGATTTTCTCACGAGACGGCCTACACACTGATTATTGCAAAGCTACGCCCCTGGTTTATTTAAACCTATGACTGATCGGCGACCGGTTCAGACCCAGAATTAAATGCACGGATGCACTGACTGATCTGGATCTAAACTGGTTTTAAATTCTTTAAGGTTGGTTTCCGCAGAGTGCAGCTTATTATTTCAATAGATTGGAAACAAACATTGTGGTATAAGAAGAACTTGCTCATTGGTAGTAATTACTTCTTTTACAAAAACGTTTTCAAATGACGTTTCATGCAGATTCACCTTATTGCGTCTACAGTAATGTGGAACCATGCATGTACCACTCATTCTCCTGATACTTTTAAGATAGTATGAATGGTTATATTTTATTTGAGTAGATATTCAAGTTCTTTCTCCTCCTCTCAATTCAAAAGGGTAAATAAAATGTGTCTGTTATTGAGACAGACTGGAGAAATTGAATTGCGTTTTACATTATTATTTGAAAGTGTCAAATGCATTATCTTATCAGCTTTATTATAGATAAACTCTTTACAATTCATTGTTTACCCCTTCACTAATATAAAACTATTTAAGTCGTCTGTCAATTTGTCGACTTAACCCACTTAACGTAACTGACGCCTCTGCAGCAGACGACTTTTAGAAACATTGTAACAAAAGGAGTAATTGCTCAAAACGAGCAATTACTCAGTTTGCCAAAATGTTTCAACATTTTTCAGTAATTATTACGCTTACATTTAGAGAAAATTTCCATAATTTGACCTAGATGTTTTCGAAGTCGTCTGCTGCATACGTGCTGTATGTGGGAAAGAGTTCAGGAGAGTTGCTGGGAAACCGAGTGTTTCTCATTTATGTTATATATACACTAACCTAAATGCAGCTGCTGACATAACACTGGAAGCATAGCCCTACTAGTTTTTTGGTTAATTTAATGTTAATGATGTCAACTCGGGGAGTCAACACATCACCCTTCAAACGGTTTAATTGACCCCTAATTGTTACATACATCCTCGTAAGAAATGTTCATTCCCCAACACAACCCAATGTTGTGGGTACTCTAAAGAAGTGTCTCAGCAGCTCGATCAAATAAGGGTTTTAGAATATGAACGAAACTGCCTAACCAAATACTAGAAGTGTAGCAATATAATAGTGCATAAATCTACCAATAGTCTGTGTTATCGATACGAATTTGCATTAAGATCCGTTTTCGCATGACACTTTGAAAACATGACTCACCATCAGGGGCGTAGCTCCCTTTAGGCACTGTAGGCACGTGCCTACACATTTTTTCTCAAAATGCCCCCAAAATACAGCTGCGGCGATAGACATCTGCGTAATGTATCGACCAGATCAGCCTGCGCTGTCCGCGCAGACTGATCCGGCCGACACATTCCGTCTTAGGGGGATAGATGTACAGAGGAGTGATTCCTGAAGCAGAAAATCCACAGGAGGCGAAAATTGTCTATCCGGGTAGGCCTGTCTGGCATGCTGATCCGGGTCGATACTTTACGCAGAGTCCACAATGTTGATTTTCTCACGAGACGGCCTACACATTGATTATTGCAAAGCTACGCCCCTGACCATACTCGATCATATACATTAACACAGCAAGTAAGTTTTGTATCGTTATATACATACGATGTTAACTAGAAATAGACGAAAACGACGTTAAACGTATAGGATCCTATCACGCACACATGAACGTGTTGTATCTATTTCTGTATTGATAAATCGCTTTCAGGGCAGTTCTAGACTGGAATCTGTCCGTTCACTAAAATATTGGAGATATATATTAATGAATCTTCTATAAAAATCGACATAATTTAAGACATTTCTCTGAGCCTGCAATGCATGAGTAATGTGGCGCTATTATTAAAAGAGAGATTAAATAGCTCAATGCTGATACTGTAATAATGCTTAGTTTAGTTTAGACGTATTCATGTTACATCAATTGCGAAACAAGATTTCAGCTTATATTAATAACTCTTGATATTCCTGAAGACTCAACTATTAACTCGTGCCGTTTGTGTGGTAAAATCTCAAAGGTAGAACTCGCTCATCACCGGTACGAGAGACCGACGCGCTACCTCCGCCACTCTGTAGTCCACACACTAAAGGAAAAGGGGAACTGATTCCAGTCTATAACAAATGAAGAAACAGACCACAAAAACAAGGATTCCCTTTAATTTGACCTTGTAACGAGGTTACTAGGCCTGGAACGTTATTATCATATCCTTTGTACTACCATTTTTCCAACGATATTCAAGAATATAATATCGAAAATATCGTAGGAAATGTAGCTCATGATGTTTAACTGCATGCTATTGGGATGCCTATTCAAAAAATACATTAACTAGTTCTTGAAATAATCATGAAAAAAGTTTGCAAAGGTTATGAAGAATTATGTTAGTGATGACTCATTCAGTTTAAGCTACAATTTAGACCACGTCACGTGAAAACCGACATCACAAAGCTTTTACATAACAAGGAGGATCAATTAAATAAAATACTTGCATATTCGTTGTTTTGGTCATAATCTCTTCCAAAATTCATTTACAATAAATGGCGAGCAAGATGGATCTTGGCATATGCTGATCCGGATCTTTCCTGGTCCGGGCAAAAGCACGAATGTAGGTTTTCGTATGACGTGGGCATTTTAAGCTATAAATACGTAAAACACTAATAAATCAACAGTCCCGGGATCACGTGACTGACTTTGCGGTTTTAGTTTTCACCAATGATTAAAAACTGCGGTTTGACCCCCTTTTTGCGTATTGTTCAATGTTTCTACAGTCTGCAGCGCCCCGTTAGCTCAGTCGATAGCGACGCGGGCTGTTAATTCAGGGGTTGTGAGCTCGAACCCCAGCTTGACGAACATTCTTTCTGACGTTTATTGAAAGTTAATGTGACAAGCGCCATCCGTCTTCCACCAATGGACTAAGGGTCTATGTGGAAAAGCGGCCATTTGCTTGGAAAGGATGTTGTGTAGAGTACTGGTATAAGAACGTCAGGAAGTACATGGGTAGGTAAACTGGCCGCCGTGATATGACTGAATACTGTTGAAACGGTGGTAACCCCAATCAATCAATCAATCAATTCTACAGCATAAATAAGTTAACACGGTGAACAGCCATAGCTTCTATTTTAAAAGAGACACAACTAGTCTTGGTAATATGTATTTGATGCTCTTTATTGTAAGAATAAGGACATGTACGATACATGTACGATGCGGTTAGAAAACATGTTATGATAAAACATGGTGTCGTGCTCAAAATCCGAAACACCATTACCTTCATTTTCTTTCATTCTGTAAAGAAATCCCCAAAAATTTAAATAAACCAATTTTGTAAAGCAAATTAGAGAAGAATATGTGTACATAATATCTAAATTAAAAATAAAATTAGATATGAACATTGAATTTTGCCTATGGATAAATATTTCACTATCGTGAAGATTGACTACGTTTTGTTTTGTTTCAATTACAATAATGTACATGCAGACGTTACCAATGGGGTTAAAGTATTTAAGTTTATTTGCGTTATCAAGATCTATTATGAGGTCAGATCAGGAAGAAATATATACGTAATTCTTATGTTCTCGTCTTGTTCTTCCTTTTCGTTCTTGTTCTTGTTCTTCGTCGTGTTGTTGTTGTTGTTGTTGTTGTTGTTGTTCTTCTTCTTCTTCTTCTTCTTCTTCTTCTTCTTCTTCTTCTTCTCTTTCTTCTTTTTCTTCTTCTTCTTCTCTTTCTTCTTTTTCTTCTTCTTCTTCTTCTTCTTCTTCTTCTTCTTCTTCTTCTTCTTCTTCTTCTTCTTCTTCTTCTTCTTCTTCTTCTTCTTCTTCTTCTTCTTCTTCTTCTCTTTCTTCTTCTCTTTCTTCTTCTTCTCTTTCTTCTTCTTCCTCTTCTTCTTCTTCTTCTTCTTCTTCTTCTTCTTCTTCTTCTTCTTCTTCTTCTTCTTCTTCTTCTTTTTCTTCTTCTCCTTCTTCTTATTCCACTGCTTACACTTCTTCTTCTCCTTCTTCTTATTCTTCTTCTTCTTCTTCTGCTTCTTCTTCTTCTTCTTCTTCTTCCTTTCGTCTTCTTCTTCTTCCTCTTCTTCTTCTTCTTCTTCTTCTTCTTCTTCTTCTTCTTCTTCTTCTTCTTCTTCTTCTTCTTCTTCTTCTTCTTCTTCTTCTTCTTCTTCTTCTTCTTCTTCTTCTTCTTCTTCTTCTTCTTCTTCTTCTTCTTCTTCTTCTTCTTCTTCTTCTTCTTTTTCTTGCATACAATCACATGTGTATCTGAACATGACAGGAATAACCAATGCATGCATCCACGACTAACTCCAACCCTATATGTTGACTCAACTGTAACTTTATAATGTGGAAAGAAGTTCGGTTACAGGGGTTGACAGGATCCTATCTCCAATGGCTCGATGAGCACAAGCTCTGATTGCAATTAAACTCTGACTGTCGTCGGAACATCCCGAAGGTAGATTGTCCTGTAGTGAGTACCAATTTATATGCAAGGGACAAGTTGCCGAAAAGCTAGGTGTCACGTACTGATATTGATAAACATGAGTAATTTATCAAAGCACTGAAAATACTGTAGGTGGTTGATACCCTGTCGAACCTATAGTGAGGTCCGATTGATATGTCAGCGTCAAGTAACCACACAATTAGGTGGCATTATATATATGTTGATTAATATGAGTAAACTATCATAGCACTGAAAGTACTGTAGGTGGTTAATACTCGGGTGCATATTTTCCTCGTAATTATTTACGTCTTTGACATCATTTCACGAATGTCTTAAATATGAGGAGTGAAATGTTTTCAGATATCTGATAATTTCCCAGACAACGTTAACAAACATCAGAAACGGACCGCACGAATTACATTCTTTCGGAGTTGATTCACATTGGAATACGTCATTTCATTTACGGAAGTTATCTCAATTATAATTCCTCGGGTATGTTCCCGCCAGTTAATAAGCGAGTTGGGCCCGACGTTTCTTGAGATATGTTTGTATTCTGTTTGCATGACAAATCTCTAAGCTATCGATTTATCTGATATATTCGTACCTCAAAATAAGTCTCACTCACTTAGGTAAAAAATCTTTTTTTGATAAACAGTATTATTACATAAATCTGGCAGATGACTTAACGACTTCGAACATATTTTGTCAAAAAATAGAAAATCTCTATAATTGAATGGATAACCTATGACAAAAAGTGGAAAACATTGTGGCAAAAGAAAACATTGCTCGTTTTGAGCAATTTCTTCTTTTGTCACTATATTTTTGAAAAGCCGTCTGCTGCAGAGGCAATATATGAGGAAAAGGGTTAAAACATTATTTCAACTCGAGCTGATAGTACTTGTTGGTACGGAAGGTTTACAATGAATATTTCACAGGGCTGATGATTGTCATTTTATTTCAGTGATTGATTATTCATATCTGTCTACACAACGCGTACTTGTTTCATATCTTCAACAGACAGTCTCAATGTACTGCAAAATCACCTCGAAACAATCGATTGTAGCCGTTTCTGCTACAAATCTGTTCTTCTCAATATTGGGTAAATCTAAAACAATTAATATTTAATGAGGAAACGACATTTTCTATAATGAACGACAATTCATATCCGTCTACAGTAAGCGGACGTTTTTGTTTTATTGGTGTTTTACGCCGTTTTGAACATTATTGTTCATGTTCATATTGAGTCATGTTCACTTATTCATGTTCCCTGGGTAAACAAACCAGTACTAGGCTAGGAAGTGTGCCTTGCTAAAGGGCACTCCACCATAAATTGGGATCGAACCCGGGACGCCCGGTTTCAAATGCCCGACGCTATCGATTCGACCACGGCGGATTCTTCAATAAACAGACAGGGTCAATGTAGTACAACAATACTGCGACGAACATCTTATATCACAATTATGGGAAATTTAAATAGTTCGTCAATTAAATAAGGTTTTCACTTATCCAGCTGCTTTCAAATAGAGGACTCGCGATAACTCGAACATGCGATAATTCGAATATATCGTTTAACTCGAACATGCGATGATTCGAATATATCGTTTAACTCGAACATGCGATAATTCGAATATATCGTTTAACTCGAACATGCGATAATTCGAATATATCGTTTAACTCGAACATGCGATAATTCGAATATATCGTTTAACTCGAACATGCGATGATTCGAATATATCGTTTAACTCGAACATGCGATAATTCGAATATATCGTTTAACTCGAACATGCGATAATTCGAATATATCGTTTAACTCGAACATGCGATGATTCGAATATATCGTTTAACTCGAACATGCGATAATTCGAATATATCGTTTAACTCGAACATGCGATAATTCGAATATATCGTTTAACTCGAACATGCGATAATTCGAATATATCGTTTAACTCGAACATGCGATAATTCGAATATATCGTTTAACTCGAACATGCGATGATTCGAATATATCGTTTAACTCGAACATGCGATAATTCGAATATATCGTTTAACTCGAACATGCGATAATTCGAATATATCGTTTAACTCGAACATGCGATGATTCGAATATATCGTTTAACTCGAACATGCGATAATTCGAATATATCGTTTAACTCGAACATGCGATGATTCGAATATATCGTTTAACTCGAACATGCGATAATTCGAATATATCGTTTAACTCGAACATGCGATGATTCGAATATATCGTTTAACTCGAACATGCGATGATTCGAATATATCGTTTAACTCGAACATGCGATGATTCGAATATATCGTTTAACTCGAACATGCGATGATTCGAATATATCGTTTAACTCGAACATGCGATGATTCGAATTTATTGTATACTTTGATATTGTTCCCTCTTGTTTCCATACGAACAAAGGATGCAATATCATTTGATATTGCACGGATTGATATTGCACTGGAATCTTTTTCACGTGACGCTAAGGACGGAACTATTTCCATACACTAACGTTACAAAGCGCTCTCATCCAACCTTTCATGATTTAGAGATCCAGCTAACTTCTACTTCTACTTTGTTACTGTCAGGGCTTAGTGCATCGCAGGCAAGTGAAGCCATTAAAATGGTTAAAACAACTAATTAGGCATATTTACAAATATAAATGAAATAAAAAAAAACAGCTGTGTTGTTTAGGCTGTGTATTAATGTAGACGGGACTTGAATCAGTTTACAGATGTGATCTGCTCAAGGTTCGGCTCTCTGATAGTCCTAGGAAAAAGCTGTGCTTATACGGTTCGTAGTAGATTGTTTGGTACATCTTTTATAGATGACACGTAGTGAAAAAATCGATAGACATACACAAAACCCAATCTGGTCTATTTATAGCGTTAGCTATGCTAGTAAATATGTACGTAGTTTCTGACGTAATAATGTGACGTGTACATCAATAATATTGCTCGATTGTTGTTTTGATTGTGGTTGACGATCTATTATAAGTGTATCAACAAATAAAGTGGGATTCATAACTACTAGGATGAATAAGCATATGATTGTTTTAAAGGTAGGTCTTCAGATTTGTTTTGTTATCCTCCGATGTGAAGTTTATCAACGCAGTAGCCTTTATATGTATATCAAAGATGTGTGTTCGCTTTACTGAACATACTGCGAGGTCAAAAGGCCCTTTTAAAGGGGCATCTAAATCGTAATAAAAAAACAAATATCCAAGCGTAAATACAAGAATAAGATAATACACGGGTTCTTAATGAAAAACACTGTTAGAAAAGGCGTTACACATCATTTTGTCGACGATTCCAATTTCGAGTCGACAACAATGGCGGTTCGTAAATTATATTTTCCGCGACCTTAGCAACCAGCGTAAAGGAGAGTATAATTGCGCGATATATCGTTAATGTTTATTTATCTGAGCAATCCAAAACGACTGTTAATTTTCTAACAGCTTGACGTGTTTAAAACAAACAAAAAGACACATTTTAAATAGCCAATATCAAATTATACAATAAAAAGGTTATTGCATGATTATGGGAATCTATTGTGTTGGGACTCGTTCCTTCGGCGGAGTGCCCTCGCAAGCTCGGGCAACTCAGCCGAAGGAACTCGTCCAACACAATATTTTCCCATATTGATGCAATAACCTATAATATCGTTTAACTCGAACATGCGATAATTCGAATATATCGTTTAACTCGAAGCATTGGCACGAGTGTATGACTGACTTGACGTTTATAATAGACACGATATCGAGGGCTTGGCGTGAAACAGTTGTAACTAAAAACCTATTTTGAAAACCCTGGTTTAGGGGCAATTTTGACCCCTTTGTAAACAATGCAAATTTAGGTGCCATTGCTCAGAACGAGCAATGGCACCTAAATTTCCATTGTTTACCAAGAAAAATGATTTAACGCTTATAAAGACTTCATTTCGATGTGATTAACCTTGGTAAAAAAATACCAATTTGAGTTACAACCGTTTCACGCCAAGCCCTCGATATAGTACGAATAAACGAGGTACGAAGCGTCCAGCGAGCACTCGACCACGTCGATAAGTGATATATTGGTCCCTTTCGAGTTATCGCCAATCCTCTTTTGTTCTTTCCCACATACATCAAATCTGCAGCAGACGACTTTGAAAATGTCTACTTCAAAATATGGAAGATCTCTACAATTGTAGTTATAATTACTGAAAAAAGTTGAAAACAGTGTGGCAAAAGGAGAAATTGCTCGTTTTGATCAATTTCTCCTTTTTGTCACGATGTTTTCAAAAGTCGTCTGCTGCAGACGCGTCAAAAAGCATATTTAGGGAAAACTGTTTGTTGAGTATTCCTCTCCGAATATTATTTTCAAATCTGTATCAAAATAACATTTCTAATTTTCATTGTACTACAAACCACAGTTGAGCATAAAAAGGCGAGGATATTCCACCAATAAACATGTCATCAATTGATGCAGTGCCTGAAAAAACGTACAAGTGAGGCATTTCTGAACAATGTAGGCTGTGAGATCAGCTTGTACATTTACTCCGTCTTATTAGAATCTACACAAGTTAATGGAAACATCTAATTAGCTTTGATAATAACACGTGAACAGTGAAGATCTTGATTAGACTGTGCATATGTTACAGCTGATCCGCGGATCTGCACTTTTATCCCTTTCCCAGTTGAAGACGTTTCTTGAGGCAACTGAAGCAGACGGCATGTGAATTCAGTGTGGCAAAAGATGACATTGCTAATTATGGACAATTTTCACTTTTACCACAATGTTTTTAACTCTATTGAATAATAGAGAATTTTCATTATTAGGTCTAGATGTTTTCAAAATCGTCTGCTGCGGATTTGTTTAATGTGGGAAAGGGTTAAATAAAGCCAATTTGTACCTTCTCCCATGGCCGGGCCCGATTGTCGTCTGCTCCTCACGTTGACGTTGTCGGTCAGTGACTAAGACACGAGTTTGGCGCCTCGTTCTGTTAGCGATCGTCTGCTGGTGATTAACGCCTTCAATCAGCCGTAACAAATAAACAATAAATTGTGAATAGATAGTGACGCGTACCGTAGTGTACGATATACCTGATATACCCGTGATTTATGTCAGAAGAAATTAATTTAAAAATCTCTTATAGAAATTCGGACTTCAGATGCATGATAATTTAAGATAATACTATAAATAATTCAATATACATATAAGATGCATCGGGTGTCAAGGTAATCCGCATTTATTGTATGCGTGTTTGTATGATATCATCGATAGAAGGACATCGTATTGTGGACAAATAGTTAATACCAAACATAGTAAAGTCCAAAATGAAGACAGGTTCATTAAAACTTATTTATACCATTATAAGAAACCAAACAATTCAAAATGTCATGTCTTGTGGAAGCGACAAAGGAGCAACCAACAACTATTATTGTAAAGAAAAACTCCGTAATATGTTTGAAAAAAACAGCCTTTTATGATTGAATAAATTGTATTAACTGATTAAAGAAACAACAAGATACAAAATATGTACATCTTTTACCGTTGTTACAAAACTTTAGACACATTTAAATTGTTAATAACTGTTCCCCATCTAGCTAGGCCAAGCTTTTTTTATGAGTTGGTTTACGGAGTTCACTGAGCTACGCTTTTTTAAAAATCCGGCTGATGTTTTTTCCTATTTATTGGAAGCCGCCAGGAGGCGGCTTCCTGTAGGGATGCTTTTAATTTTCGGTCAAGGAGAAAATTTAGACCTGCCAGCGTGACCACATATCGGGATTTCTCTTTGTCCTTTCTAAGTACATTAATTTAAGGTAATGACTTTTAAAACATCCCTTTTACATGTGTGAGTTTTACAAATTAAAAACAAAAGACAAAGGCCAGTATATTAATTGAATGTATGTACATTTTTATTTAAGCGAAATTCATACTGTATCTACTCTAGACGGTAAAATAGAGAACCCTCTATTGAATTTGTAAATGTAGTCTGGTTCCTTAAAATTACATGCTATGATATATTACGCAGTAATTAGAAGAAAAAGCCTCGTCCCGTATTCACTAAACTTTTCAATTTAGATATTTGTCTAAATCTAAATCTTAATATTTAGTCCACGTTTTAGATTTAATCCGTATTCACCAATGCGTTTTAAACCGATCTCAATTTGGTCTAGTGTGTAAATGTCGTAAGCGGCCACCCATCGATTCTGGTTCCCGAATCAAGTTAAGAGCTAAAATAAAAGACAGTACCGTTTATCTATAGTCTATTTATAGATTTTCATTTTTATCGCAATTTCACATACAATTTTCATTTGCTTTGCTTTTAATAATCTGACTTTCATGTTCAGTACATACTGGATTCAAAGTTAACTTTGAGTACAATTGTCATCGCAAAATGCAGACATGAAAAGATTTAAACCACAGAAATATCTCTTTCAAGATCAATTTCGTTCTTTTTCGCTGTTGCAGTTCCATATTTCATGGATATCGCGGTAAACACGATATCGGTGTATTTTGCCTAGCCAACAACATGTTTTATCACGGATGCGATGTGAACATCCAGAATACTTAAATGAAATGAAATCTTCTGGTTCTTACAAACAAAGTGTGATCGGATTAACTGAACTGTATTTAACTTATCACTGTAAATGTAGACAGCATTTCAACTCTTATATCAACTGGTAAATTTACAGTTTGAAAAATGAATTCAAGTAAATTTTCAAGCACTGGTTTAACGTTTTCAAAAAAATTGAAACTAGTTCCTATGTTAAGCCTTTCCCTTATACGTAGCACATTAAGTAAAAATTGGAACATCTTGCTAAATGAAGGTATAATTTATGGACATAAAGTAGAAAACATTGTAGCAAGAGGATAAATTCCTCGTGATCAATTTCTCTTTTTGTCACAATGTTTTCAAAAGTCGCTGCAGCTATTGTCAGTCTTTCGGATTACGTGTACATAGAAATACGTTTACTTGATTTTCTGAATGCTAATCACGACACGAGTTCACATCAGTTTCGTCAACTCGAGATTATTCGTTTGTAATCCGACAGCTTTGATTTTCAATTGCTCAATTTGCTCAATTTCCCACAATAATTTCAACTCTTTTCAATTATCTTACTATCATTTATAGAGATTTTCTATGTTTTGTACTTGATGATTTTAAAGTCTGTCAGAGTAAACATCATTGAAATCATTGTGGCAAAAGGAGAAATTGCTCATAATGAGCAGCAATATCTGCATTTGCCACAATAATTCAACACTTTTCAATTATCATACGATCATTTATAGAGATATTTTTTTACTTGATAATTTCAAAGTCTACTGCAGATTTGTTTTATTTGGGAAACCCTTATCCATTATCATGACATACCGATACAAACGAAAAACAGATTTTCTGTGTGTCAGCATTATTTGATAAAACATTATCATAACAGGGCGTGTGTTCAATACAAATAGTTAAGATTTTTCATAACCTCTTGTCCATTTATCTTTAGTATTATATGTCACTTTTTATGATCAGCTTAACTCTAAATTATCTCATTCACTTAAAACACAGACCCTGCCAGGTTAAATATCCTACATAAAACATATATCTTCAATAATCGATATCAGCATTACTGACTACAGATTAAATTTTTCTAATGTTTGTGGATTTAAATGATCTTTTTTCTTATTTCTTCATGTGAAACGAAATATTGCGGCTTCACTTTGATGCTTTGCATCAAACATCCGTCTTGTTTCTGTTGTATTACTAATCTTAAAACGTTCCTCCCCATACAGTTGTTCATTCAGACCATTGTATTCTTGCTATATGTTGACTATACATGATAACTTTTTCTTTTAATTTCATAAATGCTTAATTTTGATATTACATATCTTTAAACTTGTTAGAATTATTTGTATTGTTTGTTTATATACTCTCGTCTTTTGTTATCATACTTCTGCTCAACTGGAAGGAGAATAGACTTCCCTCTCTCCTTCCAAATATTGTGTCACACTTAACTTATAACTAAACACTTAAGTTAATATCTGTTAATATATCAGTATCTTTGTTTTTTTGTTTATCTAATTGATCTAGTTAGAGCAGATTTAAAATTAAGAAATTTCAGCTTGTATGACACTTTATTGTTGCAGTCAATGTTAAGCAAACGGTAAACCAAATGGTTTGAAGACTTAACTTGTCATTTCACGACTAAACTTTACATGCTGAATATCACATAGATCGTAGCATATAAAGTGTAGAAATGGACCATTTTTGCTCTTGATAACATTTTATTATAGACTATGCGATCCAGGTGAGCAATAAAGGAACATCTTGGCCTTCTTGTTTAAGATAAAGGTACATTTGGCATTCTTGTTCATAATATTTTCATCCTGTCCGTTTGCACAGGTTATTTAAATGTATTGAACTGCATTTGCTTCGCTTTAAGTCATGCTTTAAAATCATGCGCGGCGTCTTTGATGCTTAGCATCAAAATTCGTCTTGTTATCATTTATAAGAGTAACATGAAACTCTTACTCACATACAACATTTCTGCATCAGATGACATTGAAAACAACTATGTTTAGATATGGAGCATCTCTTAACCCTTTCCCTCATACGACAATTCTGCAGCAGACGACTTTGAACGTATTTTGTCAAAACATAGAAAATCTCCATAATTGAATGGATAACCTATGACAAAAAGTGGAAAACATTGTGGCAAAAGGAGAAATTGCACGTTTTGTGCAATTTCTTCTTTTGTCACTATGTTTTCAAAAAGCCGTCTGCTGAAGAGGCGTCAGAAAGCGTCTATATGAGGGAAAGGGTTAAGATGAAAGGTTTAATCATTGATTCTAGCTGAAAACTCTCTGGCAAAAGAATAAGTTACCCATTGTAAGCAACTTCTTCTATTGCCACAATGTTTGCTAAAGTCTTTTGCTGCAGATCGTTTCAAACGGCTTTTCATGTGGAAATGAGTTAATTTATTTCTATTTGAAAACAGTTATCAAACAACACTCTAGAAAAAGGGGCGTACTTCTTCTTCCACAATTCTCATTGGACCGACACTCTCGTCTGTTGTGGGTATCCGAAAGAATCTAGAACACAGGGATAAATACATCTTTTGTTTTCATACTTAACAACTGTCAACTGTGGTCATTAAACGGTTTTACTCAACATATTGCTACTTTTGTCGGCAATATACAAGGATTGCTAAAATTATGTTAACTATAATGTTTTCGATTTCAACCACAATGCAAAACTCATCCAACGCACCGATGGCTTTCAATTGCATCTTACAGCTGTGTTAGAGACATCTAAAAACGGCCTACTGTTTGCTTTTACACACCCCATACATCAGACAGTCACATAGACTATTCCGTTTACATACACATAGATATATATATAATCGACTTAATACATTTCATCTTCCATCGTCGAAACACAATAGCTCAGTCGATTACGACGTGGGCTGTCAATCAAGGGGTCATGCGTTCGAACCCCAACTTATGCATGCATACCGACATAATATCCATATAAACTTGACTTTGAAGGCGTGACCCCCCCCCCTTCTCCCCCCCCCCCCCCGGGGCAGTGAAATAGTTAAACAGACCCCCGACTCGGCTATTGATTCCGATGATTGGCAAAAGTGATTGTGATTAGCGTCGTTCCCATCAATGGGTTCTCTAGTCTATGCTGGATGATAACCTGGCGCTTTGAAAGTGTTTTGGAGTACTGGTGCGTAAAAGCCAGGGACCACACGTTATGAGAACTGGTTGTTATGATTTAACTGAAGAACCGTTGAAAACGTCATTAATCTCAAATCAGTCTTACGTAATGTCAAGGACGCAGATAAGATCTTATATAGTTTCCGGTTTATATTGAAAAACAGAAATAGGTGACAATTAAGTACCTGTATTTGCTCATGAGCGTCGGGGATTTGGAACCGGGCGTACATTTCCTAGCCTAGTACTGGTTTGTTTACCCAGGGATCACGAATAAGTGAACTGTCGCCGTGATATAACTGAAATAATGTTGAAAACGGCGTAAAAAGCCATCAAATCAAACAAATTGCCCACAAAAAAGGCAAACAATTAAGCTTTTCACAATATTTCAAATTTATTTGCTAAGTTTGCAGAAGCCAAAGAAAGCAGTAAATGACATTTCAAAGGGTAAATCCATATTGGTCGAATCACGAATTATATCTGGGATCAAATTGAGCCACGTCAAGCAAACCCCGACTTTCGGAGGTTTTTCAAATAAATGGTAAACACCATCCCACTGAATGCTTGTATCGTCAGTTTGCATTTCGTGGTGGTATATATACGTTTTGGAAGTTTATATGTTTAAATAACGAAGAGAGAATAATAGAGCCGTCCTGCGTGAAAACCAACACTGTGAACTCGGCGTAAAGTATCGACCCGGATCAACCTAAACAAGCCGGGGCAAGCTTAACCAGAGAAACACTTTTTGCCTCCTGTGGATTTTCTGTTTCGGGAATCATTACTCTATACCTCTTTCCCCCTGAAACGGGATGTGTCGGCCTTGATCAGTCTGCGTGGACTGAGCAGGCTGATCTGGATCGATACATTACGCAGAGACCATCACATTGGTTTTCTCGCGCGACGGCTCATATACTCTGCGCAGACTGGTGAAGATATTTGCTCGTTTTCCACGTGCCGTGACCCATATTAAGACCGATGAGTCAGAAAAGTAGAGCGCTATTTAGTCCCGTTTGTCGCTGCATGCGCAGTTTTTCAAACACGGCTGTCAAAAACCAATGATCTGTGTACTAATCAGACTGGAACGCAACCGCTAGGGTACGAAATGAAAGTGATACGCTTTGATATGAAGATTTAATGAGTCTGTTAAATTCAACACTGCACCATCTCTTTGGTCGTTAATATATGTGTGTCTTTTGTGTCGGTACTTAACACAGTTTTCAACATTATATCAGTTATGTCGCGCCGCTAACTGGAATACGTATCAGCAATATCGCTAAGTTGTTGTTGACATTCTGGGAGTCAGGGAGGAAATCCACTTGTAACATTGTTTTTTAATACCTTCGAACGGGCCGACCAGGGACCTTACCCAGGTTTTCAGCTCTCGCGGCAGACCAGACTTGAATTTGTGTCGCATACCAACATGTGGTTATTTGTAACTTTTACTTTGACCCCATGTAACCAAATAGCTTGCCCGGGCAAAATCGTCTGTGCTATCCCACCTTCAGTTACCAAATTCGGAATGAAGATCTATTGTGGGAAGAGGGTGTGTTTGTGGCAAACCTGTGACCTTGACCTAAATATTTGACCCCATTTAAATAACCTTACTATTGACATTGATCTTGTAGTTTGATCTCACTTATTGTTTAGGTTTATGTCTGGTTATAATGATGTCTAAACAGACATCTCTCCAGTATGGGGTAAATCATATCATAAAATAGACGACTTTTGTCGCTCCAGCATCAGAGTGTAAACTTTTGAAAACATAAAACATTTCTTTTGTACACTTTCATTGTAGACTATTTGTTTTTCTAATTGAGGTCATAGTTATACTACGTTTATGTAATTATTATGGAATAAAGGAGAAACTGGTCGTTATGGGTAATTTATTCTTTTCCAAGAATAGTTTACAGAATTCGTCTGCTGCCTAATGCGGCAATACTCGTCTACACCGGAGAGAGGTTTAAGGGGAGTTTTGGTGACTCATGGTATCAACATACATGAGCCGCGTCGCGCGATTTGGGGTCTTAATGCGTTAGTATAGAGCATCCGCGCAGTCTCATCAATGTCAATGTGAATTAGTCCTTGAAGTGTGTTTTGACAAACAGGAACCGTTGTCACATTAGTTATACGTTCCACGAGAAAACCAACAGTATGTTCTCTGCGTAATGTATCGACCAAGATCAGCCTGCGCTGTCCGCGCAAGCTAATCCGGGCCGACATATTCCGTCTCAGGGGGATAGAGATATAGAGTAATGCTTTCTGAAACAGAAAATCCACAGGAGGTGACAATTGTCAGTGCGGGCTAGCCTGCGCGGCATGCTTAGGCTGAGCCAGGTCGATGCTTTACGCAGAGTCCACAACGTTGGTTTTCTCAAAATGCCCCCAAAATGCAGCTGCGGCGATAGACATCTGCGTAATGTATCGACCAGATCAGCATGCGCTGTCCGCGCAGACTGATCCGGCCGACACATTCCGTCTTAGGGGGATAGATGTATAGAGTAGTTATTCCTGAAACAGAAAAGTCACAGAAGGCGAAAAGTGTCTATCCGGGTAAGCCTGCGCGGCATGCTTAGGCTGATCCGGGTCGATGCTTTACGCAGAGTCCACAATGTTGGTTTTTCTCGCAGGACGGCTCACATGCCACCTTACCTTTATATGATCCGGTTACGGAGAGTCAGTAAGACCCCGAATATCTAGACGCAGCTCATATATAAAAGTAGGCCCCGAGTCTTTCATGTCACCAAAGGTCACTGGTCCGCTTTGAAAACCTTACAATAATAACAGCCAGTGTTTATTTGAATTACCAAATACTGTCTCCATCGTTTATTGATCAATTAATCACGCTATAATACGGGCAGTGTTACTAACATTGATAATGCATACTCGTGTCAGTGGATACGCGTTATTTCACGCGTTTACTTTATAAACTATTTTCATAGTTGTCTGCTCTAGAATCAATTGGGGCCGGAGAAAATGTAATATATTGATAATTGGATCTACGATTTAAATACAGGGTTTTATCCTTTCCCACATATGAATACTCTGCGACTTTGAAAACAGCTTTAATAATTGGTAGTAATGGCTGCCCTCTTTGGCGCTCAGGGTTGCAGGGTTTCCAGTACGACTGACTGGCTGGAGTTAGGATAAATTTACCAATAGTTCTGGTAACTCACCCAGGAAACGCCGTGATGTAACTGAACAAAATGATGAAAGCAGCGTAAAACACCAAACAATCAATCATCTTGTTAGGAGTATTGGAATTTCCTACAAATATAAAATTGTTCATTATAAGCAATTTCTTCTTTTGCCACAATGCTTTCAAAGATTGTCTTCTCTAGAGGCGTTAGAAAGTGTTTGTATGAGTGAAAACAGTTTTTAACATTTGTGAAAAGCGAAATTTCCCGTTTTGATCAAATACTCCCTTTTACCACCATGTTTTACAAAGGTCGTCACCAGGGCAATACTATAGATTGTCCTTTAATTTTACCAGAATCTGGACCATCATTCTCTTTAACCGAATGCAGACGACTTTATACACGATATGATTAAACATATTATAGTAAAGGGAACATGATGTGCATAAACAAATTGCATTTGCAGTTTTGTTTATTATTTTCTTAACACGAGTTCAGTGGTGGGGAGTTTTATAATATCGAGGATTTGATCAGGTCTGCAAAAGTGTGTGACATAGCGTTGACAAGTTGTTATGTCTCACAACAGTTAATCAGTGAATTAAACAAACATATTGTAGCAACGGGAAAAAACCCGTTACCAACGTCTGATCTAAAAATAACGGTTACATCATTACGTCGACCTTTTTTAGCACAGATAACGTCAATGCGTCAGCTATTTTTAGACATGTGTCATAACGTCAACAGTCCTACTACATTTATCAATGCATAGCTTTACAATTGGAAAACATAAGTCTGCACGCCTTGATATTGGAAAAGAAAATACGAATTAAAATGTAACCGATATCTCAGATCGTATATCTTATAGCGCTTCATTTATCGAACGAAAAAAACAAATCGTAAAAGCTACTATACTGGAGGAAAGGCATTCGGAAATTGGCGAACATTGTCTCCCCATACCAGTACTTAGATCTGGGTCTACATGTGTACTGTTCACTGTCAGGACAAATGGTAATTAAAGGTGGCATTCTACAAAATTATAGAGAACTATTAATACTGTCGACTATATGGACTAATCTTACACTGCACAATAGTTAAATAACCGAGGACATCTTTTCGACGTCACAGCTCGGACTCTGTATCACATAACAAGGGGAACTTACATCTACCGATCACAGCGCATTGCTTAACCCTCTCCCTCATACGACAATTCTGCAGCAGACGACTTTGAACATATGTAGACGCTTTCTGACGCCTCCTTTTGCCACAATGTTTTCCACTTTTAGTCATAGGTTATCCATTCAATTATAGAGATTTTCCATTTTTTGACAAAATATGTTCAAAGTCGTCTGCAGCAGAAATGTCGCACGAGGGAAAGGGTCAAGAGTCGTTTGCTTTAAAAAATAAACACAAGTACATAAACGAAGCGTCTGGAAAATGTAGTAGTAACATGACATACTGATCTGAAAACAATGTGACTAATGGAGAAAATGTACGGTTTTAGAAATGTATCCATTTGTTCCTATATCTTCAAAAGTTGTCTACTACTATGGCGTCCATTGTCGTCTGTACCAAGCAAAGGGTGTGTCTGTGAACTCTTTTCAAAATGCAGACGCATTTCGACGCATTTTGCAACAGACAACTTTTGATAAACGTTCAGACGCCTCTGCAGCAGATGACTGTTGAAAACAGTATGGCAAAAGGATAAATTGCTCGTAGGATATAAGTATTGTCAAGGTATTTACGTATACTGAATTACCTTGAACCCTTTCCCACATACAAGACATTTCAAGTAGACGACTTATAAACATTTGCGTAACTGGAAAAGTAAAAGTATCATTTTGATATAAAGACCACATTACAAAAATTTGACATATAAGTCGATTCATGGAAAGTTACTAATTTGCGAAAAGTCAAGGTTTAGATGAGCACCTGTTATTTCGCAGGGTCTTACCTGGGTCGGTTATTTCGCAGGGTCTTATCTGGGTCGGTTATTTCGCAAGGTCTTATCTGGGTTGGTTATTTCGCAGGGTTATCCCTGGTCGGTTATTTCGCATTGATAAAGAAGAGTGCCAAACACAACTTTCTAGAAACACAAGGAAGTAATCTCACTTTTTTATTACATTTCCCTTAATCTTTTACCGATTGCAGACGACATTTGTAAAACAAAAATGAGACAAAAGAAGAAATTACTCATCATGAGCAAATTCTCCTTTTGCCACACGGTTTTCAATAGTCGTCGGCTGCAGATGCGTCAGAGAGCGTCTATTTGAGGGAATTAAACGAGAATCTTCGTCTGGCATTGTGATCTTGGTGTGACAGGTGCACTGGGAAAACCAGCCTTGGCGTAATTAAATCTAGTTTAACTAACTATCTGCTAGAATTTCAATGGAAGCGGGTCTTAACCCTTTCAGCGCCGAATTGTTTAAAGTAGACTCTTCCATGTTCAAACTAGGACGAAACTATTTTCATGTTATAGGATTTTTGGAATATCTTTATAACTTACAGCCAAACAATGCAGATTTCAGGTGAGACAGCTCGTTACGAGCTGCCTCACCTGAATCTGTATTGTTTGCAAAAAGCTCAATATTTCCTTTGGCGCTGAAAGAGTTAAAAGTTATAGTTTTTTGTGAATTTCGTTAACATTTCTATGACTAGTTTGCGAACAGTGCAGAGCCAGATCAGGCTGCGCAGGTTGATGTGGATCTACACGGTCGCTAATGGTTGTTTTTTATTCGATCAAATGATAGGACCTTATGACATGACATTACGTGTAAGAATAAAACACTAATTAACGTGTCTGGTATGTATACATTGTATAGTAACTCTTTTCAGCGACACTGACGCTATAGAGAGGGTTGTTTGCAATCAATACAGACTGAGGTGTGTCTGTCTGGTTGACTCTCGGTAACGGGAGTCTGTAAAGGTAAATTGACGTGAAACGAATGGGGGCTACAGTTCTAGTGTTTTGGTCAAAAGATGCATCCTTGACTAAAGTGCATGTAAATGTACCGTGGAGCCTATGGTGAGATCAAGAGGATTCACAGGCTTACCTGAGTCTTTACTTAACGCAGATGCTTGAGCCCTTTCCCACGTATAGACGCTTTCTTCAGGAGACGACGTTTGAAAAACATTGTAAACAAAAGTAGAAATTGCTCAAAACTTCCTTTGCCACAATGTTTACAACTCTTGTCAGTAATTATACAACCATGTATATAGCTTTACCGTGTTTTGCCTAGATGTTTTCAAAGTCGTCTGCTGATTGTATGTGGGAAAGGGTTCGAAATAAACTAGAGTTATATAGGTAGAGTTTCAGGTATCTAGCTATTTGTCGATATTGGATTGACCCATTGTCAGCTGGTAGCACTGAAGTGTTATCGCAGAATGTCGTCTGATATCGGAGAGCATAGCAGACGAGACTTTTCGAAAGCAGGTTAACTCTTTCTACCCTAGAGATGTCATATATTTACATCTTACTTTGTTATAAAACATTTTATGAACCAATTAAATTACTTATGGAGTATTCTAGCCTATCTTTGAACACATTTACATAACATTTATTTCATAAGTACCACTATTTGAGTTTAATTTCTAGTTAAAATGAACGTTTTACAGGTTTGAATTTGGTCTTGGCTATTACAGGATCAAACGGCAGACGGTGTGAACGTTAATGATATTCACGTGAGAGCATGGATACTGCAGCAGACGATAAAATTGCGCATGCGCAGTAGCGGGGTGATTCTCGGAGTCAGGTCAAAAGATATGAACCGCGTCAGACTTTATGACAATATCGTACCTTGAGTGCAAAACTATGGTAACTCAATATATGGTCAAGTTGGATTTACCTTATCTTTGCACTCCGGGCACGTATTATTATCGTTGTTTCGTTGCACCCATGAACAGTGAAGACTCGTGTGGGTCTGTACAAACGTACAGTCTCACCCGAGCCTTCACCATCCGCCCATATCTTACCGAGCCATGTATGACACTCCCGAAGGAAACCCGGAAATGCATCTCTACTGGTTCAACTGGCATATCCATTTACTTGGTGCTATCAAGGAGATATATACAGACCCCCTTTTCGCCTGGAGTGTCTCCAATGAGTCGTCATGAGTTTAAAAAATTAACTTTTTTCACTTATTGCGCAGTTTCTTTTCACTGGGATTATTCATTGCGAGATGCGCGACACTCATTTGAGTTAACAATTGTTTATCATAACTGAGGGAATGGGGTTTGAGGGAGATGGTTGCTCTACGATTGGACGAGGGCCCCGTGGTCGAGAGGTCCCGGGTTCGAATCCCTATGGGAGAGTGGTCAACATTTCGCTTAGTTTCTATGAAACAGACATCGAGAGCTATACTTATTTAAAGCGGCGCTCTGAGAAAACCAACCTTAAGGCACGTGCGATCAATGTAGATCCATATGTAGATTTATCTGCACTGTCCGTCAATAAGTAATTACAATTGAGAAGTATCCACTTTGATGTTTTAGCATAAGCGCGCATGTAGGGTTTATAACGTTTAGGTCGCATGTAGGGTTTATAACGTTTAAGTCGCATGTAGGGTTTATAACGTTTAGGTCGCATGTAGGGTTTATAACGTTTAGGTCGCATGTAGGGTTTATAACGTTTAGGTCGCATGTAGGGTTTATAACGTTTAGGTCTCATGTAGGGTTTATAACGTTTAGGTCTCATGTAGGGTTTATAACGTTTAGGTCGCATGTAGGGTTTATAACGTTTAGGTCTCATGTAGAGTTTATAACGTTTAGGTCGCATGTAGGGTTTATAACGTTTAGGTATCATGTAGGGTTTATAACGTTTAGGTCGCATGTAGGGTTTATAACGTTTAGGTCGCATGTAGGGTTTATAACGTTTAGGTCTCATGTAGGGTTTATAACGTTTAGGTCTCATGTAGGGTTTATAACGTTTAGGTCTCATGTAGGGTTTATAACGTTTAGGTCTCATGTAGGGTTTATAACGTTTAGGTCGCATGTAGGGTTTATAACGTTTAGGTATCATGTAGGGTTTATAACGTCTAGGTCGGTTTTCCTGTAGCACCGCCTATTTCATGTAAGGAATACATGTCCTATCAATGTTTTCAGAGAAGACCACTCTCACCCTATTACGTACACACATACACATTTAGACGCATCTGTCGCAGACGACTATGGAAAACAATGTGGCAAAAGAAGAAATTGCTCACAACTCTATACACTCTTTTATTCTTTGATTTATAGAGATGTTTCATATATTTACCTAGATATTTTTAAAGTCGTCTGATGCAGAATTGTTGAATATGGGAAAGGGTTAAATCATCTAGTTTATCAGGTTCAAGTACACATGCATTCAAAAAGTGGTATTAATCGCTTCCTTCCCTGATGATCAGGGTTGCAGGGGGGATATCATTACAACTTGTGCATCAGTGTATGGCTAAACTTCGGTGTGGTGACATCGAGGAAACGCCCTGATATTAAGTGATAATCTGTTGAAAGTGCAATACCATCTTAATAATCAATATTAGCGATAACACGGTCTGTCTCCTTCATACTAACTGCTATTACTCTAATGCCTCTGTTACACATTTTGAGCAAAGGATACATTTCTAAAATTGATCGACTTCTCCTTTTCCGATGATGTTCAATATTTTGTCTACATTTTCTCCCATGTTTTCAATCCGGACGTATTTAATCAGCTATCAGTTTGATGCGTCACGTCACACAAAACCCGACCTTCGGGACATTAGCGACTATCGGAGATCGCAAAATAAGCCTGCGTCTCCATGCGGTTTCTGGAGAAAGGTCGACCCACGATAGCTAGGTAGGTTTCGACAAGTGCTATCAAACTCGGTCATTCAGTCCTGGGCCCGTGTATTACATTTATATAGTGTCCCTGTTCAGTCCAGGGATCGTGTTTTACATGTATATAGTGCAGTCCAGGGACCGTGTATTACATGTATATAGTGTCCCTGTTCAGTCCAGGGACCGTGTATTACATGTATATAGTGTCCCTGTTCAGTCCAGGGACCGTGTATTACATGTATATAGTGCAGTCCAGGGACCGTGCATTACATGTATATAGTGTACCTGTTCAGTCCAGGGACCGTGTATTACATCATGTATATAGTGCAGTCTAGGGACCGTGTATTACATGTATATAGTGTCCCTGTTCAGTCCAGGGACCGTGTATTACATGTATATAGTGCAGTCCAGGGACCGTGTATTACATGTATATAGTGTCCCTGTTCAGTCCAGGGACCGTGTATTACATGTATATAGTGTCCCTGCTCAGTCTAGGGACCGTGTATAATATTACATGTATATAGTGTCCCTGTTTAGTCCAGGGACCGTGTATTACATGTATATAGTGTCCCTGTTCAGTCCAGGGACCGTGTATTACATGTATATAGTGTCTCTGTTCAGTCTTTCCGATGATAGATAACAGTGTGACTAACGACCTGCCTTGCATCAATTGGCTAACAATTATTTTCGGGTTGGTAGCCAGTTGCTTGGGAAAACATGTTGTGTTTTATACCTATGCGAGAAAGCCGGGAAACCACATTAGTCGAACTGGTCGCCGAGATATAACTGACATAACGCTGACAACGGCGGTAAACGCCACCCAATAAATGAATCCTTAAGCCGCGTTTCATTTGAACATGTTAAGGTAACTTGTTGTTAGGTTAATATAGTAGAGTGTTAGTATTGGCAAATCACCAACTTTCATCATCGCCATAATAAGATAGTATAAGTATCTCATACATACACATAAAGGCTTTATTGTCGAAAGCGACACGCGATAAACACCCTTTAAATATATCCGCATTTTGAGTTTCTGTAAAAAATGAGGGAATTAATTCAGCGATTAATTGAATTAGAATTAAATTGTTTGTTTAATTGGGTTTAACGTTATTTCAACAGCTTTTCAGTTATATCACGGCGGTTGCACACTTATTCATGATCCCTTGTTGCCAAACCAGTACTAGGTTACGAAAAGTACCTTGACCATGGCCCCAGCGAAAAGGGATTGAACCCATGACATCCGGTCCCAAATCCCTCACGCTCACCACTCTGCCACGGCGGATTTCTTTTACAATTGAATACCGTGAAATAAATTTTAACAAGAGAATGATTTTTTTACCAGTTCTGGATAAATGTATAAATGAGTCTGTACATGGGAAAAGGTACAAGTATGCTTGTGAACAATATAGATCCAGATCAGTCTGTTCATCCTTACAGTCCGATCAAGATGTACGCTGTTCACATATTATTTACACAGGCGTGTTTGAATATACTGTTAACTCTTGTATATTCTGTTATGTCTAAGAAGATGGGCTGAACTTGTCCAGAAATACCAACCGCTACCTTTTCTCGTGCACTTGTTAAAAACTAACCTTGAATTAACGCTGTCCCTCATATAGACGCTTTCTGACGCGTCTGCAGCAGACGGCTTTTTGAAAACATAGTGACAAAAGAAGAAATTGCTCAAAACGAGCAATTTCTCCTTTTGCCACAATGTTTTTCCACTTTTAATCATAGGTTATCCATTCAATTAAAGAGATGTTCAGTTTGTTGACAAAATATGTCCAAAGTCGTCTGCTGCAGAATTGTCGTATGAGGGTAAGGGTTAATAGCAAGAACGCATATTCGCGCTAAAAGATAAGGGTCAAATACAATGGTGAGGTGTTTCACTATATCAATTAATTTCACCATCCGTACTTAACCCTTTCCACACACGGCAGCAGACAACACTGTATAGGCAAACTAGGCGTATCGTCTCTATAAATATAAGTTTAATTATTTAATTGTGTTGAAAATATTGAGGCAAAAGCAGAAATTGTTCATCATGAGCAATTTCTCCTTTAGCCAAAATCTTTTCAAATGTCGTCTGCTGCAGACGCTTCAAAATACGTCTGCGTGTTTGAAAGGGTTAAGATATTTTTTTGTGACCAAAACGTGATACGGTGTGCAATCATCCTCAACATCCATGTGTTAATTTACGAACTGTATTGCCTATTGTCAAACGTTATGTATTGAGTCGACCAGGCATTACTTAAGTCTACTTCCGTACCTGACTGAGTTTTGTTTGTTTGTTTGAATTGTGATTTTACACCGTGTTCAACAGTATTGTAGTTATATCTCGACCTGTCCGCTGTAGTTTACCAGTAATACCGGTTAGTTATATATCGACATGTCCGCTGTAGTTTACAAGTAATACCGGTTAGTTATATCTCGACCGGTCCGGTGTAGTTTACCAGTAATACCGGTTAGTTATATATCGATCTGTCCGCTGTGGTTTACCAGTAATACCTGTTAGTTATATCTCGACCTGTCCGCTGTAGTTTACCAGTAATACCGGTTAGTTATATCTCGACATGTCCGCTGTAGTTTACAAGTAATACCGGTTAGTTATATCTCGACCTGTCCGGTGTAGTTTACCAGTAATACCGGTTAGTGATATATCGATCTGTCCGCTGTAGTTTACCAGTTATACCTGTTAGTTATATCTCGACCTGTCCGCTGTAGTTTACCAGTAATACCGGTTAGTTATATCTCGACCTGTCCGGTGTAGTTTACCAGTAATACCGGTTAGTTATATCTCGACCTGTCCGCTGTAGTTTACAAGTAATACCGGTTAGTTATATCTCGACCTGTCCGCTGTAGTTTACCAGTAATACCGGTTAGTTATATCTCGACCTGTCCGCTGTAGTTTACAAGTAATACCGGTTAGTTATATCTCGACCTGTCCGGTGTAGTTTACCAGTAATACCGGTTAGTTCTATCCCGACCTTGCCGCTGTAGTTTACAAGTAATACCGGTTAGTTATATCTCGACCTGTTCGGTGTAGTTTACCAGTAATACCGGTTAGTTATATCTCGACCTGTCCGCTGTAGTTTACCAGTAATACCGGTTATAATATCTCGACCTGTCCGCTGCAGTTTACCAGTAATACCGGTTGTATTTATCCTGACACAGATACATCAGTGGTAATGCTATGCCCACCAGTGTTTGATACTCGGTCGGTTCATGCTTTGGTGGTAAGGTTTGACCCCCAGCATGACGACTGATGTATCGTTGTCAGGGTAAATACTACCGGTAGCCGATAAATCAGAGATGTATCGTTGCCAGGGTAAATACTACCGGTAGCCGGTAAATCATAGATGTATCGTTGTCAGGGTAAATACTACCGGTAGCCGGTAAATCAGAGATGTAACGCGGTGATATAAATGAAATACTGTTAAAAACGGCATAAAACATCTTTTAACTCTTTCCCTCATACGGCAATTCTGCAGCAGACGACTTTGAACGTATTTTGTCAAAAAATAGAAAATCTCAATAATTGAACGGATAACCTATGACAAAAAGTGGAAAACATTGTGGCAAAAGGAGTTTCTTCTTTTGTCACAATGTTTTCAAAAAGCCGTCAGCTGCAGAGGCGTCAGAAAGCGTCTATATGAGGTAAAGGGTTAAAAACAAACACCAACTATTGGTAGATGCAGCGAGACATTTTTCTCTGACGTGGCTCGTGTCTTAATTATGATAACAAGTTTAATCTTCCCCGAAATGAGCGGCGGTGTTGCAGGAAAACCAACCCTAACGTAATTATTACACGAGCATACAAAACACACGCATTCGTTTCCATGCTAATGGATCCAAACGGAAGTTTATTGAAGCCTTCGTTGACTAAGTGGCAAACAGTGCAGACCCTGATCAGAGTACGTGGATGCGCTGACTGATCTGGATATACACTGGTCGCAAATTCTCAGAGCTTCACTCCATACAATATGTCGGGGGAAAATAAACGTCGCGAATGCACAACAGCTTACAACAAGTATGCATAACAAGTATGCATGACTAGTGTAACCCTTTCAGACGATTTATGACGCATATGCAGCAGACAAAAAAAAAAAAAAAAAAAAAATACGGTAAAAAGGAGAAATGAGACATCCTTTTGCCTTGCTGTTTTCGAAATCATCTTCTGCAGATGTATTTAATGTGACAAAGTGTAACAGGACTCTTTTCTCTTACAAAACCCGTCGTAAACTTCATAAACTACCAATGAATACATGATAAAAAAAAGACAATATAAGATCCGTTAATAAATGCTTCATTTCCTATTAAACATGTGAAATAACCCCGAATTCCGATACCGCGGTTCTGTTTCGTTAAGCGTAGGAAAATTGATGAGGAGAGACCGAATTTTTTGGCACGATTTTTACATTTACAGTGTTAACCCTTCAACTCCTTATATACTACAATTGACTGAACTGCGTGTTGAATTAAGTCATTTCATTTACAGTAAACCTCTTCTCTTCGCACAATACAGGCCAAGATCCGTCTGCACGTAACGTCAATATGATGGCGATCCTTAACGTTCATCTGAGCAGTCTGAAATCGCGGACAGGTAGATAAAAGGTTAACTGTCAGTTACCCTTTTCCACATACACCAAATCAACAGCAGACGACTTTGAAAACATAATGATAAAAACTTGAAAAATCTGCATAAAAGATAGCTTAATTGTTAAATAAAGTTGAAAACATTGTGGCCAACGGAGAAATTGCTCCATGAGCAATTTCACCTTTTGCAATAATGTTTTCAAAAGTCGTCTGCTGCTATTGCGTCAATTTGAGTCTGCAGGTAATGAAGGGTAAAGAAAATTCTCAAAAACCTACTGTTTCTATGTACTGGATATAATTATAGATACAAAAGTAACCAGTGGGGTTTTTCATCCGACTATCGTAGCTTATTTACATACATAATCTAATTGGTTCATGAATATTCAAACCGTATTACGCCCCGCCCTGCTCACGTGCGTTTTTACAACCGATTTCATGACACGATTGTATATGACGGATACCTGTAAAGGCGCTGGTTTAAAAGTTTAAAAATCAATTTAACATGGTTAGCGAGTCGTAAGACATGTCCTATCGCTGATAGTTTATTGGTTGCACAGTGATAATTGAGTTTAAACTACTTACAATAAAATAAAATAAACAAAAAAACAGATCGTCTGCTGTATGGATATTTAAAACTAGTCGCTTCCACGCGTCCGCTGGTTTCTATGATTCATGCGGATTGCTTTGCGAATCTCCGGCGCTATTAATTATACAACATTGGGGATTTCTTCTTCTGAGTAATAATAACAAAACGACTAGAGGACATAGACAATCGTTTCACAGCATTTAAAGGGATATTTCAATCTCCACAATCGTGAGTGTTTATCAGTTTTTATCCCGTTCCCTGTTACAGAAGCAACTACAGCAGACGACATTTTTTAAAACATTGCAGGAATAGGAGAGATTTGTTCATTATAATAAACATTCTCCTATTCCTGCAATGTTTTTAAACAATGCGTTAAACAATAGACTCGTAGTGTACGATGATGCATTATTCAAAGCAGGCCACTATTGGATATTGAATGAAACTTATGTTTACTAAGTGCAATTAAAAAAATAAAATGTAGTTAAATCAATCATTTCTACGATTGATCCAGCCTTTACCGCGTCTACAGTTGACGATTTTGTTAGAAGCAAAATGTTTTCCTTTACCCACAATGTTTTATTATCCAGACTTATAATAGATTGATTGCTGGATAATGCCATCGGATACACACTACAATAGAGCATTCTTCTGTTCCCTCATTGAAATCCTTTCCCACATACAACACATCTGCAGCAAACGACTTTGAAAACGTCAAGGCAAAAGCACAGGAAATCCCTTTAAATGAAAGAACAATAATTGAATAGAGTTGAAAACATGGTGACAAAGGGAGAAACTCCTCGCCTGAGCAATTTCTTTTTTTGTCGCCATGTTTTCAAGAAGCCTTCTGCTGCAGAGGCGTCAGAAAGCGTATACATATGAAGGAAAGGGTTAAAATCGGTGCAATGTCATTGATAGATGCAGTATGAACAGATCAAGATCAACTACCAATAACTTGTTGACCCATCTCGATCTATGCTATTGGTTTTTAACAAGTGAAAATTAGTCATTTCAGCAAACAGGGCGATAAGTTCGGTTTTAAACAAATATTGGACTTTCTCCTGTTGTCATATATTTGTCGTTGTGTCTTTTCGACTTCACTAATTTGTTCACCGTATCGGGTTTAGCTTTTTCCACGCGAGTCAGAAATCGCAATTAATTGATTGTCACTTCTGAATTCGCTGAATGTGCAAAATTGATGAACATGAATATGGTTGTGAAAAAGAGACAAAAACGATTTTTTCGGGTGTCATCCCAGCAGTGTGACTAACTTTAGCCGCCTCAGTGGAAAGTGGGTCTAGTTGCATCCTCTGGCTCCTCTACCCCCTACTTAACCATTTCCCTCATACGACAATTATGCAGCAGACAACTTTGAACGTATTTTGTCAAAACATAGAAAATCTCCATAATTGAATGGATAACCTATGACAAAATGTGGAAAACATTGTGGCAAAAGGAGAAATTGCACGTTGTGTGCAATTTCTTCTTTTGTCACTATGTTTTCAAAAAGCCGTCTGCTGCAGAGGCGTCAGAAAGCGTCTATATTAGGGAAAGGGTTAACCCTTTCCCGGCCACAAACAATCTTCAGTAGACGATGTTGAAAATATCGAGGCAAAACTATTGCAAATCTCTGCAAATGAAAGTGTAATTACTGAAAAAAGAATCTAAAACATTGTGGCAAAGGGGAAAATTGCTCAAAATGAGCAATTTCACATTTTGCCATAATGTTTTCAAAGTTCGTCTGCAAGTGGGAAAGGGTTAACTGGGGGATCTGCGTGAAACCATTGAATACACACTATCCTTCCTTTAAATGAAAAAGGAAATTGAAAGCTCGGATGAGACTGTGATAGACAAACGCGTCTGAACTACATTGTTCGTATATATGCAACAATAGTCGTTCTAAACAGGTTTACAGAAACAAAATCTACGCATGTTTCATATGCTTGAACAATTACTAAGTAATCGAACATTTCCACTCGAATTAAAAGTTAACCGTTTAACAATAATCCGTTCCGCGAGAAAACCAACATTATGGACTCTGCGTAATGTATCGACCCATATCAGCCTGCGCAGTCCGCGCAGGCTAATCCGAGCCGACACATTCCGTCTCAGGAGGATAGATGTATAGAGTAATGATCCCTAAAACAGAAAATCCGCAGGAGGCGAAAAGTGTCTGTCCGGGTTAGACTGTGCGGCATGCTTAGGCTAATCCGGGTCGATACACTGCGCAGAGTCCACAATGTTGGTTTTCTCGCGGGACGGGTCAATTATGATATTCGTTTACTTGATAAGCTATCCAACGGTCTTCTGCTTTGGAAACACTCGACGAAAAGAATGCGTGCCGCATAACTTATATGCGGACAATAGACACTCTTGTGAGACTGTGCGAATGCACGAGATCGCATGAGGTTTCACTGTGTGCAGATGCATTATTCCATTCCCACATAATGGAAAACTTTGACCCGTAAACAGCAGACGAATTTTTTTAAGCAGTGTGGGAAAAGGAGAAATTGCTCATGATGAGCAATTTCTCTTTTTACCACAATGATTTCAACTCTTTATTATAATTAAATTCTCATTTAAAGAGATTGTTCACATTTCTGTCAATATGTTTTCAAAGTCGTCTGGTACAGATTTGTTGTAACTGAGACTGGGTTAAGACCCTTAATTGCTAGACACAACTCATGTTACATCTAAATAATCCAGTAGTAAACGGTTTGATAATGTTTTAGACAAATGGTTAAATGCTCGATTAGATAAAATTCTCCATTTCCAACGTAGTTTTCAAAAGTCTTAATGTTGCAAAGTCATCCATATCCGACTGTATGAAGAAACCCGACAGCAAGATGTGGTTATACCCGTTTTTGGTGAAGCGATCGATTTGTCCACAGTTTCCAATACCTTGCTGCGATGTTTTCAATAAAGTAGAGATTAACACAAGCATAACAACATGAGTGTTATGGTTTAAGCAGTAAGAGGATAACTGTGTTCCTTTTGTTCAGAGCATCGTTTCCCTTTCACTGCTAAATCCGTTTCAACATAAATATTATTTATTAGGGCTAGACCAATTATTATAATAATGACAACATTCTGTTTTTAAAAATGGCAAACAAAGTGTTTTTATTACTATTGTTGGCACAACATACATATTTACAGATCGAGTTTTGTTGATTAATATTTCAAAAAGTCGCTTCTCCGTTTTATTTCTGTTGTTTGTTTGATTAAATATTACATTTATCAATACTAATTTGAATTCGGAAATGTCAACACTACATCAGCAGTGTAAAATAGTAAACACAATCCATAGATATAAATGAAATATTGAAAGTGATGTTAAACACAATAAATATGAACATATTCAACCAAATTCCTGACACGCTTTTATTTCACAAATACACACAGTGATATCAACTACACATGTTAGAGCGGGATGAACAATGGATCGGTATTGTTAGTTTCTAAGATACGGTCTTGCGGTTTTAGAAAATTTACCCCATAGCTTTTGAATGGTGCTCCAAGAATAAAAACACATTTTGAGCGTAATTATCAAACCTATAACTAACTGCCTGCACCACCATGTTATCGGATACAAATAGACACCGGGTTTTAGAAGTTTCTCATAAACATCTATGACTAATTTCCGATTAGTGAAGGACTAAATCTGTATGCACGGATCTTGATCTGGATCTACACTGGTCGTAAACACCTTAACCCTTTCCCTCATACAGCAATTCTGCAGCAGACGACTTTGAACATATTTTGTCAAAATATAGGAAATCTCTGTAATTGAATGGATAACCTATGACTAAAAGTGGAAAACATTGTGGCAAAAGGAGAAATTGCACGTTTTGTGCAATTTCGTCTTTTGTCACTATGTTTTCAAAAAGCCGTCTGCTGCAGAGGCGTCAGAAAGCGTCTATATGAGGGAAAGGGTTAAGGTTGGTTTTCGCAGAGCGGCGCACACATATATACCACATTGGTATTATTTTAGATGTCAAATATATATCAGACAAATAAAACAATTCAGCCTTTATTCTTGGAGGAAGAAAAAACTGTTTTGTTTCACAGCATACCATTTATTTATCTGTCTAGCTTGCTTCCCACCCTTTCCCACTACGTTTATGGCATGTGGCCTAAATATTGTCACAATTATGTTGTTTTTCCAGTGAGATGTATTGTATGTTGAATCAAAGAGAACATTATTCAAAATGATTGATTGTTAGAATGAGAAATTGAAAACAACGATTCGATCTATACGGATATCGTGACAGGTGTTGAAAATGAAACCGCGAATTGATGCGATCTAAATTTAATTGTGAACACTCTATTCTTGAAATCTTCTTGAAAACGTACCAACAGTACTTCTGGAGGCTTTACTTTCGGGCTGACAGCAGCTTTCCTGAAACAAGTGATCATACTGCTAATTGCATGGCCAGCGAAATTCATATAAGCGAAATGAACATGTATTTTGTGACTTGTTCCACTTCTGATACCGTTTACTTTATTTTATAAACAAGGTCTTATTTGAAAACCTGTGAAGAAAACATTGTCGAATTTAATTCAGAGTAGAACATTGCGTGGGAAAAAAAAAATGCTCATGTTTATAGACATTTATCATGTCCAATGTTATTTATAAAAGTTGGATTCTGCAGAGGCGCCACAAGTCACGTGGAAAGAGTGACGACTTGTAATTTTAACATGTATTTACAAAGAAATATGTCTGTGTAAAACCAGCAAGAAGTATTTTTTGAAGGACAAAACATAATTTTGATTGGAAAGATATAGAAACCATCGGTAACATTGGAGTGTCTTCCATCACAAGTAATAGTCGAACATACATCTAAGAAGCTCCCGACGCAAAGTGTTTACTTTGTACAGAAAGCATCTAACCATGAACCTTATTTTAATATGAACGTTGCTCCAGGAAAACAAACCTTAACGTAATTATTACACGGTTGGACAAATGTATGCCTGCTCGCATATGCTAAATGATCCAAACGAACACTGCTTGACAGAAACATTGTGAAACATTCTATGACAATTGTTTTCCGAAAGTTCAGACACAGATAAGACTGTCTGATCTGAATCTACACTGGTCGCAAATCTTTTACAGTTTGCACAGAGAATCTTGCCATAAATACCTTATAGTTGCTGGCAATGTTAACAAAGACCAGCATTTTCGTTACTCATGTATTATTCGGTATGATCAGACAAAAGATGACCGTAAATACCAGAACTTTTCAAACCTCTAGGGTGACGGTACTAGCCACCTAAATTCAGCAGGATAAGTGTTAACGTGTGTATATAGGTCGACAGGTTGTTATTCCCCTTCCCGGGATCCCGAACAAAGACCTGGCGAATATAAATAGACAAGATTGTAGCCAAAGTGCAAAGCTTTCGGTCGTTCGACAACCTTGCGGTTTTCCGATCCTTTACTGGGTCGGCAACTTTTTTCGGTACTTCCAAACACAATGCTTAGGATATTATGCCGTATATTAAATATGTTTCTGAGCAAAACGAATACGCAATCCTGTTACAGTAGGTACAAACAAGGTAAACTAGATCAACAAATTGCAATTAAATATAATGTAAGTCAATATGAATTCCTGGTGTTCATTGCGTTTACAGCTAAACCAATGAACAGTCGGGTGATATATAGGGACAGAAGTGTTTGCGGCTGCGTTAGCGATGGGCTACAAGTACATGTAGATTGTTTGTGAATTTTTATTCGAGCCACGTACCGCGAAAACAGAATGTCGGAGATTTAGAAATTGATGATATCACACTTGTTTCTTGGTGTAAGTGGGTTGTGTATCTTAACCTTCAAAAGGAACTGTTTGAATACACGACCAGGTAAGACTCTGATCAGACTCTGGGTTGATGGGGCGCCGGTTGATCTGGGCCGTCGCTGGTCGCCAGTTTCCACTGATTTCCCTATGCGTGGAACTTAAAGTCCTTGTGAAATGTACCGACGTATTGTGTGAAATGTACACGAAATCTTTCACTATGGAAACTGGAAATTCTGTTGAGAGTGACGTGAGGTATTGTGATGGCCTGATGTCTTTCGTTCGTCGTCCGAATGGATCTGGGTTTTTTAGAGAAAAAACGTAGCAGCAGTTCTGACTGCTGTTCTGCTGCATTGTTTTCTTGATATGATTTTATCGCATGCTTGCTTTTCATAGGTAAAAAATAAGTATGATTATAACACGAAACTGAAAAAACATAAATATACATTTGGCATAACTCGGGGTATTACTCGAACACGTCGATAACTCGAAGTAGTGTATGTGTCCCTTTCGACTTGCAGTTATCGGGAGTCAAGTATAGTTCACGGTTCATGATTTAATGATTGTCGACTTGCAGTTATCGGGAGTCAAGTATAGTTCACGGTTCATGATTTAATTAATGGCGACTTGCAGTTATCGGGAGTCAAGTGTAGTTCACGGTTCATGATTTAATGATTGTCGACTTGTTGTTATCGGGAGTCAAGTGTAGTTCACGGTTCATGATTCAATGAGTGTCGACTTGTTGTTATCGGGAGTCAAATGTAGTTCACGGTTCATGATTCAATCATTGTCGACTTGTTGTTATCGGGAGTCAAGTGTAGTTCACGGTTCATGATTCAATGAGTGTCGACTTGTTGTTATCGGGAGTCAAATGTAGTTCACGGTTCATGATTCAATCATTGTCGACTTATTGTTATCGGGAGTCAAGTGTAGTTCACGGTTCATGATTCAATGAGTGTCGACTTGTTGTTATCGGGAGTCAAATGTAGTTCACGGTTCATGATTCAATCATTGTCGACTTGTTGTTATCGGGAGTCAAGTGTAGTTCACGATTCATGATTCAATGAGTGTCGACTTGTTGTTGCCATTTAACCCTTACGATCATACAGACGCTTTCTGTCACATTTACAGCAGATGACTTTGGAAAACATTGTGACAAAAGGAGAAATTGTTCAAAACGAGCAATTTCTTCTTTTACCACACTGTTTTCAACTATATTCAATTATGATACTATTATTTAAAGAACTTTTTCGAAGATACGTTGAATGTAGGAAGAGGTTTATATAATGGTTAGCTACCCTACGTGACTCTTACTCGATGACATTATGCACTACTTTAAATAACATTTTCAAACAATGAAATGTAACATGCCTCGATCACTACCCAAAATGTGTTTTAACCCTTTCCCATCTATAGACGCATGTTGACGCATCTGCAGCAGACGACTTTTGAAAACATCGTGGCAAAAGGAGAAATTGCTTAAAACGAGGCAATTTCTCCTTCTGCCACAATGTTTTCAACTTTTTTCAGTAATAATGCCTACAATTATGGTGATTTTCCATATGTTTAACTCTTTCAGCGCCAAAGGCAATATTGAACTTTTTGAAAACAATACAGATTCAGGTGAGTCAGCTCGTAACGAGCTGTCTCACCTATATCTGCATTGTTTGGCTGTGAGTTATAACAATATTCCAAAAATCCTATAACAAGAAAATAGAGTCGTCCGAGTTTGAACATGGAAGAGTCTACTTTAAACAATTCGGCGCTGAAAGGGTTAAGTAGACGTTTTCAAAGTCGTCTGCTGCAGATTTGTTGTACGTGGGAAAGGGTTAAAAACTCATTATACTTCAATGGAGAACAAACCTTCAGCGGGATGAGGGATTAAGGGAAGTACTCGTGCACTGCCCATTACCCTTCCCCCACATACAACACATCTACAGCAGATGACTTAGATAACATCAGGCAAACATATGAACAATCTCTATAATTGGAGGTATAATTACTGTATAGAATTTAAAACATTGTAACAAAAGAAGAAATGGGCAATTTCTCTTTTTACCACATTGTTTTCGAACCTCCTCTCCTACAGATAAGAGGTCGAAGTCAAAATGCGTACGCAAGTGGGAAAGGTTGGGGAAAATCATAGAAATAAATACAACATAAAATGTTATTGATATAAAACAATTCTTAACAACGATGGTTAGATTAATAACCTGAAATCAGTCTAAATGAGGTGAAATATAAAAGAAAAAGCGATCACGCCATCACTCAAAACATTTTGCGGTTTATGTCACGTGATGTCTTCGTTTCCGATCTGCGGATTACGCATCGGTTCGCCCGCCTCGACAGTGAAGTTCACAACTCATTGATGAACGGCTAAAATGACCGCGGCCTAGTGTAGAAATATATATATAATACTTCATCCTCGGATACAGACGACATACGAACAATTGCTAATAATAAAAATAATGTTTTCAAAATACAAATTTTGTTTTTGTTTTATTGGGGTTTTACACCGTTTTCAACATTATTTCAGTTATACCACGGCGACAGTTCACTTATTCATGATCCCTGGGTAAACAAAACAGTACTAGGCTAGAAAACAAAATACAAGTAATATATGAAAATATAATTTCCAATTTTCTAGACATATTACTATTTTCCTTGTTGTAATGTGTTCGATTGAAAAAAATGTAATATATCAGGTATCTGCACGTCGATACTGGAAATACTGAGAGAACAAGGAACGTTATTACAATATCAGATATTTCTATGGAGTAAACCCTTTCACACATACGAAATAACTACAGTAGACGTCTAAGAAAACATGTAACTCTTTCAGCGCCAAAGGCAATATTGAGCTTTCTGCAAACAATACAGATTCAGGTGAGTCAGCTCGTGACGAGCTGTCTCACCTGAAATCTGCAATGTTTGGTTGTGAGTTATAAAAATATTCAAAAAATCCTATAACATGAACATAGAGTCGTCCGAGTTTGAACATGGAAGAGTCTACTTTAAACAATTCGGCGCTGAAAGGGGCAAGCAAAAATTGTGAAAATCTTTATAAATAAATTTTAGTTATTTAATAGATTTAAAAACAGTACAGTAAAAACAGAAGATGCTCATTATGCAATTTCCTCTTTCCCACACTGTAGAAGAATGCGTCTCGTTGTGGTAAAGGGAAATAATGTACCGTCTGTGACCTGTACGCAGACAATTACAAGCCAATATATAAACAATAAAGATTTCCGTTGCAGTCAGAAAACTCGATGTCGACTGAACAACTGCTATTCCCATTCTGCGGCTAGCATTCCTAGCCTTTCATTCCAATAGCAGAAAATTCGATTTCCAGTCACGTGGTTTTGTTTTGTTTTGGTAAATCAGCTGTTCGCGGCTTTAAAGCCGACACGTGAAAATGTTTCTGAAAGTGTTTCCGAGACGTGACCCAATTTATGTACCTGCTAGTCAGGTAACATTGGGCTACATTTCCAGCATTTGATGAAATCCTGTAATGTCTAGGTTTATATATTCGTGCTAACAATGTATGCTATAGCGAGGAAAATCGCGTACAAAGGACACAATGCACCTCGACAGGTCGCGAATTCGATAACGCCGGACGTTTTATTCATACCGCGGCGACCTTCTGGGAGAGAAAAAAACTTCCTCTGTTGTCATGCACAGGTCTTACATATTTTATCAGATAATATTATTACGCAATTTACGGGCGTGTCTTTCTCTCTCTTTCTCTCTCTCTCCCTCTTGTAATACCTTATTGATCCGAGTGTACAGTGTCATTAAGTGCCAGACATGTTTTACTGTTGTATGTAAAACGATTATCTTCCTTCACTCTATTTTAGAAATACAACCTGACTGAGCGGCTTGGGATTAGATCCCAGCCGTCCTGGGTTCGATCCGAGATCTGTAAAGCATATCCTTTTGGATCCTTAGCACGAGTGCGCAGGCCGATATTTTCCATACGTGTGCTAATTGCGTTAAGGTTGGTTGTCGCAGGACACCGCTCATTTCTTCAAGGAAAAATAAATAAGAGCATGACATAAATTAAAAGGATGCACGAATTGAATAATATAATGCAAATTCCACCGTGGACTATGTTAGGCTAGATAGTATATAGCAACCGTAGTATTATTTGAACGTAAATATGCCAAGAAAAAGGAGGAGAAAGTAGGTAGTGATGTTATGTCAAAACGTCTGTTATTCACGTTATATTATCAGCCTTGATCTTAACCCTTTCCCTCATATTGACGCTTTCGGACGCCTCTACAGCAGACGGCATTTCGAAAACATAGTGACAAAAGAAGAAATTGCACAAAACGTGCAATTTCTCCTTTTGCCACAATGTTTTCCACTTTTTGTCATAGGTTATCCATTCAATTATAGACATTTTCTATTTTTTGACAAAATATGTTCAAAGTCGTCTGCTGCATAATTGTCGTATGAGGGAAAGGGTTAATTAAATCATTGAATTGAGAGCTAACGAAATAAACCCTTCTTGTACCTTCTTGTAATAATTGGCTTTCCCGCTTAAACACAGTACGAGTTGTTCACCTTTTCGAAGTAAAATCGGGATGGCAGTCTTTGAACAAACGCATTGCAAGCCATTATCAGTATTGGAAAAATACTGGTATAAATGTTTCTTTCCTAATATAGATATTTTTTGACAGAAATTATCGGGTAATGTTGAGGACACAAATGAACAATGTTTACTGAGCAATTGGATATTGACAAATCGTTTTCATTGAAGTAGACTGTAGTATGTCAATCATCGCTTTATCAATTATGTTTACTCATCTAATTAACCCTTACTCACATGAGGTACCTACTCACATGCACATCCTTTTGTTCGTTATGGGCGATTTCTCATTTTGCCGCAACGTTTTTAACATTTATTTAATGATTATACTATAATTTACTTAGAATTTCCATTGTATTGTCACTGTTGTTTCAACGTCGCGGGCTGCAGATGTGTTGTATTAGGCAAAGGTTTATCAATCCAAACGTTCGTTTAACAATTTTTAATTTGAATTAACGTTTGTATAACTATAAGTCGTGTCAGGCGAAAGTGCTCCTTGTATAATTTTGTTTACCATTTCGTTTACCATTTTGTTTACCATTTCGTTTATCCTTTTGTTTCCCATTGTGACTACCATTTTGTTTCCCATTTCGTTTACCATTTTGTTTCCCATTCGTTTACTATTTCGTTTATCCTTTTGATTCCCATTGTGACTACCATTTTGTTTCCCATTTCGTTTACTGGAATGGTAAGATAAAGCATAGATGGTGTATTAGGTTTACGCAATTGATAATGCATTAAGTTTTAACTTATTCATTGTACCATACATTTTAAAAACGAATGTCAACACTCTCTTGGTGTCTGCTGACTCGAGACTTCTCTTATACTCCCGTAGTGGAGATATTTACACGCGACAATCGCGCCCGAGAGCGCTCGCGACCGCGCCCGAACACGACATTCTGCATATGACCATCGTCTCCCATACATCACAACATTGGGATCACTATTCACAGACACATCCGAGGATATTCAAATCTGATCTAATCTCTTGTTCTATCAATGTCACACTACGTAGACCTTACTTCATTTCCTATTGAAATAAACACGCGTTCATGTTTATTGATTGATTGATAGCTCATGTTCTATTATTAGCAAACCACGCTCGGAGTTGTCGTCACGCGACAACCCTTAGCAACGGGGTCATTCTGGTCTTATTTCTCGGAATGTTTACCAACCGGCAAAACGTAACAATGTGGTTCCTTTAACAAAAGATTGAACTCAATCATTTCTGGACATTTTCTTAGGGCTACAGAAAGGGCGTTTGGTACCTTATGATCTTATCGTGAATTGAGTCCACGGAAACGAACCAATAACATTGCTAATGTATATACAGTATTGCATTTTGATTGATGGATGCTATATGTACAGTGACCTTAAACGTCATTCAGTTGGAAGTACTTCTGGCCGAACACAATCTATGATGTATACATTACAAGAGACCATTCTTTCTTAACATGCCCCTTTCGCGGATAGACCTTTGGTGTTTACCGATGATAGACAAGTCATTGGGATTGTCGTCATTCGTCTTCCAACAGCGGGCTAAATAATATATGTAGGAAGTTACCCAGTTGAATGGGATGGATGGTGTGGTTCAATGGGATGGATGGTGTGTGGAGTTCATGTGTAAAGCCACGAAACACAATATCGTGGTTATGATAACAGAAGCCGTGATATAACTGAAATACCATTTAAAGTCCATAAACACTTTATTGCGTAAAACATACATACATGTTTTAAAGCAACATACAGTTTAACACAAATACATGAATTTCCTAAAGGAAGAAAAGAAAACCTATAATCTTTGGATGAGCTAAGTAGTGATAGATTGTGAATGGATATATAAGTTCGCCTCATAAATACATCTCGACGAATAGAGAAGTCCATGTTCGAACTTTGGGGTCACGTTGCCCGATCAGGATATTTGCTTATTGGAAAGCCGTCACAAGGATGTAAGTGGTTAGAGCATCCGCATCGGGGGTCGAATGTCAGAGTTCGATCCCCAATCGAGTCATGCTTAAGACTTGTTAGTAATGGCTTCATTCATTGGCACTCAACACTGCGGTGGTAGCATTACGACTAATACATCGGCGTCATAATAGATCACACTGATAGTAATTTACTCAGGAACCGCCCAGATATAACTGAAATATTGATTAAAGCGGTGTAAAACATCATTCAAACACATAATCGGACAGTCAAGAAGGCGGATAATCATGTGATGTGGACACATTTATCGAGCAAGATTTAATTAAAGATTACCCACGTACAGCAGGCGACCTCCAAAAAATCTAGACCAAAAATATTAGAAATAGAGTTAATAACATCGTGTCACCCACAGGAATTTCTACTTTTTAGTCTACATTCGTTTGTTGTAGCAGCATTGTATGTGGGAAAGGCTTACACTTGACTTTCAGTATTCTGGTGTATCCTTAACGTACTGTAAAATAACACGTTCTCTATTGACCGACTATGTCCAGCGTGGTTTGACCAGTGGCCAACTGAATGTTCTAGCGGTCAACGACCCCCTGAGTTTGTATTTCTGCCATTGAAATAATTGGTAACATCTAACACCCACCTTGGCAACAAGTTTATAACCCTTACCAATATACAACACATCGGCAGCAGATTACTTTGATAACGACTATAAATGAAAGAACAAATATCTAATAAAGTTGAAAACATTTTGGCAAAAGGAGAAATGGCTAATTATGAGCATGTTATCCTTTTGTCATAATGTTTTCAAAAGTCGTCTGCTGGAGAGGCGTCAGAATGCACGCGGGAAAAGTTTAAACCTTTCCCCGTACTGAGAACTCAGTTAAAACCATTCTAACTGGAATTAAACGTCATCGGAATAACTACGGCCATCGCTCAGATCAAATGATGCTTAAACAATTTCTGAAAAAATAAGTTTGGAATATTATTATTAACCGTTATTTTTTCGTGCATTATTCCATATTTCTTTCTGAATAATTATCCCGTTCATGTTTCGTATGATTGTTTACAAAGTCGTCTGCTGCATATTTGTTGTATGTGGGAAAGGGTAAATCATCTTCATATTACCGATGAAAGGGTCGTAAGACCAACGACCTTATTACTCAATAATACACAGTAGTAATGTTAACTACTTGTATTTGCGTAACTAATTTTAGCCGGGTACTTTTTAATACGCCATGTTACTACAAATCTATATTAACAAACATGTTGCCATTTTAAACAAGGGGCTGGGCGATCAACGACCTTATTACTCAATAAAACATATATCACATATTTACTATTTTGTATTTCTATGTATTTACTCATTACCCCTTACTCTTCAAAGTTTCCGCTACTTGTATGGGCGCGCTTGTTTTTGATTTCTTTAGAATGATCTTGGATTTGTGTTGCGTAGTCTTTGCTAAGAATAAATCAATACATTTAATCAGATACGGACAATGTATATCGTGATCAGACTGCACTAGTACTAACTGATAGTCATTACATATCCAGATAAGCATGTACGTATCCGTTCTGTTATACACCAAGTTAATCAAATCAAGTCGACACAACGGTTAAATTTACAAAACTCCGAAATCCCATTTCCCCCATCGAAGCTCAAAGGTCATATTAATTCATATAAATGAGCCGTCCCCCGAGAAAACCAACATTATGGCCTCAGCGTAATGTATCGACCCAGATCAGCCTATGTAGTCAGCGCAAACCGATCCGGGCCGACACCTTCCGTCTCAGGGGATAGAGGTATAGAATAATGATTCCTGAAACAGAAAATCTACAAGATGCGAAGCGTGTCTGTCCGGGTTATCCTGCATGGCATGCTTAGGCTGATCCGGGTCGATATTTAACGCAGAGGCCATAATGTTTTTTTTTTCTCGGGACGGCTCATATTACTTCACATATAAAAGCTATGTGAGTATCCATCCGGATCCGTCAGTAAGTGTTGTGGTATGTAGATCCGGTCGTTTGCAGTGAGTCATAGTGGAATGTCCCTGTCGCCGTGATATATTCTATTGCAAACGGTGTAATAGCCAAAAACAACACAATCAAACTTTTCCTTTGCAGTGTGAATGTACAAATTGTTAACCCTTTGTCACATGTAGACGCATGATGGCACCTCAGCAGCAAACGACTTTTGCTACAATGCTTCAATTCTTGACAATAATTAAACTTTCACTTATAGAGTTTTCCCATAATTCTGTCTTGATGTTTTTCATCTCTTCTGCTGCAGATTTGTTGAATGAGGGAAAGGGGGTTAATATAAGAACATTGAAAAAGTACGCAAGTACCCACACTTAACAATACAACCGAATTACGGGAGCGGTCAATGTACCTTTGCTGTTGATGAGAATTACAAATAATTCAATAGTTGTACAGAAATTCCCCTTATTTATCCCTTCTCCAGTCTAACGTTAACTTGATCAGCTGACTCACATCAAACAAATGACAACAATATATGAGCCGTTCCACGAGAAAACAAACATTATGGAATCTGCGTAATGTATCGATCCAGATAAGTCCGCGCAGTTCGCGCAGATAAGTCCGCGCAGTTCGCGCAGATAAGTCCGCGCAGTTCGCGCAGATAAGTCCGCGCAGTTCGCGCAGGGCTAATCCGGGTCGACACCTTCCGTCTCAGGGAGATAGATGTACAGAGTATAATGATTCCTGAAACAGAAAATTCACAGAAGGCGAAAAGTGTCTGTCTGGGTTAGTCTGCGCGGCATGCTTATGCTGATCCGTGTCGATACTTTACACAGAGTCCATAATGATGGTTTTCTCGTGGAACGGCTCATATGTCAGGGGTAATCAGGATCAGTCTCAGCTTCTGCTCAATCTGATCTGGGTTGTTCCTGGTCGTATAGTCCATCAATTAGCCAGACAGCGCCTCGAAAACTGTTATTACCCCAAAAAATGAGTTGGTAAATGTATGCAATCGAGTCATTTGCGATTAAAAACCTTCGATTGTTGTGTTCCATATGGCAAACACGTTAAAGTAATCGTGCGTGGTGTGCTGCGATTCAGATCAAATTGAAATCTATTGGAGACTTCATGTGGTCGCAACGATCTCGTGGTATGCTTCCAGAAGGGTTGAACAACTTTTTATTACAACACAAACAGTCCTTAACGGACTGCTGCGACATTCCAAAAAAACACTTCAATTGTGGTGTGTCATTATACTATTATGTTTATCTTTACGCGTATTTAAAGTTTATTGACCGCCAGACTGCATACGAAAAAGGAGAGAGAGAGAGCATATACATGCTAAAATTATTGAATTATTGGTAACTAGGTAACTTATAAGCAACACGATTTGTGCAGTTTTCCCGTTCTTCAACGAAGTTTCCATTGTGACGTTACTACTTCTTTGAGCAATATGTATTTCCGTCTTAGGGGAAGAAATATAAGGGGAAAGGTTGAATATCATGAACACATTTTCTATTTGCCAAGATGTTTTCAAAAGTCGTCTGCTGCAGACGCGTCAAAATGCGTCTGCAAGTGGGTAAGGGTTTATTCATCGTCAACTGCATTATTCATTGTACTTTTATGTCTGCATCATGTAAATATGTTCATGTCATCAGGGACGTAGTCATGAAAGTGGGCAGGCAGGCTGGGGCACTGTTGACGAAGTCATGTGACTTTTCGTGAGTACCCCATACTATATAAAGGGCGGTTAAACATTCGAATTATCATTATTTTGGTAAACGCGAGAGAGGTAACAAGTAATCCAATAACGATTACGACTTGTAATAGGTCAACGTACTGCACAATTATCATCGGTTTTCGTGCATTCAGATTTATTTTTATTGGACTTAATATACCTGCTACTCTTTGTTATATAAACTCTGTACAATTAAATTGGACTTATAGGATTGCATTTATTTCTCGAAAGGTAAATTGACTTATTTAAAATGTTTAATTTATAACGTGATGACTACTCGATAAGTTGTTGAAGTGTATTTTAATGATTGTTTAATTATTATTTTCATTATTATACTATTTATTTATTTTTTTATTTTTATTATCATAATTATTATTCAATTTTTTATGTTATCATTTTTCAATTATTTTAAGTGTATGGCGAAAAGTGCGCATAGTGAATAGACAGCGTGGATGCGCTTGCTGATCAGGGCATTCTCTTTGGCAACGTCTACAACGCAGTGTCGGTTTTCGTGTGATATCGACGGCATAGTATATAATTATCTCTATCTTCATTTGATAACGCAGTCTTTACAATTTTCTAAAAACAAGCCGAATTTTTACCGCAACCATATTTCTTAAAACCCGTTTAACACTCATTTGATTTTCCGTTTTAAAAATGAAATTATTGCGATGAATAAGCCTTGTTATCGTGTTACTGCGAAATTTCTGAAAAATGAACAAATTTAGCCTTTCTGGATTAAGAAAATGTAACTTCTCTGTTTAAATAGGAGGGTTTCGGTTCATGAAATTGGTGAAATCCAACACTCCGAATGTGTTTTTCCACAATTATGAGGACATAAGACATGTTTGAACAGTTAAAAAAAATCGAAATTTACAGGGCCGATTTAGTGGGTAAAAGACAGAAAACACTACCTGCGAAGATCAGACTTCACACCAATAAGATCAGGTTGATTTTCACCGCGGTTTAAGCATCATTATTTAAAGTCACTAAAACTGATCCCTTCCCACCTGCAGACTCATTTCAACACATTTACAGCAGACGACGTTTGCATATTGTGGCAAAATAAGAACTACTAATAATGAGCAATTTGTCCTTTTGCCACAATGGTTTGGACAGGATTCAATAATTATTTTTACATCTACAGAGAGGCTACATATTTTTTGAAGAGATAATTTCAATGTCGTTTGCAGCAGATTCGTTACATTTAAGAAAGGGTTATAGCAGATTATCTGTTTCCCGTACTTACTTTACAATTCAATATTGTATATTTACCCTGCTGACCGCGTGGAATTAGTCCAATTTTCAGCGGTCAAGCGGGCAATGACCAGCGTAAAACCAGGATTTTCATACGAGCACTTTTGTAAATATATGATCGAGTTTCAACTTCTCTATAATACATCATTTTGTTGAAGTGGTTAGAGCGGTTGCATTGAGACCGGGAGACCAAGGTTCGATCCAAAATTTGGGCATACAAATTATATTTAAAACGACAGTAATGGCTTCTTTGGAGTCCAGGACTTCGGGGATAGCACGTAGACTGACTCACCGGTGTAAGCCCTTTCCCACACATCGACGTCATTCGACGCATCTACAGCACGCGGCATTTGAAATCAATGTGACGAAAGGAGGAACTGCTCATAATGATATCATTTGTTTTTCTTCTAAAAACTCAACAATATCAACTCAATCATTTATTTACACAATATATTTCCTTGTTCTAATTTGAGAAAACAGGTTGATATTAGAATATGTATATGCCGTTCCACGAGAAAACCAACATGATTGACTCTACGTACTGTATCGTCAAGATCAGCCTGTGCAATCAGCGCAGGATAATCCGAGCCGTTACATTCCGTCTCAGAGAGATAAAGGTACAGATTAACGAGTCCTGAATTAAACAAACCACAGGAGGCGAAACGTGTCTGTCCGGTTTAGCCTGCGCGGCATGATTAGCCTGATCCGGGTCAATACTCTACGCAGAGTCAATAATGTTGGTTTTTTTCGCTGGACAGGGCCCATATATCAATCCGAAAATAATCTGTCACACTTAATTAATCCACGTCTTTCGAAACGATTCAGACAAGTCTGTGTATACGCAGTCTCGTCATCGCCGCTGTTGTTCGAGTAGCCACCTCGGAGTCGGGAGATCAGAGTTTGATCCCGGATCGAGTCATACAAGACGTTACATATTGTAGAAATGACTTCATGGTGGCGGGGTTAGCTCTGGTCATCTACCAAGTACACGCCGTGGTGTAAGTTCAAAGTAAAAATATAGTTATTTATTTGCATAACATTCTATATGTTGTTGTAATATTTACGTAATAAGCATCATTGTAAATACATACAGTATGGAGGATATGATACATAATTGTAACTTAAATACTGCTAAAAACGGCGTAAAACTTCAAATCAAATAAACAAACAGAGTATACATCGTCTCGATAGACCCTCCATTATCGACCCACGTGTACTTAACGCCTAACCGCTACTAGTTTGTAATCTACCTTCATACATTGGTGATACGCAGATGAACGGGGCGCGTTAACCCTTTCCCTCATACGACAATTCTGCTGCAGCCGACTTTGAACGTATTTTGTCAAAAAATGGAAAATCTCTATAATTGAATGGATCACATGTGACTAAAAGTGGAAAACATTGTGTCAAAAGGAGAAATTGCACGTTTTGTGCAATTTCTTCTTTTGTCACTATGTTTTCAAAAAGGCGTCTGCTGCAGAGGCGTCAGAAAGCGTCTATATGAGGGAAAGGGTTAACTATTTCACCAATGTTTTATATCGAAAAGCAATCAGTTGCTTGGAAAGATTGGTCGTGCGGAATATTGGTGTCATAAGGCTAGGAAACACATTGATATATGAACTGGCCGCCGTGATAGGACTGAAAAATAATTGAAAACAGCGTTTAACCACACTCAATCAATCAATTAAATACTACTGAGGTGAAATAAGACAGCTTTCCGCCTCCTTGTGTGGTGGCTGTGATATTAAATTAATTTAAGAAGAGCAACATATTAATATTAATTGTGATTGTCTTGTTTCTTAGAAAATGTAATTCTAGGAAATATTCAAAATAAATGTGCATCTATATAAGGCATCACTCATATACCTGTTGTAACTATTGATTATACATTTACTGAAGCACGCTTGTTGTCACCTGTGTAGCAGAAGACCTTTGAAAACAGTGTGACAAAAAGAGAAATTGCTCAAAACGAGCAATTTCTCCTTTTGCCACAATGTTTTAAACTTTTTTTCAGTAATCATTCCTTCATTTAAAAAAAAAAATTCCTATTTCCGCCTGGAAGTTTTCAAAGTCGTCTGCTAGATTTGTTGTATGTGGGAAATGGTTAAGGAGATCAGCTGTAACGGTGTTTATTAATTTAATTAAATGCATTTGTGACGCGGTAGACGAACAAGTAAGCCTATAATTCTAGTGGGTTATTTCCCATTTTAAAATTGACAAATAAGAACAAGGGTAATGCTACAGTAAAGCCAGGCACAGAGCAATGGCGAACAAGGAAGATCGAGATTACCTTGCGCACTTGCGCACTTGCGCACCTGCGCAATCTGCACTGTTCAATAATAAGTCAAAGAGGCATTAACTAATACTGTGTGGATTTAGATAACATGGTATGGATGTGCGAATTAATCCTTTTCTATTCTTGTCAACAAGACTCGAATGTTGGTGTTCGTAGAGTGCGGCTCATTTAGTCTTTCGACAGAAACTGACCTTATGATGCTTCTGAATGTACAAGGGCAGTAAGCGCTCTGATGAGAGCCTGCACTGTCCGTTTACATGTAATATAGTCCCATGAGTGTCTTTTGATAAAAAACTAAAACTGTAGTCTCATTAGTTTTAAGCCAAATTAACTTCAAGAGAGCTCTACATAAGGAGCATTTTTCAAGGTCTAAAATCCTTATTTGACCTCTAAAAGCTATATCGTTGGTACTCAAAAGAATCGTCTCAGTGAGACGATTCTTTTGAGTGCCAACAACATAGGTTTGAATGAGTGCTAACAGAGATACAGTGGAATCAAGATCTGTTTACTCCTCCTTATCTAGTTCTCCGCGTCGTGGTAAATAGAAAAAATACATTTGTGGCGAATGTTTAACCCTTTCCCACGTACAACAATTCTAAATCAGACGACTTTGAAAATATCTAGGATAAATGTGAAGAATTTATTTAAATGAGCAATTTCTCCTTTTAACACACTATTTTGAAATGCCGTCTGCTGCAGAGGCGTCAGAAAACGGTTGTATGTGGGAAAGGGTTAAACATTTGGGAAAAGATATAATTCGCTTCTAAGATAAAGGGTTCAGAAAAATCAAACTGAACTTACCGACATAATAAGGTACAATAAATAGGTTATCGAAATGATGTCGTTATAAATTGTGCACCATTTCTTACACCTGACACTTCATCCAGACTGCCGGCTTTACATGTTCATTGTGGTTGAAGGAAAGGTGAGCTTACATATTCAAGTACTCATCGCGTTCTTCTTTTGCGTTGTAGTTTTTCAACACATTTGGCTTTATTAATAATATATATTATTAGTAACAAAAGGTCTTTTCAACATTTTGAAATCTCTACCTGGAAGAAAAATTCATATATAATTTGTAACGAAGGACAAGGGACCAATGTCACGTAAATATAGATAATAAACATTGACAAATTTTCCACTTTCGTTTTACGCATTAGATTTCACAGGTTGGACGTGGCACCTGAACACACGTGCTTTAAACTTTCTTTCCACATGGATCTGTCAAAGTGGAATACGTGTCCTTTTCCGCAAAATAGTTTTGTTTATGACCAAATAAAGCCCTTTGTTGTGGGCATTCAAAAGATAAGAAATTAGAATTAGAGATTATTCTTTTGAGTAATCACAACATAGAGTAAATTGGTGAGCTAACAGTAAGATCTGTTCTGTCAGTATACCTTTATGGAATCGTATCGTTGTCATTCCAAGGTCGTTGTTGATTCGTTCAATATTCTAAATTTTAAAAATCGTTTATTCCTTTCCCACCTTCAAACACCTTTAACTCTTTCAGCGCCGAATTGTTTAAAGTAGACTCTTCGATGTTCAGAATCGGGCGTCTCCATTTCTCATGTAATAAAAGTTTGGACTATTTTGATAACTAAAAGGCAAACAATGCTGATTTCAGGTGAGACAGCTCGTTACGAGCTGACTCGCCTGAATCAGTATTGTTTTCAAAAACCTCAATATTGCCTTTGGCGCTGAAAGAGTTAAAGACATCTGCACATAACGACTTTTGAAAACATTTTGCAAAAAGGAGAAATTGATCATCATGAGCAATCTCTCCTTTTGTCGCAATAGTTTCAACTTTATGTATTAACTATACTTTCATTTATTGATGTCGATTCATTTTACTTACATGTTTTAACTGTCGTCCGCTGCATCTTGTTTGTATGTGGTAAACTATTAGACATAATGAGGTATGGAAAAGACCACGATGAGACCGGAATTTTAGACTCTGATAAACAGTTGACCTTTGGACGCCTATGCAGTAAAGATGATTTTTAATATTTTTAGTTATGAGAAATCGAACACAAAGAGAAATCCCTACGTATTGTACAATATGTTCTCATCTCTGTTTCTTCTGACTGATGTTCATTGCTTATTGGAACATACACCTGTCAAAAAATAGCAGCAGCCGACTATTGAAAACATTGTGAGAATAGATTTCACTCAAAATGTTAAATTGCTCACTTACCCCACACTGTTTTCAGCTCTGTATCATGTTATACTTTCAATTTTCGGGATGTTCTATTTTCTGTCTAAAGATAAAAATGGTCATACCAGGTAAGTGTTTATTGGGGTTATTTGGAAAAGATAACAAAACCGATTTCTCAGAATAGGTCCTTGTTCAAATACATACATCTATATATTGTTTGTTCAATAATGTCATTTCCCCGCATAATGAGATAATAGCTTAACTCTTTCAGCGCCGAATTGTTTAAAATAGACTCTTCCATGTTCAAAATCGGTTGTGTCCATTTATCAATCTATGAAAGTTTTGGACTATTTTGGTATCTAAAAGGCAAACAATGCTGATTTCAGGTGAGACAGCTCGTTACGAGCTGTTTCACCTGAATCTGCATTGTTTGCAAAAACCTCAATATTGCCTGTGGCGCTGAAAGAGTTAACATGAGTTAATCTTTTCAATGTTGTTTTTCTCTTTTAATAGAATCTATGTCTTTCACTTTCAAACAAACAACAAATCTGCAGCAGGCAAATCTAGGCGAAATTATGAAAACATCTCTATATATAAAAGTATAATTATCAAAAAGGGCTGAAAACAAAGGGCATTAATACCGAGCGCGAGGGTAAACAAAGTCATAAAGCAAACAAAGGGCATTAATACCGAGCGCGAGGGTAAACAACGTCATAAAGCAAACAAATGGCATTAATGCCGAGCGCGAGGGTAAACAACGTCATAAAGCAAACAAAGGGCATTAATGCCTAGTGCGCGAGGGTAAACAACGTCATAAAGCAAACAAAGGGAGACAAAGCTTCTTATGAGCCACACTGTTTTCTAAGGTCGTCTGCTGCATAGGGGTCAGAAAGGCGTCTGCTAGAAAGGGTTACACATAGGTATGGGCTGTGCTCCAGACAAACAAACCCTAACTTTATTAGTACACGAGTGGGCAAACGGTCCATTCATGCTAAGGATCCAAATGGATACTGCGTTAACCCTTTCCCTCAAACGGCAATTCTGCAGCAGGCGACTTTGAACGTATTTTGTAAAAAAAAATATAAAATCTCCATAATTGAATGGATAACCTTTTGTGCAATTTCTTCTTTTGTCACTATGTTTTCAAAAAGCCGTCTGCTGCAGAGGCGTCAGAAAGCGCTTATATGAGGGAAACGGTTAAATAAGTTTCTTGGGACATGATATGACCAATCGATGAAAAGTGCACAACGCGATCAAATTGCAATGGTTTCTTCCGTACCTCAAACTCTAATTTACAAGTACTTTTTTTTGTCACGATATTCATCTTATTTTCAACACGGTAGATAAACTATACTCTCTGATATATCAGAAATACCGTGGAAAAAGGCGTTAAACTCCAATCATTCAAATTCATTTGTTTCTAAGTATATTTTAAAAGCAAAAGACTCCTTCTAACTATCCAATGAGGAACGATTTAACCCTTTCCCTCATATAGACGTTTTCTGACGCCCCCTGCAGCAGACAGATTTTTGAAAACATAGTGACAAAAGAAGAAATTGCTCAAAACGAGCAATTTCTCCTTTTGTCACAATGTTTTCCACTTTTAGTCATAGGTTATCCATTCAATTATAGAGATTGTTTATGTTTTGACAAAATATGTTCAAAGTCGTCTGCTGCAGAATTGTCGTATGAGGGAAAGGGTTAAATAGTTCTATGAAAGAAAGAGTTCAATTTTGAGTCATACATGTATACTATTACAAAAACATGTATCTGTCTTCAGAAGTTAGGCAGACTGTCTGTCTGTCTGTTTTCTATACTTTGTTCAGGTCATATTAGACTCTTTAAAACTATTGTTAAATCTCTTTATTATATTTTCGCTGCGTCAGACGTAGTTACCTATCAGGCAGTGCATCTAAAACGGCTTAAGACATGAAAAGGGGGTGGTTTTAAAAAAAGATGAGTCATTGCAAGTTGTCTGCAAATGGACATAATTTATTCTGGTTAAAGAAAGCTTTTCTATACAACAAATCCGCAGTTGACAACTTAAAAAAGAAATTAGCTAAACGTGAACAATCTCCAAATATGAGAGTTTATAAGTAAATTAAGTTCAAAACTTTGTGGCAAAAGGAGGAATTGTTTATTATGGGCAATTGTTACTTTTGAAACAATATGTTAAAAGTTCGCCAACTGCAAAGGCGTCAGAGACCGTCAGAGACCGTCAGAGATCGTCAGAGACCGTCAGAGACCGTCAGAGACCGTCTATATGTGGGAGAGGATTAAGCCCTGTAATGCTGTAGGCAACAATAAGCGATTCAACCAAATATGTAAATAGTGTACAACAAGATCTACCTGCACTCTCGTGTAGCAATTTTGAAAACAAACTGGTTCTTGTTTCAAATTGGAAATTACTTTAACCGTTTAACCTTTTCCCACGTACAGACAATTTCTGACTTTTTAAAACATTGCGACAAAAAGGAGAAATTTCTCATATTTAGCAATTTCTCTTTTTGTCACTAAGACTTCAAAAAATGGTAGTAATTGCTGCCCTCCTAGGTGATCAGGGTTAATGGGGTTAGCAATACGACTGACTGGCTGGTGTCAGGTTAGATTGATCAGTAGTACGGGTAACTTACCCAAGAAACGCCGTGATATAACTCTAAACATGTTGAAAGCGGCGTAAAACACCAACCAATCAATCAAATAATCCTTTTGTCACTATTTTGTCACTATAATTTCAACTCTTTGTAATAATAAAACTTTCCTTAATGGAGATTTTTCTCATTTTTGCCTAGATATGTTTGTATTTGTTTGTTGCCGATTTGTTGTATGAGGGAAAGAGGGTTTAAAATACGACCCGCGCAGTTAATCCACCTATTGGTTTTTGTCACGTGTCTACCAACTATTGCGATATATATAAATATAGATCAGTAGTGTGTCGCAATTCTTTGAAATCAATTGACCCAACAGGTAAACATAACACTGTACACGATATGGAACATTTACTATCACTTTCTATTTAATGTTCATTTGTTCGCAAACAGTGAAGTAGCAGTTCATAGAGCTGTACTCGTCACAGATATCATACGGTTGGTTTTCTCATGGCACAACTAATGATCTTATCTTTCGCTTTTCCTTTTCTTTTTCTCTTGGCACAACTAATGATCTTATCTTTCACTATTCCTTTTCTTTTTCTCACGTTTCTTACGTTTCAGATGCAGGATCATTTATTGGAATATACTGTTTTTTTATTGCAGGTTTCTGATAGTCGTTTTACCATCAGAAATAACTACTTTCAGCCATGTATAAATCCTTCCTCACATACAACAAATATGCAGCAGACGACTTTGAAAACATCATGTTAAGAATATGGAAACAATCTAAAAATGAAAGAACAATTAATAAATTAAATTGAAAACATTGTGGCATTGTGTTTTCAAAACGGCATCAGAAAGCTTTGTTATATGGGAAAGAGTTAAGACTGTTAAGATAAACGCCTGTCTAAAGATTAAGAACATCTACTTGCGTTTTACATTATTTTATCTCTTGTTGTGAGCATTTTTATCCTGTGCCACAATGTTTTCTATAATCGTCTGCATCCGAAAGTGTCTGTATGTGGGAAAAGGTTAAGAGTGTTGTGTTAAGATAAACGTCTGTCTAAAATTTAGAACATCTACTTGCGTTTTCCGTTATTTTATCTCATGCCTTTTGGGTTTTCCTTATCTGAGATTAAGATGTAGTTTCTCGAAAACAATTTGAACAGCAGCAATTCTCATTTCAGTTACGAGTAGTAAGACATAGATATCCAAGTAAATAGTTTACAAGGTATTTAAATACAATCTACAATTGATCAATAGTTTAGCATTCAGGAAAGTATTGAACAGCCCGTAATGTTACAATGAGTTTTAAATGAAATATGATATGATAATAATGTCGTATACACCCCCTGTGAACGCGAATCGTATTTAAATAACGGGACAGCAAACAGTGAGAGCAGATTACTTAGATGCGCAGTATGGTTTATGTATTTCTATTTATTTATCTATTTTACTTACAATTCATTTATTTATCTATGTTTACATATAATTTATTTATTTATAAAATCAATCAATCTTCACGTAAAATGTTCAAGCTTTGATTCGCCTACTTATTTCATCATTTCAATTTTAACGTTTACCTGACCTGATAGTTTTAGTCAGTTGAAAACGCTTGGAGATTAGGATATGCACACTTTTAATTTGTATTTTAAAGTTGAAAACTTTGCGGGAAAATTAACAACAGAACATTTTAATAAAAAATATAAAAATCCGTTTACAACAAAGTTTTAAAACCTCGTCTTATGTTTTGTTGTTTTAACTCGTCTGTATCGGAAAGGAGATGAGATACAGAGTTGAAATATTGTTTTGAAAAGAAATGGTGCTTGTGGTCAATTTCTACTTTTCCAACACTGTTTTCAAAAATATATTTGTTGTCGAGGTCTCTAAAGTCTTCTATATCGGGAAAGGAATAACTGTTTTTACAATAAGAGATGTTTCCCCATGACGCGGGTGTATTCATGTAGATAAATATCGTATATCGTTATGCGTACACGCGACACAAATTGCACTATCATCTTGTGGGGGGGTTACAGGTTGTTGGGATTTCAAAAAGTGAAGTTTAGAAAAACCAAGAAGTGTCGTGATAACCCTTTATTTGACGGAAGAGTCGCTGATAAGTCAAGGGTTATCTTTTTAATTTATTTAAAATTTATTTGAATTTAGTTAGTTGGATATAACGAGTGCTAACGGGTATCACAGTGAACGGATTTATCGTGACAAAAGATCGGACTGATAGTATGAAAATAAGTGAGTAAAGTGTTGGGTTTAAATAGCATAACATATATTTAAATTGTTACGCGTTTTTAAAGAATACATTGAGATACTTTGGAATATAATAATGAGTATATTTAACTAGAACTGTTCCATGTACTTAGAAACTATACATACTACCAATAAAGACAATCTGCTTCCACTAATTCGGCATTAAGCCTTCTTCCGGAAACAGAAACAATTGTCCACAGACATACCTATTCAATGTTCATGGAATAAGAACAAGGAAGAGGACACAATATCACCCACGGTATAGATTTTAAAACGGGGGAAATATTAATAAAGTCGTGTTTGAATACCACTAACTTTAATTAGTACGTCGGAATATATTCAGAACCTTTAACGTATTTCTCTTAATTGGGACACATTTTGTTTAAAGATAAACATAGGTAACACACAGTTTAACTTCATTGGATTATATCTGCAGCTGTAAACTAAATTTATTTAAGAATTTTAATATATCGTTCGATTAGTTTTAACTTTACTTGGAGAAAGAAGTTTAGTATCCTATATACTAGCTGGAAAGAGAAAATCGTAACGTAGTAAGTTTTGATTGATTTATTAAATGCATTAAACCTTTACCTGTTAAAACAAATCGACAGCAGGTGACTTTGAAAATCTTTGTATTTATAAATGAAAGTTTAATTATTGAACGATTTGAAAAGGTGACTAAATGAGAAATTGGGCTCATCATCATCGCCTGCTGTAAATGTATCAATATGCGTCTGCAAGTGGGAAAGGGTGAAACAATGGGTTTAAATCACTTTAAAGGTTTTGAACGTTTACCTCATATTGTACTTTAGATATACATTGTATACTAAACAAACATTTGACCTTAGGAAAAATGCATTTGTAATTTAGGTACAGCGGAACATACTATGAAAAGGGAGGAACGTTCTCTTTTTTAGAAAATCAATCTCCTGTTACCGAATTATTTTCGAATGCTTCAAACCGTAGAGCCGCCGATCAATGTCTATATCCGGGAACGGATTCTGGCTTTCACAACCCAACTTGTTCTTACCGTTAAAAGATACTCTCAATTTATGGTTTATATGTACGAAGACATCAACATTTTCGTGGTTAAACACAACTATTTAGCTCCTTGGAAACCGATATAAGTAAACTAACTGTATTTGCGTTTCACTTCAACCATTCCCACAAGCAGACGCGCTTTAACACATCTGTAACAGACGATCTTTAAAACATAGTGGGAAAAATGAAGAATTGTTCATAATGAGCAATTTTTGCTTTTGCCACAATGTTTTCAACACTATTAAATTATTATACTTGTATTTAAAGTGACTTTCTATTTTTTGTCCGGATAATTTCTACGTTAGCTGCTGCATATTCGTCTTAATAGGAAAAGGGGTTCGTTTAGTGGTGATTAAACCCTCCGAGACTGGGTGGGCAGGGCAGGGCGTTGGTCTTTATATCAGGAATCTGGAACACCACATGCACATATAAGTTATACTTTTAACACTTTCTCACATGCAGACGCTTTCTGACGCCTCTGCAGCAGACATTTATGGAAAACATTGTGACAAAAGGAGAAAATTCTCATAATGAGCAATTTTACCTTTTTGCCACAGTGATTTCAAACCTATCATATAGGTGAAGACTCTTTTAGAGTTTTTTCATATTTTTGCCTAGATATTTTCAAAGTTGTCTGCTGTATATTTGTTGTATGTGAGAAAGGGTCAAACTAGTCTAGTTAAAGGCTGTTTTGATGCATCTGCGACCAGTGACAGCCAGTCTGACAAGCTTGTAAAAATATACACCTTTCACTGTCCACAATCGTGCAGACAAAATGTACAGTTCATGTAGGTGTACACTTCGTCGAAACGTCGTCGAAACGCTAATTTCAACACTTTATGGTTTTTAGAAGTCTCGTGTTTAAATTCCTTGGTGAAGTAATAAGTGTATGAAATGACTAACTCTTGCTTCCAAAACAATGGATTGACCTTTTCGGGAAAGTTATCTGGTAGACTTGATTCGTATTTAAATAAATGTATTAACACGTTTCACATATACAGCCAGTATGCCTTTGAGACAGAATTAAACGACATTGGGTGTGACCTTCACGCAACCCTCAGTGTTTATTTCTAGAATTCTAATCAGCTAAAAGTGCAGACACGGCCGACTGCTAGTTGTTCATCTCAAAACTTATTCACTAAAAGTACATATACATGTACATGCTATTTACGCATAAAAACCACAGCAGCTGTAAATCTGTAATTGCACGAGCCGGTCCGTGCGGACTGGTTCAAGGTGGCATTTTTGGGCAGTGTAGGTTCAGATCACCCTGTCTCAGTCTTATCATAATCTACACACGCTCACATGATCTACACGCGCTTACATAATATTCTAACACATTTGCGTAAGTAATATGTGAACTGTGTTGATCTTGAATAGACTGCGGATGTTCAAAATAGCCAATTTTAACATTTTCAAATGGATAGGTTAATACAGTATAATAGTTCCCCCATAGTACGATAAGTAACCGCAAAATCATGTTCAGTTCAAGAGATGTCCACACTTATTACACTTCAAAGAGTATGGAAATATACCATCGATACATGTACGCTAAAGTGCATGTACTTCATACTGATACTGATTTAACACCTCAACAAAGTAAATGCGTGATAAACCCTTTCCAACATGCAGTCGATTTCTGACGCATCTGCTGCAGACGGATTTTGAAATCATTGTGGCGAAAGGAGAAATTGCTAATAATAAGCAATTTCTCCAATTGCCACAATGATTTTAACTCAAATTGATAATTAATTTCTCATTTAAGGAGATATTTCTCGTTTTTGCCAATACATGTATCTATTCAAATTCATCTGCTGCAGATGTGCTGTATGCGAGGGGTTAATCCTGTAGCGATTCTCCCATCTTGTAATCCTCACCCACATATTAGCAGACGGCTTTGAAAATATCAGGGCATAGATATGAACTTAACCTTTTAACTCTTTCAGCAATATTGAGGTTTTTGCAAACAATACTGATTCAGGCGAGTCTCACTTGAAATCAGCATTGTTTGCCTTTTAGTTACCAAAAAAGTCCAAAACTGTCATAAATTGAGAAATGGACACACCCGATTCTTAACATGGAAGAGTCTACTTAAAAAAATTCGGCGCTGAAAGGGTTAAATTTAACATAATTATTGTTAACATATGACAACATTGTGGAAAAAAGCTGAATTGCTCATGGTGAACACTTGTTTTCCTTTTTACCACAATATTCTCATATTTTGTCTTCTGCATATCTATATGTGGAAAACAGTTACTAGATTGGGTTTATAGTCTTTCGAAATGGAAACTTATATTTGGAGAGATAGATCCTGAGGATGGGAGATTAATATAAATGTGCTGAAGAAAGTGTTAGTACATACTTACAAAGATGGTGTAATAGTTTAACTGTATGGAACTATTTTAGTGTAGGATATGTGCCTCAGAGAAACGAGGTATTGACATTGTCATACACCATTTTACACAAGCAGACGCATCGTGGCACAGCTGCGGCGGACTTCTTTTATAATTTGTGTTATCCTTTTCCATAGCAACTTTTCAAATACAATTTGATACAAAGGTGTCTAAAGTCGCATGTTTGAGGGAAAGTGTTAACAAAGCAGGGCTTGATACATCGGTTAGTAATCGTGAACCGTTAAATACAAACCTTTTGAGTATCATTCGAACGTTAATTTAGTACAATTTATGGTTCAAGTTAAATCAATTCTATATTTCATATGTTCTCCAATGAACTCACTATATCAGTGCATGAACTTTCAAGATGTTTCTTCGTCTAACGTCATACATCAACGTTTTTAACCCTCCCCACATTCAGGCGATTTCTGACACCTCTACACCATACGACTTTTGAAAACATAGCGGCAAAAGGAGAAATTGCTCATCATGAGTAATTTCCCTTTTTGCCACAATGTGTTCAACTCTATTAAAAAATGTATTCTTTCATTTATAGAGATCTTCCCTATCTTTACCTAGATATAAGTTATCACCTGCAGTTTGCGGGAAAGGGTTAAAGCACATGTTGCATTTGATCTCATTTTCCTCATTTCTATGTTGATCAATCGTAGGGATACACGACCCAATGTCTATTTACGGTTCATTGTATAACTAGGTATCTTTCTCCTTCCAGAACTACAGTGAACCACAACATAGCGATAAAATGTTGTCGTCTGAAGATATGAGGAAGTTTGACACGTCGCTTAGGAACCTGGCGGAGGAGGGGTCCAAAACAGGGTCAATAACCCCTCTTTTAAAAGAGGAGCTGAAATTAACCATCCTAAACAGACGGTTCCAAGCTGGCAAGGGTGACATCGTGATGGATGAGAGAAAACCGAAAGTGAAATTTGTAAGTAACATGGACTCACTATCGTTAATATTCATTCTTTTTCAATTCTAATTGACACCTACTAATATACTTATAGTTTGATCAGAATCTACACCGTAAGCAATCATTCCATTGGTGTTCAAGGGAAACCAGCTTTAATGTCTCTAGATAAGAAGAGTATGTCACATCCTTATGGGATCCTTATGGGATCCTCAAACCCTATGTTGAAGGTACTCAACGGGACGAATCTTTTGAGTACCTGCAACACAGGGTTTAATAAAATCATAAGAGAGATGGACAAATATCAGTTGGCTCCTCCTTATCTTGTCTTCTGCCGCTTGAACTAGGTCAATGACGTAGATCTACGTTCATGACGTCATGTTTACAAGTAAGGATACACCCAGAGCTATAGATAACGGGTGTTTTTCATGTTCTAAAAGCCTTATTTGACCCTCTAACCCTATGTTGTGGGTACTCAAAAGAATCGTCTCGGTGAGACGATTCTTTTGAGTACCCACAACATAGGGTTTGCTTTAATAACAAGAGAGAAAGTGTGGGGGAAAAAGCTGAATACCCCTTATCTGGACCTCTGCCAATGATAGCAAATGCATACTGTTTGGGTTTCCTGGGCACTGTCCTATGATGATTCAGTTATTATTCAATTATTTCGGTTAACCTAATCTTCTTTTAGTCATTGACACACAAGCTTAAAACAAAATCTGTCAGCTGCTTGGTATGTTTTTAGGAATTATCAACAGAAGAGAGAAGGAAAAAGGAGCGAAGAAAGGAGCAGAATAGACGGGCTGCCACGAGATGTCGGGAGAAGAAGAAGAAAATTTCCGAGCAGGTTATACAGGTAGTTCGCTACGTTCATGTTTACTCTTCATGACTGCGCTGAAAATATAGTTCGGCTGGTGAATCAAATGTATTATGTCGTTCAAAAATTGATATCACTAGGCAAAGTATAGATATTGCTCTTTATGAGTAATTTCGCCTCTTGCCTTGGTGAAGGGTGATCTAACGACGTCTTGACCACTGACGGTCTAATGCACCATGTACTGCAGAACGAATGTATACACGAAACTAACTATTTGACTGCATTATATTATAAAACATTCTTCCCTTTCCCACATGCATACGCATTTTTGACGCATCTACAGCAGGTGGCACTTCGTAACATTGTGACAAATTGAAAAATTACTCATAGCGAGAAATTTATCCTTTTGTCACAACGTTTTCAGCTCTATTTCTCTATTAAATTATATGTTCATTATCGGAGATTTTTACATTTGTTCCATTTGTACGTATAATTGTTGTGTTTGTGACATATTTAATTATTACCAGCACTGTGATCATTGCCACGCCCTCTAAACGTCTCGTGGGACATAGATGTTATCACGGTTAGACTTTTGTCACGTGACATGATGCGTGTTGGATTGACCGAAGGGGTTTAGCTTTGAAAACGTTTAAAAAGTAATAAAATTCACTAATCAACACATCAAACTATTCTATCGCTTTTCGTCGTGAATGTTATTGTAGAACCCTTCAAATCAGTACTGTTAGTATAAAAGTTGTATTTATTGGGTATCTTGATGGCAATATTAAAAAAGAGGTATTGATACAAGATTTCTAGTCATATGACGGGATTCATTTGAATTTGATTCTCTGATCCACGTTCCAGATGAGACAATGTTTCGATTAGAAATGTTGAAATCGTTTTTATGAATGAACTTTAAGCTGATGCTTTGACCAGCTACCGTCGGCGCCGACTTAACGACCTGACCACAGCTATACGTGTCACACGTGGTCGTAAATTGACCAGAGACTTATAAACACATGTGTTTATATGTCTCTGAATTGACCAATTAATGATGATAGGGGTGATATCAGCAAGAGGTTTTTAACCCCTTACCTTATACCGACGCTTTCTCACTCCTCTGCAGACGAATTTGGAAAACACTGTGACAAAAGTAGAAATTGCTCATGATGAGCAATTTCTACTTTTGCCACACTATTTCAAACTAAACTTTTAAAGTTAGAGATTTTCCATATTTCCCTTCGCCGATATGATTTCACATTTGTCTGGTTGCAGATTTGTTGTATATGGGAAAGGTGTTAAATGCCCGCTGGTCAATTTTGCTTCTCCATCGATGATACCTGCTGAATACCCCTTGCCTGATGTGTTCTTGTACATCATTTGATTTATGAAACTTCGCGTGGTAGATAGTGTCAAAGTGTAAATGCACAAATATTAAACAGGAACAGATTGCAATTGCCCGTAATAAGTGTGAATTCTGTTTCTAAAGCCTTTTCGTAAAGTCCGAATTAATTGTAGGCATAAATGTTGAACGAATGTTAGTCAACACATGCCGATTGCCATTATTCGAGCGTGGATACAATTAATGCCTCGTAAGCGTGCTGTTTCTAGGATTATATTTGATTAGTGTAAGTAGCGAAAAGCTTTGCTAGATAGATACGACTAGGATCCTGTAACCTTACCCCACATACAGCAATTCAGAATCAGACACATTTGATCGTATCTAGGCAAACGCTTTAAAAACTCTAAAAATAAAGTTGTATGTACATTAATTAAGAATAATCGAAAACATTGTGATAATTTGTCATTTTGCAACAATGTTTTCACATGTCGACTGCGTGTCACCCGTCATAATGCATGAATGTACATGTCACGAACAACCCATTGTAACGTGCCACGGACCATGTACAGGTGTCAACATAGAAATGATGTTTCACTTAGTTGACGTTTGTTTTTACAGTTGGTGTTCGAATTTACCGTGTTTAAGCACATTCAAAGTCAAATGTAACTACCATCAAACTTGTAATCATTGTAGTTACATGAAGCAACTGTTGACAACTCCGTATCATGGCATCCGAATGTGAACCCTTTCCCCTCATGTAGACGCTTTCTGACGCATCTGCAGCAGACGACTTTTGACAACTTTGCGACAAAAGAAGAAATTACTCAAAACGAGCAATTAGTAGTCCCAGTTTTGCCATAATATTTTCAACTTTTTCTGTAATTTTACCTGCACTAAAAGAGATGTTCCATTAGTAACTTTTAATGTCGTCTGCTGCAGATTTGCTGTATGTATGAAAGGGTTAATATCGATAAATGAGACGGCGTTTGACGATTCAGTAGTCTATGTTTTAACGTACTATGTTGGGGAAGAAAGGTCTATTTAACAGACATGTTCCGATGTATCTTTTCAGGGATACATAAACGAGCAGGACCAGACACGAAAGTTGGAAATTGAAGTGGAAAATCTGAAAAAAGAGAAAGCTGAACTCCAGCGCCTGTTTGACGAACACATCTTCATGTGCAGGCGGACCTTTACGCCAACCCCTAATCAGACTCCTTCCTATGACGACAACACAACCTTCACCTTCCCGGCTTGCTCAGTTTCGTCTTCATACGCCAATGAAACGGAATGCCAACGTGACAACACGACGCCATTGTCATGCGGAGATCCCTTAGATGACGTATTTTCGGGTATTTCCCAGTACATGTACCCAAGTACACAGGATATGACGTCACAGAAAACTCCTTGCTGCACTGCTCCAACTCATGTTGAACAAATGGACGAGGAAATTCTTCTGCCGGACGACTTCCACCTTTATCAGTGTACTGAAACAGAACTGGAACAAATGAACGGTAGACAATCGATCAGTGAGTATATTGACACTAGCTTCATCTCTCATTGATGTGAACCGGAAGCATATATAACAAACCGGAAGTGATGTTCTGATCATCAATTATAAACACATGCTGGATTTATGGAGTAACGTGGTTAATTAATTTTGTCAAATTCAACATGATTAGTAAACTTTAATTACATTTCCATATTATCAGAGTGTCCAAATTATCTAAATGTGTAAAACAAAAATTGCCAAATAATGGCAGATTGTTATTAAAAGACCGACATTTTTGCACATGCGAAGTAAACAGATCTGAGTTTTAGAGATGGGTGACATAACACGACTGTTTTCTATGATAAGAGACATTGTCATGAAACTGGATATGAGAATGTGTGAAAATGTCGAGAAGTATTATGTGTTCTTTCTCCACAAAGAAAGTTATTCCGTCGGAGAGGAGTCAGTTTCGAAATGATCTCAATTAAACATTTCATAATTGTGTAAAACATTAACAGACATTGTATAAATCATCAATCAATGTACCGCGTCAGACATAAATACGTATTGTTGCACCCCATCCCTCAGTTTTAGAACAATCTTTTTAAAATGAATCTGGTTTTTTTCGGGGTAGGGGGGAATACTATCTGGTTCTTCCTCAGAAGCTAAATTCACGAATCTACGAATAGTGAGGATTCTGGTGAGACTGTACAGGCTTATCGTAGTCTTCACTGTTCAAAGACGTTTTACGCCTGACGCGATACAGTTATATCCATAAATATATTGTTTGTAAATAGGGTCCTTGTATCCAAATATGAGCCAGTCCATGTTATCCATTGAGCCGTCGCACGAGAAAACCAACATTGCGTATTGTATCGCTAATCCGGACAGATACGCCTCGCCTCCTGTGTATTTTCTGTTTCAGGAATAATTTCTTTATACCTCTATCCCCCTGTGACTTAATGTGTCGGCCCGGATTAGCCTGCGCGTATTGCGCAGGCTGATCTGGATCGATACATTACACAGAGTCCATAATGTTGGTTTTCTCTTGGAACGGCTCAATTGGCGTTTGTGAACAGTGTAGATTCAGATCAGCCTGTACATTGAGCCCTGGCCATGAGAAAAGGCACAAGTTGGCATATGTGAACAGTGTAGGTTCAGATTAGCCTGTACATCTGATCAGTCGTATTTCAATATAAACATACAGAAGCTTCTAACAAGCTCATGTCAATACTGTGTGAACATATCTTGATCAGACTGTGCAAAATTGCAGATACACTGTTTGATCTGGAACTACACTGTTCACAAAAGCAAACTTGTACCTTTTCCTGTGGACAGCCTCATATGAGCTTAGTTGTGGGCCAGGAACCAAGTTTGGGGAATTTTAAACAAGTGTATATTAGACACAATTTTTCATTAAAACCAGACCTAAACTTTTAGGGAATAGTAAACACTCATAATTATATATAATATAGTAAAGAGTCGAGATCATAATTATATATAATAGTAAACACTCATAATTATATATATAATA
>JASEVX010000001.1:93700194-93932695 GCA_031761405.1 Serripes groenlandicus | reverse complement strand
GATAATCAATGAAAATCGTCTGCATCAGATATAAAATTTAATTTGTATTTTAAGCGTTACAATACATAAAATCGAGGTTATTATCTGACAATGACTTGAACAGGCTATTTCTTTTGATGTTTCTCGATACGTAAAACTTACCCTTTAGAAGTTTAAGTGGTTTAGAAGAATAACTTCACCATTTTTATTTTATTATTTCATTAGTTTGATCTATTCCTGTGTACTGGACTCACAGATATGCTGAATATGTATCAACCCTTTCCCTCATATAGACGCTTTCTGACGCCTCTGCAGCAGACGGATTTTTGAAAACATAGTGACAAAAGAAGAAATTGCACAAAACGTGCAATTTCTCCTTTTGCCACAATGTTTTCCAATTTTAGTCATAGGTTATCCATTCAATTATGGAGATTTTCTATTTTCTAACAAAATATGTTCAAAGTCGTCTGCTGCAGAATTGTTGTATGAGGGAAAGGGTTAAGAGAATAACTTAATAAGCTTCCACAATTCTACATTCTTGTTCATGTGCAATATAACTTTCATCACATGTCTTACGGCTGTAATTAAACCATAAACCTGATCAAATCGCCCCCGCAGACTGTGGAGTTTGAAAAAAGCAAACATTATGGCGAAAGCTAACTAAACAGTTCCTCCCTTTTCTATCATGATTTGCACTCGGAATCGTATCGACATAATACCCAATTTACTAGATGATTAATATATTTTCAAAGGAGACAAATAGAATATCACATCAAGTGAACATTAAAACGAATGGTCTTTGGTAATATTATTTAGTCTAAAGACTGCAGTAATGGCTATAATATCAATTACTGAAACTATCGCCATTCTATATGTATATTATGTATTCTATAAGAAAACCTCTCCATTATTGTCAAGACCATAAATATGAAGGAGAATATGTGAACGTTGTATCTATAATGATGATGCATATTTAACACCGAAACGATCTTCACAACAGTGGCACCTGAAACGGTTCTCTATTAGCTGTAACTTTAACTTGTTGTTTTTTAGTTAAATATTTCCCACTTGCAGACGGATTATGGCGTATCCGAAGCAAACGATGTTTGAAATCACTGTGACAAAAGGAGGAATTACTCACGGTTTCAACTCTACTTAATTATAATACTTTCACTTATAGATAATTCGATTTTATTTACTGAATGTTTTCAATGTCGTCTGCTGCGGATTTGTTGTATGTGGGGAAAGGTATTCTACTTCTTCTTGTTATTCTTGTTCTTCTTCGTCTTCTTCTTGTTCTTCCAAAGACGACCGACAGAGAAGAGTAATTAGAAAGACAAAATACCATTTCTCTATTTTCCTCTTTCCTTTTAACCACTGTCGAATTGAATCATTGAACCCGGCCAATAAATCGATCATTTAGTAAAGGGTATAACTATTGCAGGGAAGTATATAGATCACAGGTTTTTTATGGGTTTTTAAGGTGTAATTGTTTATCCTTTTAACGCCGGTGACAAATACAAAAACATTGATATAATGGCAGATAAAATAGAAATTAATTCGTGTAGTGCCCATAGCGTGTTTTATTGTTTCTTTTTAACTTATTTTTGTGATGTTTCGGTCCTTGTCTTAATGCGTTTTAGATTTAACATTACAAAGGAAAGCAATTTGGCAACCGATAAATGTGCCTCGTTAGACAAAAATCAACCTTAGGATACTTGTTACCGTTTTCTCCCTGCAGACGCATTTCGATGCAACTGCAGCAGACATTGTAGCAAAAGACGAAATTGCTCATGATAAAAAAAATCATTTAGCCACCATGTTTTCATCTCTCTTCAATTATCCTACTTTAATATTTAAAGATTTTCAATATTTTTTGCAGATATGTTGTGTGTGTTAAAATAATTAGATTAATATGTTAAATTATAATTAAACTTTTCCTACATACAACAATGTTTTCAAAAGTCGCCTGCTGCAGAGGCGTCATAAAGCGTATGTATGTGGGAAAGGGTTAAATGTTAAAGTGTTACAGTGTTACAGTCGTGTTTAGTATAAACTGCTCCCAAGAAGCTTCTGAAATGAAATTCTGAAGAGATGGAACAAAACAGAACAAAACATAAGTTTATTTCAGTACAATGCAAGCATATAAGCTTGTGTTACATAGAGGGCTGCCAATCCAGGGGCTGTGAGTTCGAATCCCGGCTCGGCCAACATTCTTTCCGACGTTTGACAAAAGTCACTGTGACATGCGTCATTCGTCTTTCACCAATGGGCTGTTTAACAGTCTATGTGGAAAAGCAGCCAGTTGCTTAGAAAGTATGTTGTGTGGTGGGTGTGCTGGTGTGGGAAAACCAGGAAACGCATGAGTAGGTGAACTGGTCGCCGTGATATGACTGAAAAAATGTTGAAAACGGCGTTAAACCCTAATCAATCAATCAATCAATCATTTTACATAGCATACATATTTTACATACATGGTAATGAAAATAGTTTTCATTCAATTGATGGTTTTCAAAGTAAATCATTTAGTAGTTTGATATATGTTATGAAATAGATGCGTCTTGAATTATGTATCTAGTTCGATCAAATTAGAAATGTATCCAGTGTTGCACGATTAGAAAAAACATAATTAACATACATAAATGAAAAAAAACTCAAGTTCAGATGGTGAGAGAGTATAATTAAAAAATCAAAATCAAATTAGTACATCAGCTATTCGTATTCGACAAAGATTGGAGATGGAAAACTGAAAGGACATTGATAAGAGTGTGCGGCCGCAAAATGTCCCGTGATACAATGAGCAATTTCACCTTCTGTCACAATGAGCAATTTCACCTTCTGTCACAATGAGCAATTTCACCTTCTGTCACAATGTTTTCAACTTTATTCAATATACTACTTTCATTTATAGTTTCAATATTTTTTCTAAGGTCTTTTCAATGTCCTCTTCTGCAAAGTTGCTGTATTGTGGAAAGATTAAAGCGCATTTGTCATTTATTTTCAAAACTCTAGAATAGGTTGATGGTACATAAGTGCAAATAAAGATCAGACTGTGGGGATCGATATACTCTCCAGACAATTATAGACCCACTCTGTGATTGTGGTAAAACGTCCGCCAAGGGTTGTGATATGTGGTGGGTTCCGGGGGCGTAGCTACCTTTAGGCACTGTAGGCACGTGCCTACACATTTATTCTCAAAATGCCCCAAAATGCAGCTGCGGCGATATACAGCTGCGTAATGTATCGACCGGATCAGCCTGCGCTGTCCGCGCAGACTGATCCGGCCGACACATTCCGTCTTAGGGGGATAGATGTATAGAGTAGTGATTCCTGAAACAGAAAATCCACAGGAGGCGAAAATGCCTATCCGGTAGGCCTGTGTGGCATGCTTAGGCTGATCCGGGTCGATACCTTACGCAGAGTCCACACTGTTGATTTTCTCACGAGACGGCCTACACATTGATTATTGCAAAGCTACGCCCCTGGGTTTGATCCCAGACTTTGCCTCCTTGATGGTGTCAGGATTGTGGGGTTAGCATTACGACTGACTCGCTGGTGTCATGATTGTGGGGTTAGCATTACGACTGACTCGCTGGTGTCAGGATTGTGGGGTTAGCATTACGACTGACCGGGTGGTGTCATGATTGTGGGGTTAGCATTGCGACTGACTGGGTGGTGTCAGGATTGTGGGGTTAGCATTACGACTGACTCGCTGGTGTCATGATTGTGGGGTTAGCATTACGACTGACTCGCTGGTGTCAGGATTGTGGGGTTAGCATTACGACTGACCGGGTGGTGTCATGATTGTGGGGTTAGCATTACGACTGACTCGCTGGTGTCAGGATCGTGGGATTAGCATTACGACTGACTCGATGGTGTCAGGATTGTGGGGTTAGCATTGCGACTGACTGGGTGGTGTCAGGATTGTGGGATTAGCATTACGACTGACTCGCTGGTGTCAGGATTGTGGGATTAGCATTACGACTGACTCGATGGTGTCAGGATTGTGGGGTTAGCATTACGACTGACTCGCTGGTGTCAGGATTGTGGGGTTAGCATTACGACTGACTCGATGGTGTCAGGATTGTGGGGTTAGCATTACGACTGACTCGCTGGTGTCAGGATCGTGGGATTAGCATTACGACTGACTCGATGGTGTCAGGATTGTGGGGTTAGCATTACGACTGACTCGCTGGTGTCAGGATCGTGGGATTAGCATTACGACTGACTCGATGGTGTCAGGATTGTGGGGTTAGCATTGCGACTGATTGGGTGATGTCAGGATTGTGGGGTTAGCATTACGACTGACTGGGTGATGTCAGGATTGTGGGATTAGCATTACGACTGACTCGATGGTGTCAGGATTGTGGGGTTAGCATTACGACTGACTCGATGGTGTCAGGATTGTGGGGTTAGCATTACGACTGACTCGATGGTGTCAGGATTGTGGGGTTAACATTACGACTGACTCGCTGGTGTCAGGATTGTGGGGTTAGCATTACGACTGACTGGGTGATGTCAGGATTGTTGGATTAGCATTACGACTGACTCGCTGGTGTCAGGATCGTGGGGTTAACATAACGACTGACTCGATGGTGTCATGATTGTGGGGTTAGCATTACGACTGACTGGGTGGTGTCAGGATTGTGAGGTTAGCATTACGACTGACTCGATGGTGTCAGGATTGTGGGGTTAGCATTACGACTGACTCGCTGGTGTCAGGATCGTGGGATTAGCATTACGACTGACTCGATGGTGTCAGGATTGTGGGGTTAGCATTGCGACTGACTGGGTGATGTCAGGATTGTGGGGTTAGCATTACGACTGACTCGATGGTGTCAGGAGTGTGGGGTTAACATTATGACTGACTCGATGGTGTCAGGATTGTGGGGTTAGCATTACGACTGACTCGATGGTGTCAGGATTGTGGGGTTAACATTACGACTGACTCGATGGTGTCAGGATTGTGGGGTTAGCATTACGACTGACTCGCTTGTGTCAGAATGAATGGAGCAATGGAACTAGTAACGTAACCAGGACACGCCATGATAATTGAAATAGTGTTGAAAGCGGCGTGTAACACCATACAAAACATGAATTAGTACTTTTACCTTATATGCTGTCATTAGAGTCATCTTCTTTGAACACATCTACGGAAAATAAGTATTTTCTTGAATATTATAAATACGGTTTTGGTGCAGACTTATGCAAATTATACTATTTCAAACTATTTCCATTAGTTTGTTACTACACATCTTTAGCACTACTTGCTTACTGCACCTGATACAGTCAGAGCAATTAGCTTCTTCGACCTAGATCAGTTCATATGTTTGTCTGATCATCTACACTGACGGAAACCGTAGAATATTCCATAATGAGTATTCATCACGGGATTGCCATGGCCATTAGACGGTTACATCTAACATATTTTAAACAAAAACAAGCATAAGGTAAATATGTGCGGGACACTTCGAAAAATAAAACGTAACGTAATTATTACAGGTGTGCATCCTTTTTGCTTCTGCGAAATTCTCCATGGATACTGTTTTACAGACTTTTCTTGAAATATTCTATAAATAATTGGTGAACAGTGCCGATCCAAATCCGACTGCGCGGTAGCACTGGCTGCTCTGGATCCACTTTGGTTGCATTACGTTTACATCATCATTATTATTGTACATGTGTGTTTGTCTTCAAGCTCATTGATTGATTTATGAGCTACAAACATGGGGAGTGTTATTGATGACAACAATTTGAGAAGCTGATGACATCACAGCACAGAAAGGTTGAAATTATTAGACACGCCCTGGTGAGTCAATATGGATGATTAAAGTAAAGTCCCCTACCATGTCCTTATGACTCATATCCGTACAGACCTTGGCATTCCCGGTTCCCAGATACAGGTGATCTTTGCTGCATTTACAGCTGACGACATTTGCAATCATTGTGGGATAAGTAAACAAATGCTCAAAATACAATTTGATTGTTGCTTCAGCCCGCTGTCAACTGTTTGTGAAATTCAAACATAACTAGCTCGATAATATATGAGCCGTCCCGCGACATAACCAAAATTATGGACTCTGCGTAAAATATCGACCCGGATCAGCCTAAGCATGCCGCGGAGGCTTACCCGGATAGACACTTTTCGCCTCCTGTGGATTTTCTATTTCAGGAATCAGTACTCTATACCTCTTTCCCCGTGAGACGGAATGTGTCGGCCCGGATCAGTTTGCGCGGACTGTTCTGGGTCAATACATTACGCAGAGGCCATAACATTGGTTTTCTCGCGGGACGGCTCAATTATCCAGTTTTCTACCCAATCCTTGAATGTTTTATAAATGTATTTACATATATTTTGCATCGTAAAATAAATTTATTGTTTAACCCTTTTCCAAATACAGACGCTTTCTCATGCTTCTGCAGTATATACCGAGCAATTTCTTTTATTTCCAAAATGTTTTTAACTTTATTCAATAACTGTTCTTTCGTTTATGAATAGTTTCCATATGTTAGGATAAATTATTGTATTGTCGTATACGGCAGAATCGTTGTATGTTGGTCATTATATTAAGTCTTATGAACTTATAGAACCAACAAAGTGGTAAAGTCTTCCTAGCATTTTTATCATAGTTTTCTGTGAGACAGAATCGGGAGAAAGCTCTATTGATTATGGTCAATTAAGCTAAATTATATTATCCTGTTGATTAATTTGTTGAAAAAAGGAATACTTTAAATGATTAAAGCATCCGCTCAAAGCGGTAGAGACCCTGGTTCGATTCGCGCAATCTATAGATTGTAAATAAGGTAATAGTTGATCCAGTTTTGGGTGCTAAAGTTCGAGGGTATAGAAGGGACGAAGACCCGAGGTCGATCCTCGGAGGGGTCATCCTAAAGGTAGTAACTATAGAAACAATGGCTTCCCTTCTTTTGATACTCATAATCGAAGGAATATAATTTGGAGTAACCGTTAGAAGACAGAGCGGTCATTTAACCCGTCCACTCCGTGATAAAACTGGACTACTGTTGAAATCAAAGGTTACCAAATAATACATATGAAATAAATAAACCAAAATGGCTCAGTGACATACTGATAGAACACGTTCTGTAGTTACGTTTTCATACGTATCTTAAGCCGCGTGTTCCATCCCAGTTGTGCGTCACACAAAAGTGTATGGGAGAGATATAGTGATTGATTGATGTATTGAGGTTTAACGCCATTTTAAACAATTGTTCAGTCATATCACGGAAGCCAGTTCACCTACCCTATGTATATCCTGGCTTTCTTACATCAGTATTCCACACAATAGTATTTTCAAGCAACTGGCTTCTTTTTCACATTGAATATTAGCCCCTTTGCGATAGACGAACGACTTTTGTCAAACGTCGAAAAAGACGTTGGACGAGAGTGGGTTCGAACGAATTCCTGCATGTTCGTCAAAAGTCACATTTTCATCTGAATCTTCATTCTTCACAGATCCGTCTCCATGTTGTAGTGGTTAGAGTGTTCGTCCTGTGAGCGAAAGAGCATGGTTCTATCCACGTTCGAGTCATTGAGGAAAAGAGCATGGTTATATCCACGTTCGAGTCATTGAGGAAAAGAGCATGGTTATATCCACGTTCGAGTCATTGAGCGAAAGAGCATGGTACTATTCACGTTCGAGTCATTGAGCGAAAGAGCATGGTACTATTCACGTTCGAGTCATTGAGCGAAAGAGCATGGTACTATCCACGTTCGAGTCATTGAGCGAAAGAGCATGGTTATATCCACGTTCGAGTCATTGAGCGAAAGAGCATGGTACTATCCACGTTCGAGTCATTGAGCGAAAGAGCATGGTACTATCCACGTTCGAGTCATTGAGCGAAAGAGCATGGTAATATCCACGTTCGAGTCATTGAGCGAAAGAGCATGGTACTATCCACGTTCGAGTCATTGAGGGAAAGAGCATGGTACTATCCACGTTCGAGTCATTGAGGGAAAGAGCATGGTAATATCCACGTTCGAGTCATTGAGGGAAAGAGCATGGTACTATCCACGTTCGAGTCATTGAGCGAAAGAGCATGGTAATATCCACGTTCGAGTCATTGAGCGAAAGAGCATGGTACTATTCACGTTCGAGTCATTGAGCGAAAGAGCATGGTAATATCCACGTTCGAGTCATTGAGCGAAAGAGCATGGTACTATCCACGTTCGAGTCATTGAGCGAAAGAGCATGGTAATATCCACGTTCGAGTCATTGAGCGAAAGAGCATGGTACTATTCACGTTCGAGTCATACCAAAGACTTTAAAATGGTAGTAATAACTTCCCTCTTTGTTCCCTCCTTGACGTTCAGGGTTGCGAATGATGCATCGTTGTCACGTGACATTGGTAATCTATCAAGGAAACACGTGTGATTACTGAAATATTGTGGAAAACGGCGTAAAACACCAATAAAACAAACCAATAAGAGGCACCCCTTACGTATACCTCGTATCCGATGGACGGGGCTCATTGGTGGTGTCCCTAATATTTCGTCCATAAATAGGTAATATGATGTACCATATATGGACTGATCTGAAACAAGAAGTGAACATCAAAGTAGACAGAACGAATATATTAAAAAACCGGTTTTGGGAATTAATTCGATATCCAAAATAACAAACGAGACAGATTTTGCTCAATGATATTTTTTTCCTGTCTGTAATTCAACCTTGTACTTAACCAACAGTGTATATAAAGTAGAACTTTAGGGGTAAATACATGCAAGATATGGATGATGTTCTTATCGAGTATTACCCGAAACTGCATCCTACATATTGTATAATTTAGTCCGAAAGCCAGAAACCAGATCTTCGGACTATAGGGACAAGTCTCAATGTTACATTGGTACCTCAATGAAGTAATATATACTAAACACTTTCTCTTCGTTATTTGACACTCAAATCCTATGATGTGTAAACTCAAAAGAATCGTCTCGTTTAGACGATTCTTTTGAGTACCAGCAACATAGGGTTTGATTGAGTAATTGAGTAATGGGAGTGATATTGTTGGAAAAAGACAAGTTTACAAGTCCTCAAGCTTATATGTTTCTTCTCATATATTTGTAAAGTAGTCTTAGAATGCCATATCAAGTTAATATTTAATTGACCCTATGGGAAAATGGATAATTTCGAGTGTTATAAATTCAAAAACTTTGTTACTGGGACACAGTATATGATATGAATCAACGGTGGCAGTCATTATCATAATTTATAGACAGTAATTTTCATTTTTATTTAAGATCGGTAAAACTAGGTGAATAAAGCTTCTCTTCAAAGCATGACCAATCCCATACTGAGGGAACGTGCTTTCTTTTGAAGTAAGGCACATGGCAAACACTTGGTTGTTTGTAGTGCCTAAACCGGTTAGAGGAATGCCTCACATTTCCTTCATATTCCAATTGATAAACAGATAACCATATTTAAGGAAAATATACTTGCTTTTGTTAAAAGGTGTTTCGCAACTGACGAACGTTTTGTTCGATTAAAATGGTGTCTGTAAAAGCATTTGGATTTTAATTGACTGAACCATTTAATTTTCAACTTCAAATATTAGCTTTAAACATTTATAAACCGAATCAGTGGCGTGGGGGTTATAGTGTATATGAAACACAGGTTCGATGCGCGATCGGGTCACAAACAACAATCTAAAATCATAGCAGTGGCCTCCGCCCTCGTCGTTCAAGATTGAAGGAATTATTTCAGGACTGAATACCTGACGTTGATAGAGGACAAAGACAACTTATGTATGAATATTGGCATGCGTCCATAAGTAAGGTTTTATAATGAACTAAACTGGCGATTTTGTGTAAAAATTGTAAACATTTGTTCTCAACATAAACTGTTTAAAGTCTCGTCGCATGTTTATGGCGAGTTTGTGCGTATCGACAGTTCACCTGGTACAAGTTTCCAACATGTCACACAGCCTTCACCTTTGCCCACAAACTAGGTATAGTTGTAATACAATCACGTTTATATACAATGTTGTGATACCAGAACGGGGTTGCAATAAGGTACCGTTTCGCCCACCACAACTTAAATATAGTAACCTTGTGAAGGTCTATTTTGATCTGTTTACATAATATTATTTTTTAGAAAAGAACAATATAAAGTTAGTTATGAGGTGTAAACGATCAATGTTAGTATTTACTTCTTGTTACAGTTTTCAAATTAATGTGACACCTATGATCTCATATTCAACATGTGTTGTGATGACATGTATTCGATGATTTTTATTAAGAATTGAAAACTTCAGCTAGACTATGTATCGTGACACATATCCTGATGTATACGACTTTAAACATCATTTATGTTTCTTGTTGTGTTTGTATTGTGGCTTTCAACCAGTTTCAGCCATAGTTCGGTGTTCCATAGGTTAGTTACCAGTCATTACTGGTCCATTTATACTGACACCAGCCAGTCAGTCGTAATGCTAACTCAAACACTCCTGAGCGCCTAGGAAAGAACGCCATTTATACCACTTCTAAACCCGCGGCTCACGAGACGGTCGCGCATTATGTAGCGTACCACTATACACTGAAATTGCAATCTAATCATCATAAATAGTGAACGCCTCTCATTTATCAGTACTAACTACTAAGTAAATAAACATTCACCACAAATATGTTACAAATCAAAATCAGCCATAGTGGAGAAATTCAGCGGAATGAACGGGTTAACAAAGTAACTCAGACAGAGTCGCCCAAAGAGATACTGGCTTGTTTTGTTATTACAATGCAGTTCAGTAGTTCTTTATTGAACCGGTTGATGAATTTTGCAGTCAAATTAAAACCTGTATTGCAGCTTAGCAAATATATATGCATGGGATTTCGCTGCATAGATCTAACTGATATGATATTTTTAGTCGTCTACGCTCAGAATAAATGTGTCAATAGGTGAAATGTCTGGATGGTTTTTTACTTTTCCAAAACTGTGTTCAGACGCCATCTGCTCTATAAATCATCAGAATTCACCTGTATAATAGAAAGGGTTAAATTTTTGAAATGGGTGTCAATGGCCCTTCTTTATGCACATTTTATAGGTTTAACCCTTTCCCAAATACAACAAATCCGCAGCAAACGATATATATTTGAAACATCTAGGAGATAATATGGAAATTCTCTATAAATGAACTATAATTATTTTATAGACTTGAAAACAGTCTGGCAAAAGGAGAAATATCCCATTATAAGGCATTTCTTCTTTTGTCACAATGTTTTTAAAAGTCGAGTGCTGCAGCTGAAATCTAGAATGTATCTGTGTGGTTTCATCCTTGACTTGATGGCCGTGGCCTAGTGGTAAGCGTCGGGGAATTGGAACCGGGTGTCCCGGGTTCGATCCCCAGTCGCGGAGCAGTAGTCATGGTGGAGTGCCCTTGGGCAAGGCACATTTCCTACCCTAGTACCGGGTTGTTTACGCAGGGATCATGAATAAGCGATCTGTCGCCGTGATATAACTGAAATAATGTTGAAAACGGCGTTAATCCCAACAAAACACATTTTAAAACTATTGACAGCACTGAAATGCATTTTATTTTGATTCAATCAATGATAGGAATGATGGGTAGATATAGAGTCTATAAACTAATATGGTACAATTTTATTTTGCCCAGGAGGGGGTCCTCAAAATTCAAGTTCTCTGCCTGACCGGAGATCACATAAACATAAAATAGTAAAGATCTTGAAGAAGGCCGTCAAGCCGAAAGCTTGGATTTTGAGATACATTATATATATATAATCTGGTATTATTCATATTTTATTTCGTGGTAATAGATTTTTAGAGGAACGAATGAACGAGCAAAAGAAAGAAGTTGTGTATGTGTTCCAGCACTTCTAGTCTATTTATATAACAACGCACCAGTACTTCTAGTCTATTTATATAACGACGCACCAGCACTTCTAGTCTATTTACCCTGAGAACAGAGTCAGTCGTAATGCTTACTCCGCTCTCGTGACCACTAAGGAACGGATGCAACTACTACCAGTTTTAAAGTATTTGGTATGACCCCGGTCGGGGAACGAACCCGCGACTTCCCGCACCCGAGATGGACTATCTTCCACTTGATCACCGAGGACGTACAAGAAGGAAATAAAGTAAAAAGGGAATATGGAAAATGGAAATTACGTTACTTTCATATAACTTCGAACAATGACAAGGTTACGCAAATAGAAACACGAGCCGTTCCACGAGAAAACAAACAGTATGGAGTATGCGTAATGTATCAACCCAGATCAGCCTGCGTAGTACGCGCATGCTAATCCGGACCGACACTTTTCGTCTCAGGGAGATAGATGGATAGAGTAATGATTACTGTAACAGAACTTGAATTCTACAGGATGCGCGGCATGTTTAGGCTCATCCGGGTCGATACTTAACGCAGAGTCCACAATGTTGGTTTTCTCGTGGGACGGCTCATATAATCAGAGGGGGTAACGTTTCAACAGATCTAATTTTAGATTTACTACTGTTAGACACACACACCTACTCATGCGGGATAAATTTCTCATTAACAGCTTACCCAATAATCACTTATTGTTATTAGTAGTATATGGTTTATTCAAGATTGTTATCTTTGTATATTTCGGCTGGTCTATTTTTCAAAGATCAGAAGAGAAGTTGTATTCAGAACTATGACTATATCAGCTATGTTTTAGTCGAAATATATACGATAAACACATTCCCACATACAACTAATTCGCAGCAAATGGCTTTAAAAACAACAAGGCAGAAATATAGAAAATACGTATACATATAAATGAAAGGATAATTATTAAATAGAGTTTAACACATTGTAGATTTCTTTTTTCTTTTGCCACGATGTTTTCAAAAGCTGTCTGCTGCAGTGGCGTTAGAAAGCGTCTGTACACGTGAAAGGCTTAGTAGAATTGACTACACTGATCTCGATCATTTTAAACAACGCTAATAAACGTTTATTGGCAAGAAACCGTCATCTTTAAAAAGAAATAATCAGAGGCCTCAAAGCGATACAAATGATTAGTCATTTTTGTCCTGGTGCATGTCGCCTGTTTTATCATTTTTTTTAACATAAACCAAAACCTAAACGTTGTCTTTATATGTCGTTCTCATTTTTCAATAACTATGAAAAAGTTGCATAACAAGTTGACATGAATATATCATTTTCCCACAATGTTCTTTCTGCTATGTTTTGTCCCCAAATTCCCACATACATTTTTCTTGGTCCCGTAAAATTTGACTGTGGTTGATATATTAAGAAGTGAAAGGTTGAATATCAAAACAAGACAAAAAGACGGGCCATTTTCTTTGTATTTTCACGCTTAATAGATACGATAGACTGATAGCAATAAAAACCTAACGTATCCTTTTGATCTGAACCATTTCACCATTTCCGACTTGTTGATCAATGCATGTTGATCCATCGGCAGCAGACGACTTTGAAAACATTGTGACAAAAGGAGTAATTGCTCACAATGAACAATGTCTTCTTTTGCCACATTTTTTATACTTTTTTAAAAAGTTACAACGTCATTTATAGAATTGTATTATATGTTTGCCATAAAGTTTTCAAAGTCGTTTGCTGCCGATTTGTTGTATGTCAGAAAGAAGGGTTAAAACGATCATATCTTTTTACGCATTTAACAATCACAGTCATGAATTCAATAGTTATCTTACGTCTTTAAACTCAACAGCACAAATACAAAACACATTGAAGACAATGGGAGAGATATGAATCATGAACAACGGTTCCCTAGAAAACACACTTGTAAGTTTTTTGTATTTTTTAGTTTTCATTCATGTTTTGTCCGAAGCAGTCTGATCATGATCTGCGACTGTCCAAATATCCCTGAGGTCGGTTTTCCTACGGCATGGTCGAACTACCATTAAGTGAACATCGCAAAGGGATTTAATGATCTATCGCATTGTCTTTTGTCAAAGGTCGGAAGGAATGTTGGCCGAGCTGGGGTTCGAACTCGCAACTTTCTTCTTTTGTCATATTGTACAGTCGTCTGCTTCAAACGCAGATGGGAAAGAGTTAAATAACTATATATTTTAAAAGGCTTTAATATTTTTCAGAAAATCGAAAACCTTGTTTGATTGATTTCTAATCGATACATCAAAATCAGAGGCGTTAGACAGTTACACCTGTGGTTTTTAAAGTTTTAAACCTAAGAAATGAGAATTTAACCATTTCCCACATACAACAAGTCTGCAACATCTAGGCAAAAACACTGAACATTTCTATAAATGTAGGTATACATACTGAAAATAGTTTAAAACATTGTGGAAAAAGAAGAAATTGCTCGTTTTGAGCAATTTCTACTTTTGTCACAGTGTTTTCAAAAGTCGTCTGCTGCTATTGCGTCAAAATGCGTCTGCAGGTTGGAAAGTGTGCCTATATATTATGCAGTTAAATTTGAATCATTTTCGCATTTTCAAGAATAGTCTATACATTGAATAGCGTCTGCTTTGAATTCTAATGTTCTCATTTGAAAATATTGATAAAATTGATTGATTAGGGTTTATTGGCCATTAAACATGTTTATTTATTGAAATCGATCCCCCCAGAGATTCACTCAGCCTCATTAAACTTTAACACTTGTAGACGCATTTTGACGCAATAGCAGCAGACGACTTTTGAAAACACTGTGACAAAAGTAGAAATTGCTCAAAACAGCAGATGACATTTTGAAACATTTAAGCAAAATGCGAGATTGCTCATAATGAGCAATCTTCTCCTTTTGCCTCCATGTTTTCAACTTTATTCAATCAATATACTTTCATATATGGATATCAAATCTGGCTTTGTTTTCGTGTTTACTTGAGTGATCCCGGACCGTTTCATCGTGCTCGCTAAATGTGTATGTTGTCGAACGTTTTCTCAATTGATTCCGCAACAAAGTGTATGTTTGACTGTTTAAGAAAATTAGTAGATACTACAGACTTTATGAAGAAGTTATTGGTTAATACATAATACGGTGATAGCTTTACACAAAGGCAGCACAGAAAATAGAGTTCATTGAGACGCATGCATATTCTTTGTCGAACATACGTACAGAAAGACATACTCACATAATTGAAATGAAATAAACAAAACATATGAAAGACAGAGAAAACTAAACGTGGTCCAGGAAAATTAACCCACAGTCCTGTCTCATTAGCCCTTTCCCTCATATAGACGCTTTCTGACGCCTCTGCAGCAGACGGCTTTTTGAAAACATAGTGACAAAAGAAGAAATTGCACAAAACGTGCAATTTCTCCTTTTGCCACAATGTTTTCCACTTGTTGTCATAGGTTATCCATTCAATTATGGAGATGTTCTATGTTTTGACAAAATATTTCAAAGTCGTCTGCTGCATAATTGTCGTATGAGGTAAAGGGTTAACAATAGAAGACTTTGGAATATCTAGGCACAACAATGGAACATATGTGTAAATTAGAATGAATAAAGATGGAAGAATTGTGACAAAGGGAGAAAAACTGCTCATTACGAGAGTTTCTCCTTTAGGCATGTCGACTGGCAATTATTTTATTAATTCATTGGTGTTAATGTGTTTTTATTCAAAAGACTTTCCCTGTTTATGTATGATGTTTATTAAATATGAACAATGGAATAAAGCGTCAGAACTCGTGACACCTGTAACAGCGTCTGAACTAATATTCAATCTATCAACTTCATTAATTTCATTGTATTGATATAAGTGTAACGATGACGTTGCAGTATTAATCAGGGATCTAAAAACCGATGCAAAATAGATATTTGCTTTGAAAAAAGGTTGAACACTATGGATGTGGTTTCTCTAGCTTAACCCTTTCAGCGCCGAGTTGTTTAAAGTAGACTCTTCCATGTTCAAACTCGGATGACTCTATTTTCATGTTATAGGATTTTTAGAATATCTTTATAACTCACAGCCAAACAATGCAGATTTCAGGTGAGACAGCTCGTTTCGAGCTGACTCACCTGTATCTGTATTGTTTTCAAAAAGTTCAATATTGCCTTTGGCGCTGAAAGAGTTAATGGTTTGTTATAGACATAGTATAGACATAGTTTATTACGTATACATAGAAACATTCATCTTGTTATACAAAATAAATATATAAATAATTTAATGGCCATTTTAACATAAACAAATAATCAGTTTTCAAGGGAAAAAAATTCTATGATTCGAAAGACATTGTAAGTGGAGAATGAGACGTTTATGAAATTCGTTGATTGATCCTTTAGCCTGGTAATTGCTTCAGACTATTGGTAAATAATCATAAAAGAAACTTAAGAAAAGGTTATAATAAAATAATTTAACAACTTGTTAGGTTAATAAAGTTCGACAGATATCTATATACGTCCACACATGGTATTTGTAGCTCTTATGGTAATGTGTTTCGTTAGCAAATAACCTCTACCCTATAGAGATGTTATTTAATGTTTGGTTACGTTAACGTTCATTTATGTGACATTTTAGGCACTAGTGTTTTGAACACTTTCATTACAAAAGTGTCCAATGACCCACTCGCGACATTGTTTCTCCTTACAACATTTATTGTTTTTGTGGGCTTTTTTCTTTTTACTTCTTATATGACAAAATTGTTATCTGATAACTGACCAGCGCTCTGCGAAAAAAACCTGTCAGATATTTGAGACCGGTGACGATCTAGATCAGCCAGTTCATCCACGCAGGCTGATCCAGAACTTCACTGTTCGCAAATAGTCATAAAACGTTTAAAGAAACTTCTAAAAAATAGTATCGATTGGGATTCTTATGATGACCAGTATTGTTCACGAGTGTAATAACAACGTTAAGGTTGGCTTTCCTAGGGCAGCGCTCACATTTATATCATGGTGTTTTATAAATATATGTTTCCCGACTAGAACTTGTGATAAACATGTAAGCCGTTTCACGAGAAAACCAACAGTGTTGACTCTGCGTAAAGTATCGATCCGGATCGGCCTAAGCATGCCGCGCAGGCTAACCCGGACATACACGTTTCGCCTACTGTGAATTTTCTGTTGCAGGAATCATTACTATATACCTCTATCCCCCTGAGACGGAATATGTCGGCCCGGATAAGCCTGTATGGACTGCGCAGGCTGATCTGGATCGATACATTACGCAGGGTCCATAGTGTTGATTTTCTCATGGAACGGCTCATGTATGTATGCATTCAGACACCCGTGATTGTTTCTATTAAAACGACCAATTTAATCCGATGCTAAACCAACTGGCCGCGGTGACTTAACGGTCTTTAAATCTCAATAAACCGCAAGAGACCCAAAGGACCGGCGGAATCAAATAAAGCGGTCATTGTCCCTTAATTCTTAGACCGATTTTTATGACACATTCCATTCGGTCTAGACGTATCGATCGACAACACATCCAACTTGACAAACGCAGATAGAATATCATCATAATATAATACATATATCTCACTACATCAAGAGATGTGCTTTTTACATTGACCTAGTAACACATATCGCTATAACCCTTCCCTTGGTACAGCTGGTATTTGATCATTTTTCAGCAGACGACTACTGAAAACATTGTTAGAAAAGGAGAAATAATGTGTACTGATACTGAAAACTTTGTGGGAAAATAAAAAAGCAAGCAATCTTCCCTTTTCTCGCAATATTACCAACCCTGTGTCTAACATGTACACTAAGTTTCATATTAGATACATTTGTTATGTCCTGTAATAAATATCATATCCGTTAAATGCCTAATATCGATTTCACTGTTACTGAAAACATTATGGGGGAAAGGAGATATCGCTCAAAATGAGGTCCATCTATCCAGGGGTCATGGTTTGAAATCCCGACTTGGCTAGTCATTCTTTGCGATGATATGTTAACTCTTTCCCTCATACGACAATTCTGCATCAGACGACTTTGAACGTATTTTGATAGAATATAGAACATCTCCATAATTGAATGGATAACCTAGCTATGACTAAAGTGGAAAACATTGTGGCAAAAGGAGAAATTGCACGTTTTGTGCAATTTCTTCTTTTGTCACTTTGTTTTCGAAAATCCGTCTGCTGCAGAGGCGTCAGAAAGCGTCTATATCAGGGAAAGGGTTAAGGACAGTGTGACTATATCGTCATAAGTCTTCTTCCAATGGGCTCAATAGTCTAATTGGGAAAGTAGCCGGTTGCCTGGGGAAAACTGTTGTGTTGTGTACTAGTGAGCAAAAGTCAGGAAAAACACGTACATTAACTGGCAGCCGTGATATAATTGAATACCGTTGAATAACAATAAATTATAAAACTTGATGTTACTTCTTGTAAGAAAGACAGCAGTGCGTCCCCATTGACATTGTACATATAGTCGCTTTTTAAACATTCACTGTTTCCGTGATGTAGTTGAAGCGGGGGACCAGATTTAAACAAACGACTATAACATTGGCAGTATTTGAAGCGGGGGACCAGAGTCAAACAAACGACTCTAACATTGGCAGTAGCGGAAGCGGGGGACCAGAGTCCAACAAACGACTATAACATTGGCAGTAGTGGAGGCGGGGGACCAGAGTCCAACAAACGACTCTAACATTGGCAGTAGCGGAGTCCAACAAACGACTATAACATTGGCAGTATTTGAAGCGGGGGACCAGAGTCAAACAAACGATTATAACATTGGCAGTAGTGGATGCGGGGGACCAGAGTCAAACAAACGACTCTAACATTGGCAGTAGCGGAAGCGGGGGACCAGAGTCCAACAAACGACTATAACATTGGCAGTAGTGGAAGCGGGGGACCAGAGTCCAACAAACGACTATAACATTGGCAGTAGTGGAAGCGGGGGACCAGAGTCCAACAAACGACTATAACATTGGCAGTAGTGGAAGCGGGGGACCAGAGTCAAACAAACGACTATAACATTGGCAGTAGTGGCTTCCCTCATTGGCGCTCCTGGTTGTGTGGATCACGTCTGATGAAATGGTTTCAGGATAATTAAGACCGCTATAACTGGTAGAGACGCCATGCTATAACTGGTAGAGACGCCATGCTATAACTGGTAGAGACGCCATGCTATAACTGGTAGAGACGCCATGCTATACCAGGAGAAGAAACGCCAAAGACAAGTAGACGTCGAGCTATACAATATAAATAATTATATAATTGAAAGAACAAAACATTGATGACGACTTTGAAAAAAGCAACAACATTGTGACAAAAGTAGAAATTGCTCATAATTAGCAATTTCTCATTTTGTCACAAGGTTATACACTTTTTAAAATAATAATACTTTCATTTATGGAGATTTTCCATATGTTTTGTCGTAAATGGAAAAGGCCTAACCCTTTCGGAGTCAACGGCAATTAAAGTATTTTGCAAACAATGCAGATTCAGGTAATTCGTAACGAGCTGTCTCTTCTGAAATCTACATTGTTTGCCACTTAGACATAAGATTTTTACCAAATTTACAGTTGGACGAAAAATGGAGTGGTCAAATTTTCAAATGGAAGAGTCGACCTTGTGAAATTCGACAGTGAAAGAGTTAGTAGATAATAAAACATAGGACAGGATAATACGCTACCTTTTTACGTAGGTTGTCCTATAAGTGGACATTTTTTAAATTTAATAACTGCGCATTTAGTTTACCTTATCTAATAGATTCTCTCAACCCTTTCCCATTAACGCATCTGTAAGGCGATTTGTTCTCCCTTTGCCACAATTATTCAATGTTGATATATTTTCAATTGAAGAGATCTCCCATATGTTTGGGAGAAACTTTCACAATCGTCTGCTGCAGAATGTTTGTAGGTAGGCTTGGGTTAACCATTTCCCACATGTAGACGCTTCCTGACGCCTCTGCAGCACACGTCTTTTTGAAAACATTGTGACAAAATGTTTTCAACTCTTTTCAGCAAGTACCATTTTAGTTTTTGAGATATTCAATACTTCTGTCTACATGTTTTCAAAGTCGTCTGCTGCAGATTTAGTTGTAGGTAGTATAGAGTTAAAGCATAATTTCTCCTTTAACCACACTATTTTAAAAAGCGACATATCGAAATGTGTAGTCCCTATTTTACCAGTTGTTACAACCTTTCTCTAATATTTTATTCAAGGCAGGCGACTATTCCATATCACGAATCGGGTTAACTCTTTCAGCGCCGAACTGTTTAAAGTCGACTCTTCCATGTCCAAAGTCGGGCGACTCCATTTTATATGGTATACTAACTTTGGATTATTTGGATAACTATAAGGCAAACAATGCTGATTTCAGGTGAGACAGCTCGTTACGAGCTGACTCACCTGAATCAGTATTGTTTGCAAAAAGCTCAATATTGCCTTTGGCGCTGAAAGAGTTAATAATTTATAACAGAGTTTACAGGTTATCAATGCAGGTCTAACAAAACACATTTACAACTATTGTCAAACTTCCCGTATTTACCAATAAACTAGTTGTTTGTTTGTTTGTTTGTTTGTCTGTATGCAGTTTAAGCCGCTTTCCACTATGTTTCAGTTATAGCACGACGTTTCTCAGGAACGTTACCAGTACAACTGGTCCATTTATCCTGCACCAGCGTGTCATTTGGAATGTTAACCTAACACTTAGCGCAAAGGAGGGAAAGTTATGGCTACCATGTTTAAAGCCTTTGGTTTGACACAATATGCTGGTTATAACACGGACTTTTCAAATAAGCTAAGATTGAGACAATGGCCTTGAGGTTGGGTGTCGGCCTCATGATCAATAGGACACAGGTTCTAATCCAATGGCTTCCCAGGTCAATCTAGCTACCGATTTAACTCGTTTGATAATTTAGGGTCGACCTTTTTGAAAAAACATATCTGCCGACCAAAAAGAAGCTCAGAGGAAGTTAAATGTTTATAGAATGTTGAAAAGATTGTTGAAAAGGCAAAATTGCTCGTTTCGAGAACTTTCTCCTTTTCCAACAATATTTTCCAAAGACCCCTGCTGAGCCTTTTCTCTTTTTCCAACAATGTTTCTAAAATACGCACTCTGAACCATTTCTCTTTTTCAAACAATGTTTTCAAAAGACACCTGCTGAACCATTTCTCTTTTTCCAACAATGTTTTCAAAAGACACCTGCTGAACCATTTCTCTTCCAACAATGTTTTCAAAAGACATCTGCTGAACCATTTCTCTTTTCCCAAACACGTTTTCAACATACTCCAGTGGAACCATTTCTCTTCCAACAATATTTTCAAAAGACAACTGCTGAATCATTTCTCTTTTTCGAACAACGTTTACAAAAGACTCCTACTGAACGAGGTGTGAGAAGTTGTGTCTATCCGGGTAAGGGTAGAGACACCGTGAAGTACTAGCCCGTATTGTGTTGTTGAACAAAGATAACGATTACATAAGTTCATGTCGAATTATGAGTTGCGTAGATCAAGGAAGTCTATATAAGGGGTCACGTTACGCGAAAACCGACCTACAAATGATTTTAGTTTATACAATACAATAAACGTTATTGCGTAAAACATATATACATGTTTAAAGCAACATACAGAAATACAAAGACATGAATTTCGTAAAGGAAAGCAAAGGAAAAAAAAAACATGTTCGGAAGAGCAAAGTAGTGATAATTGTGGGTGGATACATTTAAAGTTCTATTTAAGTTTGCCTCTTGAATAAATCTACTTAATCCATTTATACTTGTTATGAATGTTTCAGACATAAAATTGATAATGCAAAACATGTGAGACAAATATTGCACCACGTATGTAGTCAACATTTAAGTCCGAGCCATTCTTCGGAGGCGCAGCGTCACGAAGGTGGATCGTTGTGAAGGTTTGTGTTCATGGTACTCGTCCCTTCAATGTGACATGTTGATATGGTATTATCTCTTTCCCACATATAGACGCTTTTTGACGAATGATGCAGCAGAACAATTTTGAAAACATTGAGACAAACAGAGAAATTGCTCCTAATGAGTAGGTTTTGCTCTTGCCACAATGTTTCTAACTCTGTTCTATAATTATACTTTAATTTATAGATATATTCTATATTTAATTTTAAATGTGGTTGATGTGTTCTAAGTGGGATTTTTTAAAATTATCTTATACATAGAAACGAGCCACATGCAAATGCATATCTATCTAATCGGTTTTACTTTAATCGACTTCGACATCATTTGGACCGACTCATTGGTATAGTAGAAACCCGCAAGATCAGCATTCACTTACGTTCAATTCAGTCAGATCTATGTCAAAGCTATCGCTTATCAGCCATCCAAGGTTTATAAGTTTCTAAACAATCAACCAGACCTTGTATATATCAATTCCATTGCTACTAAACACTCGCCTGGATGTGTATATCATAAATGACCTGTTTTAAGGACAATGGTCTCCATGATATTATATTAATTTAAAAGAGTATGTAAGCTGATAGAAAAAGCGGTTCCACTTTGTCTTTTTTTTTTTTTTATCTTATCATTGCTCCAGGAAAAGAAACCTTAATGTGTGCTGTTTGCGAAAATAAGCCATTTGGTGAAGGTCTTTGGTATCGAATAATAGGTTATCGCGTTGTTAACCGCGTTGTTAACCGAACGAACGCGTAAACTATACGTATACAAGGAAGACATTGTACATATTATCATTTCTGGGATTTTCCGGATTTTCTATTTTTAAACACCTTTGTAGTTTTGTACAGGTTCCTGACCTTGAGACTAAATAGTTTAAATGTAAACTTAGCGTGGTTTATTTTAAATTCAATGTACGTTTGTGTTCCAATAAGTTATATAAGACATTCAGTCTATGGTAAAAACATCCTAACACACCGAGCACTCGACCGTGTGCTAGCCAAATCATCCAATCAAATTACGGCTTTTGACTTCCACTCGGCGAACACTCGGTGTGGTTGGATAATCTGAATACGCCCACTATGTATAGTTGGACAGCTATGAGTGGCGCAAGGTGGAAACGAACCGTACGACATTTACGAACAGTGTAGATCCTGATTAGCCAACCATTTGCGCAGTCAAATATGGCTCCTGTTCGCCAATAAGTATTATACTGGTCCGATAATTGTCTGTGTACCAGTATCCATTGTGATCCTTAGCATCGACGCGCAGCCAAGTCTTCGTAAACACCTGTAATGATTACGTTAAGGTTGGTTTTCCGAAAGCACCGGTCCTATGATACGATCAAGTTAAAGATGTTTGTTACGGACTTCCTTTGACGTTTCTGTGACTAACTGACGACCAGCGCAGATCCGGATCAGATTGCTTTAAATAGTTGATTGATTTTTTTTTGCAATTCGCAGACTCAAATCAGTCCTTGTTGTTTGCAAACATGTCAAGATCCTCTTTGACATGACGTTCTTGGTATTTGAACACGAACGTTCTAGAAACGTAATGCGGGATTTCAGAATTTTCAATTGCGGTAAACCAAACTAGTTAATCCCTCAATACCAGGAACTAAAATTGATTTTGAAATTAAAAGTAGATTCTTTTTAGGAAAATAAATACGGTAGCCCGGTAAAACCACAATTGTAAGTTTTGATTCGTAAGAATTGAAACCAAAACTCAAAAACCGAACCTCAACGTAAATAAGGAAGGACATCCCTACAAGTTCGGCGATTTCCGTGTGAAGTCGTTAGGGAGCGGAATTGGTCTCATGCTTATCCATCGGAAATGACCGACAAATCCACGAACAATACCGATATCTTAAGACGGAAATTGCCGCACCATATGTATGGTTAAAAAATACCGACCTGAACGAAAATCGTCGAGCCCATTAGGGGTATTATATATGATGACACATTGTATTGAATTCGGAAAACATAAACTTGCTAGGCTGTGATCACTAGACGGTTCGTGAACCTTCTAGAAATACATTGTAGAACCAGAGCAAACTGCGTGCATATGCAGGTTTTGTCGCAAATGCTCATATGGTTGGTTTTCGTTAAGTAATGCTCATTTATACAATAAATTAATTGGTTCATTTCCAATCAATTACTTTGTCGAAAGACAGTAAAGTAGGTATTGAACTACTCAACAACATAATAATGCATTTCACTCATTGGCGTTCAAGAGTGTATGGTAAGCATTACGGCTGCCATGCTGGTGTCAGAATGAAAAGACCAGTAGCACTGGTGACCTACCAAGGGAAAACCGTGACAAATTGTTGAACACGGGTAAAACGCATATTGCAAACAAACAAACTAAAGAACATTTCAACGTAATCACTTTATTTCAGCCCTCAATCGTCAAACGTTTAATCATTTGGACGTTATAAATATTACATCATTGCTTAAATCTAATCACATAGAAATAGCTTGAAAATAATACTTGTGTTTACAATTTTTATAATTTGGACAGAATTATGACTTGTGTGTGCCACCATACACCCCAAAACCAAAGTAAAACTGCCATGTCACGTTGGTGTACTCAAAGGGCGTATAATCACTCCATGTATGGTCTCGCAATAATCTATAAGACATGAATTGATTAGATAAAATTAGTCACGTGACTTCACGTGACATTTGTAGCTATCCTTTGGGTAGTTCCGAATGTCCTTCTTGGAAAATAACTATTGACCGATCTCTTGCTGTATACGTCCGTTTAGCCCTCCCTTTTCCACTTAGAGACGCTATTTAACGCATCTGCAGTAGACGATTTCGAGACATTACGGGGAAAAAGGGTAAAGTGTTCATGATGAGCCATTTCCCACTTATGATGTGATGCGTTCTACTCGTTCCTGTAAGTATGCTTTCATTGACAAAGAGATGCAAATATCATTTTAAAGTCGTCCGCTGCATAATTGTCTGTAAGTGGGAAAGGGGTTAAGCAACATTCACAAACAATGACGACCAAGAGAATCTAGTGCATCTTAGTCTGCATATTTCGAACAGGAACTAACACCCCTTTCCCACATACAACACATCTGCAGCAAAGGACTTTGAAAACATCCAGACACAAACATAGATACTCCCTATAAATAAAGGTAAACTTACTGGGAAAATGAAAACAGTGTGTCAAAAGGAGAAATTGCTCATCTTGAGCAATTTTTCCTTTTGTAACAATGCTTTTAAAAGTTATTTACTGCAGAGGTGCCAGGAAGCGTCTTTATATGGGAAAGGGTTAAATGGAACCCCTTTTTTATAAGTTCCTGGTTCGAGTCATATGTAGGATGAACATGTACTATCCAATCAAATTTAACAAGAACTTCCAAATCATGAGTAATGGATAGTAGTTCTGTGAATACTTATTTCTATACCAACAATGGAACAAATCTCGATCGAAATTCCTCGTGGTTTCCTATTTGTCGAAACACCATCAGGGGCGTAGCTCTCTTTAGGTACTGTAGGCACGTGCCTACACCTTTTTTCTCAAAATGCCTCATAATGCAGCTGCGGGACTGATCCGGCCGACACATTCCGTCTTAGTGGGATAAATGTGTAGAGTAGTTATTTATTAGGAGGCGAAAAGTGTCTATCCGGGTAGGCCTGTGTGGCATGCTTAGGTTGATCCGGGTCGATACTTTACGCAGAGTCCACAATGTTGATGTTCTCACTAGACGGCCTACACATTGGTTATTGCAAAGCTACGCCCATGACGATAGCTCGTGTCGATACTGACGAGGTATATCAATCAAGGGGCGTGAATTCGAACCCCAACTCGGCTATCTAATTCTAACCAATGATTGGCAAACAATAATTGCGACTTGTTTTATTCGTCATCCACAAATGGGCTAAATAGTTTACGTGGGATGTTAGCCAGTTGCTTGTGAAGAATGTTTTGTGAAGTCCGAGAAGTTATGAACCACGTTAATCGAGCTTGTCGTTCTGATATGACTGAAATGAGTCCCGACGAGAAAACCAGCATTGTGAACACTGCGTAAAATATCCACCCACAACCTCTGGATTGACAGCCCGCTACCTATATTCCGTGTATATATTTAACTGTCACGTGGTAAATAGATAACAAGATCTTACAGAGAACAATATACACGGAGAGTACCTTGGGTGTGTAGGGTATTTTATGTGTGGGTTATTGCGTTTTAATTTATTATTTATGGGGTTTTTACGGGGGAAGCCAGACAGTGTTCGTAAACATAGAAGTTATGCAATGATTATAAGTATATATCATGTTAACATAAATAATTCAATGTAATCGTTCAGGTTCAATAGACAGTACTAGAGACCGAATATGTTTATTTGAATAACAAATTCGAAATCTCAATAACAATTATTCTTATAACCTTGGCGGATTTGGTTATGCCCGAAAACATCCGAAACGGCAGGCGGCGAAATAGATCTGGTTTCTTCCTGAGAAGCCTTTTCAGGTTCGAAATGATTATGTACGATTAGGTCAATGTTACAGTATCCATTATATATTCAGTCATGTTTTTCATGTCCAATTCAACAACTCATCCCGTCCATGGGAAAATGTGCCAGTTGCTTATTTAAACAGTGAAGATACAGATGATCTGTGATTACTTATGTTAACAGTCTGATCGGGTTCTCAAGTGTTCACAATTTAACTTATGTGAGCGTGTAAGACGCTTCTGTCAACGTGTGAGATTCAATTAAGACGAAGGAAATATACAGGCTGATCTGAACATACGCTTTTCCTAGATGCCATGATGTACATTTTCCCATGCACTGGCTCTATTCATCAATTCAGTATATCCAGGGTTACTACATACACTATGAGTCCGTCCAGGGGAAAAGGGCATCATTTGACTTTTGTGATCAATGACGATCCAGATCAGCCTGTGTATCCGCATAGTCTGATTAAGGGCTACACTGTTCACATATTAGCCGTTCCGCGAGTAAACCAACATTGTGCACGCTGCGTAAAGTATCGACCCGGATCAGCTTAAGCATGCCGCACAGGCTTACCAGGACATACACTTTTCGCCTCCTGTAGATTTTCTGTTTCATGAATCATTACTCTATACATCTATCCCCCTATACGGAATGTGTCGGCCCGGATTAGCCTGCACGGACTGTACAGGCTGATCTGTATCGATACATTACGCAGAGACCATAATGTTGGTTTTTCGCGCGACGGCTCATATTACGTAAGAAGCTTCTGTCAAATTGTAAAGGCACAGTCTGATCTGAAGCTACACTATTCACAAATACCAACGTGTACCATTTTGATCTGACATGTTCATATGATTATGTCTGAAATTACATGCGAATCGAACGTGGTCCGATTGTATCCTTACTATTCGAACTGTGGGAGCAGTAGGATCTGGCAGCATTGTATGGCTGTGTAATCTTTCTAATTTAGATCTTTGAAATAAGTATTTCTATCTAATTTAAGGGCACTTAAAAGTTATGGGATTTCCAAAATTTAGTACTAATAAACAAAAGTAGTGATGTAGAAAGGTGGAAAACAATTTGAGTTTTCGTCTATATTATTATACATATAGTTTGCATTTGTAATGTACATTCTTACAAATTTGAAACCAGTTTTGAGTTGCTAATAATTCCCCACATACAACAACTCTGCAGCAGACGACTTCGAACACATCGAGGCAAACACAGAAATATCGGTATAAACGAAAGAGATCATTATTAAGAAGTGTTGACATATATATTGGGACTTGAGAACTAATTGCTCATTGTGAGATGTTTCTCTTTTTTCAACACTAGTTTCTCTGTCACAGAGGCGTCAAATGGGGGAATAGTGTTAAGTAGTAGTTTCAAGGGTCTTTGGAGAATGAATTCAGTCTAAAATAACTTAATCCTTTCCGTGATATATATGACTTTTGGCATCGAGGGTAGCAGACAACCTGGTAGAAAAATGCAAACTACCAATTAATCATGTAATGCTCTATTAAGTCTCTGTCCAAATGTGCATACAATGGTTTAACAGCATGCGATGTTTGACCAAAATGAGGAAAAATTGCCCTCATAAAAAGTACGTTTGCAAATTATTTCCATTATCGTCTGCATATCTTTCATACTTGAGAGTGTTTATCTCTTTCCCACATACCATAACACTGCTTCAGATTACTATGCAAACATAACGCCAATCATGTAAGGTATATCCGTCAGCTATAGTTTAGTTATCGTATAAATGTGCATCAAAAGGAGTTAGTAAGAGGGAAATATCTGTATTTGCGATTTTCTACTCAAACTGCGCGATTACTGGTTAAGTTTTCAGGAAGCAGACATCGAGCTTGTTTAAACTAAACTAATGTACGTTCATTCCACGTTTCTCTTTACCACATTTGACCAAATATTTAATGTGTTTTGTTCTGAATAGTGTTACAAAGGTAACCTGTCAATTCTGAAGTTAATATGAATGATTAAACTCCGATATTATGTCATGGTTTGTATATTTGTTTTAAATGTCAAACAGTACACCTGAATAAATAACGATATCCTCGCACTGCCAGTATTGTGACGCCAATTTGCGCTAATGGCCCCGCATTGTTCTCTCTGACGAGACTAAAGAACGATGGTACATATCCTAGACAATGAATGTCCATTTTACTTTAGAATACACTTGACTTGACATGTCAAAGAGAAAACGAGAGAAGAATCTGGGGTTAGCTACGGATATTTGGACAATACTGAAACTGTGTTCAGTATAGCAGGTTGCTTGCTCACGGTCCGTACCAGTACCATAAGTGAAAAGCTGTAATTGGATTGGTCGATTTAACTACATTGAATGCATTGAATGCAGGACAGGCGCGTGTTGTTCGCTAAATAGAAGAAACCATGGAAGAGTTGACTTTGTGTAATTTGGCAGTTAAAGCGTTAATCAGAGGTATTGGTCGATATGTACGAGTATACGCTATAATCTATTTCGGTGACAACGTTCTCCAGGTTCAATGGGTCTGTTACGTCGTCCAATGCATAAAGGATTGTTTATTATATTAAATAAGAATCGATGAAACTGGAGACGAGTTCATTTCAGTTCTGAACCATCTATCCTATCTGTCAGAACTAATTGAAGTGTTGTTTCACTCTTCCAAATGTAGACATACTAATTTACTTCAACATTTCTAAGACGCGTTAATTTTAATTTTGTATTTGATATATCAATACATAAATAAGTCGACAGCACATGTATATATTTAGATCAGCATTTGTGGATGCAAATGGTGGTCCGTGTATTAAGTACAGTTCCACATAAAAATCAGGCAAACTGTGCTACATGGGGGTCGACGGATTTCCATGAAAGTTAACACAGAGTTTAGCTATGTGATCAATAATACAATTTCATATTCGTTTTTACAGAAAACTCTACCTGGTTGCTATTGCAGCCAAAATGTGTTCAAAAAGGGGTCAATTTTGGACAAAGGGGGCTTCTTCACATACAAATATAAGACAAACGATAGAAATGACATGAAGAAAATCTGCATTTCTGTCTTTTGATATCAATGTTAGAATTCTTTATGAAGTTTAAAGTTCATTAAAAGTTTAGACAGTATTTCAGATTATAACCCTTTCCCGCATGTAGACGCTTTCTATCACAACTGCAACAGACGACATTTGAAAACATTGTGACAACAGGAGAAGTTGCTGAAAACGAGCAATTTCTCCTTTTGTTAAAATGTATTCAACTCTTTTCGATTATTATACTTTCATTAACATATATATATATATATATTTATAATTTGCATAGATGTTTCCATAATTGTTCTAGATGTTTCCATAATTTGTCTAGATGTTTCCATAATTTGTCTAGATGATTCCATAGTCGTTTGTTGTTGATTTGTTGTATGTGGGAAAGGGTTAATTGACATGAGTGATTTACGTCCAGCAGACATTGTATTGTTAAAAACCAATGATTTACCGTCTATGTATCTGTTACAGTACAAACAAAGTGTTCATTTACAGCCACCATCAGGCACATTGTACCTACGGTATGGGTCTCGCCATACGAATACCCACCTTCGGGTATTTGTAACTAGTGGCGAGACTGTTTCCGTGGTGATTTCAGCGTCCGTCTTGGGAGCGGGAGATCAGGGTTCGATTTCCGCTCGGGTCATACAAAATACTTTTGGTAGAAATGGCTTTCCTCCTTGGCACCAAGATTTCTTGGGAAAGCATTACAAATGATTTATCGGTGTCATGATCAATAAGACCGGTATATAACTGAAATAACTGTTGTTAACGACGTAAAACACTCATACAAAAGACGAGAAGTGATAAATATTAACATCCGTATTTACGAATATGATAGAGATCTTCCTTATTGTTACACACTCACCACAGAAAAGAACGGTGGTGTAACGGGCCATGACCCTCAGTGTTTTACAACGAGGATAGAGCGGTGGTGTAATGGGCCACGACCTTCAGTGCTTTACGACCAGGATAGAACGGTGGTGTAATGGGCCACGACCTTCAGTGCTTTACGACCAGGATAGAACGGTGGTGTAATGGGCCACGACCTTCAGTGTTTTACAACGAGGATAGAACGGTGGTGTAATGGGCCAGGACCTTCAGTGTTTTACAACGAGGATAGAACGGCGGTGTAATGGGCCACGACCTTCAGTGTTTTACAACGAGGATAGAACGGTGGTGTCATGGGCCACGACCTTCAGTGTTTTACAACGAGGATAGAACGGTGGTGTAATGGGCCACGACCTTCAGTGTTTTACAACCAGGATAAAACGGTGGTGTAATGGGCCACGACCTTCAGTGTTTTACAACCAGGATAAAACGGTGGTGTAATGGGCCACGACCTTCAGTGCTTTACGACCAGGGTGGCACGCTGGTGTAATGGGCCATGACCCTCAGTATTTTACGACCAGGATAAAACGGTGGTGTAACGGGCCATGACCTTCAGTGTTTTACAACCAGGATACAACGGTGGTGTAATGGGCCAGGACCTTCAGTGTTTTACAACGAGGATAGAACGGTGGTGTAATGGGCCACGACCTTCAGTGTTTTACAACGAGGATAGAACGGTGGTGTAATGGGCCACGACCTTCAGTGTTTTACAACCAGGACAGAACGGTGGTGTAATGGGCCACGACCTTCAGTGTTTTACAACAAGGATAGAACGGTTGTGTAATGGGCCACGACCTTCAGTGTTTTACAACAAGGATAGAACGGTGGTTGTGTAATGGGCCACGACCTTCAGTGTTTTACAACGAGGATAGAACGGCGGTGTAATGGGCCACGACCTTCAGTGTTTTACAACCAGGATAGAACGGTGGTGTAATTGGCCACGACCTTCAGTGTTTTACAACAAGGATAGAACGGTTGTGTAATGGGCCACGACCTTCAGTGTTTTACAACGAGGATAGAACGGTGGTGTAATGGGCCACGACCTTCAGTGTTTTACAACGAGGATAGAACGGCGGTGTGATGGGCCACGACCTTCAGTGTTTTACAACCAGGATAGAACGGTGGTGTAATGGGCCACGACCTTCAGTGTTTTACAACAAGGATAGAACGGTTGTGAAATGGGCCACGACCTTCAGTGTTTTACAACGAGGATAGAGCGGTGGTGTAATGGGCCACGACCCTCAGTGTTTTACAACCAGGATAGAACGGTGGTGTAATGGGCCACGACCTTCAGTGTTTTACAACCAGGATAGAACGGTGGTGTAATGGGCCAAGACCTTCAGTGTTTTACAACGAGGATAGAACGGCGGTGTAATGGGCCACGACCTTCAGTGTTTTACAACGAGGATAGAACGGTGGTGTAATGGGCCACGACCTTCAGTGTTTTACAACGAGGATAGAACGGTTGTGTAATGGGCCACGACCTTCAGTGTTTTCCAACCAGGATAGAACGGTGGTGTAATGGGCCACCACCTTCAGTGTTTTACAACGAGGATGGGACGGTTGTGTAATGGGCCACGACCTTCAGTGTTTTACAACGAGGATAGAGCGGTGGTGTAACGGGCCACGACCCTGAGTGTTTTACAACCAGGATAGAACGGTGGTGTAATGGGCGACGACCTTCAGTGTTTTACAACGAGGATAGAACGGTTGTGTAATGGGCCACGACCTTCAGTGTTTTACAACCAGGATAGAACGGTGGTGTAACGGGCCACGACCCTGAGTGTTTTACAACCAGGATAGAACGGTTATGTAATGGGCCACGACCTTCAGTGTTTTACAACCAGGATAAAGCGGTGGTGTAACGGGCCACGACCCTGAGTGTTTTACAACCAGGATAGAACGGTGGTGTAATGGGCCACGACCTTCAGTGCTTTACAACCAGGATATAACGGTGGTGTAATGGGCCACGACCTTCAGTGCTTTACGAACAGGGTGGAACGGTGGTGTAATGGGCCACGACCTTCAGTGCTTTACGACCAGGGTGGAACGGTGGTGTAATGGGCCACGACCTTCAGTGTTTTACAACGAGGATAGAACGGTGGTGTAATGGGCCAGGACCTTCAGTGTTTTACAACGAGGATAGAACGGTGGTGAAATGGGCCACGACCTTCAGTGCTTTACGACCAGGGTGGCACGGTGGTGTAATGGGCCACGACCTTCAGTGTTTTACAACCAGGATAGAACGGTTGTGTAAACAAATGTGCATACAATGGTTTAACAGCATGCGATGATTGACCAAAATGAGGAAAAATTGCCCTCATAAAAAGTACGTTTGCAAATTATTTCCATTATCGTCTGCATATCTTTCATACTTGAGAGTGTTTATCTCTTTCCCACATACCATAACACTGCTTCAGATTACTATGCAAACATAACGCCAATCATGTAAGGTATATCCGTCAGCTATAGTTTAATTATCGTATAAATGTGCATCAAAAGGAGTTAGTATGAGGGAAATATCTGTATTTGCGATTTTCTACTCAAACTGCGCGATTACTGGTTAAGTTTTCAGGAAGCAGACATCGAGCTTGTTTAAACTAAACTAATGTACGTTCATTCCACGTTTCTCTTTACCACATTTGACCAAATATTTAATGTGTTTTGTTCTGAATAGTGTTACAAAGGTAACCTGTCAATTCTAAAGTTAATATGAATGATTAAACTCCGGGCCACGGTGGTGTAATGGGCCACGACCTTCAGTGCTTTACCACCAGGGTGGCACGGTGGTGTATTGGGCCACGACCTTCAGTGCTTTACAACGAGGATAGAACGGTGGTGTAATGGGCCACGACCCTCAGTGCTTTACGACCACGATAGAACGGTGGTGTAACGGGCCATGACCCTCAGTGTTTTACAACCAGGATAAAACGGTGGTGTCATGGGCCACGACCTTCAGTGCTTTACGACCAGGGTGGCACGGTGGTGTTATGGGGCACGACCTTCAGTGTTTTACAACCAGGATAGAACGGTTGTGTAATGGGCCACGACCTTCAGTGTTTTACAACCAGGATAGAACGGTGGTGTAATGGGCCACGACCTTCAGTGTTTTACAACCAGGATAGAACGGTTGTGTATTGGGCCACGACCTTGAGTGTTTTACAACCAGGATAGAACGGTGGTGTAATTGGCCACGACCTTCAGTGTTTTACAACCAGGATAGAACGGTTGTGTAATGGGCCACGACCTTCAGTGTTTTACAACCAGGATAGAACGGTGGTGTAATGGGCCACGACCTTCTGTGCTTTACCACCAGGGTGGCACGGTGATGTAATGGGCCACGACCTTCAGTGCTTTACGACCAGAATGGAACGGTGGTGTAATGGGCCACGACCTTCAGTGCTTTACCACCAGGGTGGCACGGTGGTGTAATGGGCCACGACCTTCAGTGTTTTACAACCAGGATAGAACGTTGGTGTAATGGGCCACGACCTTCAGTGTTTTACAACCAGGATAGAACGGTGGTGTAATGGGCCACGACATTCAGTGATTTACAACCAGAATGGAACGGTGGTGTAATGGTCCACGACCTTCAGTGCTTTACCACCAGGGTGGCACGGTGGTGTAATGGGCCACGACCTTCAGTGCTTTACGACCAGAATGGAACGGTGGTGTAATGGGCCACGACCTTCAGTGCTTTACCACCAGGTTGGCACGGTGGTGTAATGGGCCACGACCTTCAGTGCTTTACGACCAGAATGGAACGGTGATGTAATGGGCCACGACCTTCAGTGCTTTACAACCAGGATAGACCGGTGGTGTAATGGGCCACGACCTTCAGTGTTTTACAACCAGGATAGAACGGTTGTGTAATGGGCCACGACCTTCAGTGTTTTACAACCAGGATAGAACGGTGGTGTAGTGGGCCACGACCTTTAGTGTTTTACAACCAGGATAGAACGGTTGTGTAATGGGCCACGACCTTCAGTGTTTTACAACCAGGATAGAACGGTGGTGTAATGGGCCACGACCTTCAGTGCTTTACCACCAGGGTGGCAAGGTGGTGTAATGGGCCACGACCTTCAGTGTTTTACAACCAGGATAGAACGGTGGTGTAATGGGCCACGACCTTCAGTGTTTTACAACCAGGATAGAACGGTGGTGTAATGGGCCACGACCTTCAGTGCTTTACGACTAGAATGGAACGGTGGTGTAACGGGCCATGACCGTCAGTGTTTTACAACCAGGATAGAACGGTGGTGTAATGGGCCACGACCTTCAGTGTTTTACAACCAGGATAGAACGGTGGTGTAACGGGCCATGACCCTCAGTGTTTTACAACCAGGATAGAACGGTGGTGTAATGGGCCACGACCCTCAGTGTTTTACGACCAGGGTGGCACGGTGGTGTAATGGGCCACGACCTTCAGTGCTTTACAACCATGATAGAACGGTTGTGTAATGGGCCACGACCTTCAGTGTTTTACAACCAGGATAGAACGGTGGTGTAATGGGCCACGACCTTCAGTGTTTTACAACGAGGATAGAACGGTGGTGTAATGGGCCACGACCTTCAGTGCTTTACCACCAGGGTGGCACGGTGGTGTAATGGGCCATGACCCTCAGTGTTTTACAACCAGGATAGAACGGTGGTGTAATGGGCCACGACCTTCAGTGTTTTACAACCAGGATAGAACGGTGTTGTAATGGGCCACGACCTTTAGTGTTTTACAACCAGGATAGAACGGTGGTGTAATGGGCCACGACCTTCAGTGTTTTACAACGAGGATAGAACGGTGGTGTAATGGGCCACGACCTTCAGTGCTTTACCACCAGGGTGGCACGGTGGTGTAATGGGCCATGACCCTCAGTGTTTTACAACCAGGATAGAACGGTGGTGTAATGGGCCACGACCTTCAGTGTTTTACAACCAGGATAGAACGGTGGTGTAATGGGCCACGACCTTCAGTGTTTTACGACCAGGGTGGCACGGTGGTGTAATGGGCCACGACCTTCAGTGTTTTACGACCAGGATAGAACGGTGGTGTAATGGGCCAGGACCTTCAGTGTTTTACAACCAGGATAGAACGGTGGTGTAATGGGCCACGACCTTCAGTGCTTTACCACCAGGGTGGCACGGTGGTGTAATGGGCCACGACCTTCAGTGCTTTACAACGAGGATAGAACGGTGGTGTAATGGGCCACGACCCTCAGTGCTTTACGACCACGATAGAACGGTGGTGTAACGGGCCATGACCCTTAGTGTTTTACAACCAGGGTGGAACGGTGGTGTAATGGGTCACAACCAGGATAGATCAATATCAGTCTGTAACTCGGCGAAATCTGACCAGGACCTGCCCCGACCGTCATATAGCCGTACACACATCATGAAAACTCCATAATAACGGTTAGGCCCAAATATTGACTTCTACAAGTAGGTATACTCTATTATTTGATGGGAAAGTTCACTGTTGTCAATACCTGTGATTGGGAATATCACTGTTGTCAATACCTGTGATTGGAAATATCACTGTTGTCAATACCTGTGATTGAAAATATCATTGTTGTCAATACCTGTGATTGGGAATATCACTGTTGTCAATATCTGTGATTGGGAATATCACTATTGTCAATACCTGTGATTGGGAAGACTCACACACAAGAAGACGCCGTTTCCCCTGACTCGGCTCATTATTGTTCCTGTGTCCCGGGTTACTGTTTCCATCATTTTAATGAAGTCACAAATGTCAAATTTTTTCAACCCCAAACTTATCTTTTCAATTGATCCAGGTGGCATTTTAGACCTTTTAGACAGAGTTTGCGGAGGATCCTTAGTAATTATTGGACAGTTTAAAGGCCAAGGCGAGACTGCTGCATGAGTTTACAGTCTGATGTTCATCTACACCGATCGGCGATCCAAAAAGCATGTTATGAAAGAGTTAACCCTTTCCCACATACAGACACTGTCATAAGCCTCTACAGCAGACGAGTTTCTAAAACATTACGGACAAAGGAGTAACTGCTCATCATGAGCAATTTCTGCTTTTGCCACAATGAGTTCAACTCTATTTAAGGATCATATTCTTCATTTTAAAGAGATTTTCAAATATCTTTGCCTAGTTATATTTAAAGCGACTGAACTCCAGATACCCAACTGTCGCAAAAAAATAAAATTTCCAATTTTAAGAAAATAAGTGTTATTTTTGTATTTGGGGCATTAAAATATGATAACTGACATATTACATACCCCTATAATCGGTGAGATTTTCTTGTTTTCGATACTTTTCCCATCGCAAATTCTACCCTGTCAGTAACGGGATAAGTATTTTTAAATAGGAAACCCCTTCATCGGGACAATTGAAAACGACTCAAGTTCACTTTATTGATAAAAAACGATACATTTTCTACCCTGGTTTTACTTGGATAACATAAAGAATAACATTTAGGGCGAATTCGATTTTTTTATTGTTTTTTTGTCTTTTGTTCGTGCCATCTGGATTTCAGTCGCTTTAAAGTCGTCTGCAGCATATTTGTTGCATATGGGAAAGACTTATTTACCAAAAGTATCCATTTATATTGAGCGTCAGACCCCTAGACTCTTTATTCTTTCTTATGTACTTACTCGTAAATGATCAATTACTCCTTTTGCCGTAATGTTTCAACTCTTTTCAAACATCATATTTTCTTTAAAAACGATTTTCCATAGTTTTGTGTCAATATGTTCAAGTCGGCCGCTGCAGAATTGTCGTATGTGGGAAAGGGTTAAACACAATCCTTCATGGACAAAGTTTGATCATTCTGGTCATCGAAAATAGTAAAGTACACATAATCGAAGAATTGATGAAACATAATCCAATCATAAATATCAAATAAGCTCCGTATCTTAGAAGTGCAGTGGTAGAGCAACCGCCTCGGATACGATATGTCTCGGGTTTGATCCACAACCGGGTCAGTCCATAAACTTGTAAAATATAAGTAGTCATAGCTTTCCATTCTCGGCGTTCATGTTTTTTGCGCTAGCCAATACGACTGACTCGCTGGTGTCTGGATAAAAAAGACCAGTAGTATTGGTAACTTAGCCAGGAAACGGTGTCTGGATAAAAAAGACCAGTAGTATTGGTAACTTAGCCAGGAAACGGTGTCTGGATAAAACAGACCAGTAGTATTGGTAACTTAGCCAAGAAACGGTGTCTGGATAAAAAAAGACCAGTAGTATTGGTAACTTAGCCAAGAAACGGTGTCTGGATAAGAAAGACCAGTAGTATTGGTAACTTAGCCAGGAAACGGTGTCTGGACAAAAAAAAGACCAGTAGTATTGGTAACTTAGTCAGGAAACGGTGTCTGGATAAAAAAAAAGACCAGTAGCATTGGTAACTTATCCAGGAAACGGTGTCTGGACAAAAAAAAAGACCAGTAGCATTGGTAACTAAGCCAGGAAACGGTGTCTGGACAAAAAAAGACCAGTAGTATTGGTAACTTAGCCAGGAAACGGTGTCTGGATAAAAAAAGACCAGTAGTATTGGTAACTTAGCCAGGAAACGGTGTCTGGACAACAAAATAAACAAGTAGTATTGGTAACTTAGCCAGGAAACGGTGTCTGGATAAGAAAGACCAGTAGTATTGGTAACTTAGCCAGGAAACGGTGTCTGGACAAAAAAAAAAGACCAGCAGTATTGGTAACTTAGTCAGGAAACGGTGTCTGGATAAAAAAAAAAGACCAGTAGCATTGGTAACTTAGCCAGGAAACGGTGTCTGGATAAAAAAGACCAGTAGCATTGGTAACTTAGCCAGGAAACGGTGTCTGGACAAAAAAAGACCAGTAGTATTGGTAACTTAGCCAGGAAACGGTGTCTGGATAAAAAAAGACCAGTAGTATTGGTAACTTAGCCAGGAAACGGTGTCTGGACAACAAAAAAAACAAGTAGTATTGGTAACTTAGCCAGGAAACGGTGTCTGGATAAGAAAGACCAGTAGTATTGGTAACTTAGCCAGGAAACGGTGTCTGGACAAAAAAAAAGACCAGCAGTATTGGTAACTTAGTCAGGAAACGGTGTCTGGATAAAAAAAAAAGACCAGTAGCATTGGTAACTTAGCCAGGAAACGGTGTCTGGATAAAAAAGACCAGTAGCATTGGTAACTTAGCCAGGAAACGGTGTCTGGACAAAAAAAGACCAGTAGTATTGGTAACTTAGCCAGGAAACGGTGTCTGGATAAAAAAGAAGACCAGTAGTATTGGTAACTTAGCCAGGAAACGGTGTCTGGACACAAAAAAAGACCAGTAGCATTGGTAACTTATCCAGGAAACGGTGTCTGGATAAAAAAAGACCAGTAGTATTGGTAACTTAGCCAGGAAACGGTGTCTGGACAAAAAAAGACCAGTAGTATTGGTAACTTAGCCAAGAAACGGTGTCTGGATAAAAAAGACCAGTAGTATTGGTAACTTAGCCAAGAAACGGTGTCTGGATAAGAAAGACCAGTAGTATTGGTAACTTAGCCAGGAAACGGTGTCTGGACAAAAAAAAAGACCAGTAGTATTGGTAACTTAGTCAGGAAACGGTGTCTGGATAAAAAAAAAGACCAGTAGCATTGGTAACTTATCCAGGAAACGGTGTCTGGACAAAAAAAAAGACCAGTAGCATTGGTAACTAAGCCAGGAAACGGTGTCTGGACAAAAAAAGACCAGTAGTATTGGTAACTTAGCCAGGAAACGGTGTCTGGATAAAAAAAGACCAGTAGTATTGGTAACTTAGCCAGGAAACGGTGTCTGGACAACAACAAAAACAAGTAGTATTGGTAACTTAGCCAGGAAACGGTGTCTGGATAAGAAAGACCAGTAGTATTGGTAACTTAGCCAGGAAACGGTGTCTGGACAAAAAAAAAGACCAGCAGTGTTGGTAACTTAGTCAGGAAACGGTGTCTGGATAAAAAAAAAACCAGTAGCAATGGTAACTTAGCCAGGAAACGGTGTCTGGATAAAAAAGACCAGTAGCATTGGTAACTTAGCCAGGAAACGGTGTCTGGACAAAAAAAGACCAGTAGTATTGGTAACTTAGCCAGGAAACGGTGTCTGGATAAAAAAAGACCAGTAGTATTGGTAACTTAGCCAGGAAACGGTGTCTGGACAACAAAAAAAACAAGTAGTATTGGTAACTTAGCCAGGAAACGGTGTCTGGATAAGAAAGACCAGTAGTATTGGTAACTTAGCCAGGAAACGGTGTCTGGACAAAAAAAAAGACCAGCAGTATTGGTAACTTAGTCAGGAAATGGTGTCTGGATAAAAAAAAAAGACCAGTAGCATTGGTAACTTAGCCAGGAAACGGTGTCTGGATAAAAAAGACCAGTAGCATTGGTAACTTAGCCAGGAAACGGTGTCTGGACAAAAAAAGACCAGTAGTATTGGTAACTTAGCCAGGAAACGGTGTCTGGATAAAAAAGAAGACCAGTAGTATTGGTAACTTAGCCAGGAAACGGTGTCTGGACACAAAAAAAGACCAGTAGCATTGGTAACTTATCCAGGAAACGGTGTCTGGATAAAAAAAGACCAGTAGTATTGGTAACTTAGCCAGGAAACGGTGTCTGGACAAAAAAAGACCAGTAGTATTGGTAACTTAGCCAGGAAACGGTGTCTCGATAAAACAAAAACAGTAGTATTGGTAACTTAGCCAGGAAACGGTGTCTGGACAAAAAAAGACCAGCAGTATTGGTAACTTAGCCAGGAAACGGTGTCTGGACAAAATAAGACCAGTAGTATTGGTAACTTAGCCAGGAAACGGTGTCTAGATAAAAAAGACCAGCAGTATTGGTAACTTAGTCAGGAAACGGTGTCTGGATAAAAAAAGACCAGTAGTATCGGTAACTTAGCCAGGAAACGGTGTCTGGATAAAAAAGACCATAGGATTGGTAACTTAGCCAGGAAACGGAGTCTGGATTAAAAAGACCAGTAGTATTGGTAACTTAGCCAGTAAACGCGTTGATATGAAGATAGTTGAAAACGGTGTAAAACACCACACAAACTCTATATGTTACATAAAATGTTTCTTCTTCAACTACCAATTCTAACGGGAAACTGAACCTTGACAATTTCGATCGGAATCATTGATAAAGAGGGGTAAACAGGGCTGTGTCATATCTCTATGTTGTGGTTACTTTAACGAAACATCTCAATGAAATCTTTGAACTATATTGTTAGGAGGTCCGACAACACAATGTTAGGACATCAAAAACAATCTAAAGAACACATTCCAAATGCACCTGTAGATGTTTTAGTGGTATCGATCAATGTTCATCACCAATTGTCGGTTAACAGTTAACAATACAATACAAAATGTATGATTTTAACCACAAACAAACAGTTAGAAATAGCAATGTATACACAAATACATATGAACCGTTCGACGAGCAAACCAATATCATTTAATATACGTGATGTTGTAGATTTCACCATGGATATGATTCGTTTTTAGTCGGGTCTCTTAACCCTTTTCCCACATGCAGCAAATCTGCGGCAGAGGACTTTAAAAATATGTCTACTCGAAAATATGGAAAATCTCTACAATTGTAGGTATATTTACTATAAAAAGTGGAGAACTTTGTGGCAAAAGGAGAAATTGCTCGTTTTGAGCAATTACTGCTTTTGTCACGATATTTTCAAAATTCATCTGCTGCAGATGAGTCAAAACGCGTCTATATGTGGGAAAGGGTTTAACCGGTCCCACATATCTGCAGCAGACGATTTCACTTTAAAAATATCTAAAAAAAACTATGGAAAAATCGCTTTAAGTAAAAGTATTTATATTTTATATTTTATTGTTTGATGTTTTACGCCGCTTCCGACAATGTTTCTGTTATATCACGGCGTTTCCTGGGTAAGTTTCCAGTACTACTGGTCCATACATCCTGACACCAGCCAGTCAGTCAGTTATATCACGGCGTTTCCTGGGTAAGTTTCCAGTACTACTGGTCCATTCATCCTGACACCAGCCAGTCAGTCAGTTATATCACGGCGTTTCCTGGGTAAGTTTCCAGTACTACTGGTCCATTTATCCTGACACCAGCCAGTCAGTCAGGTATATCACGGCGTTTCCTGGGTAAGTTACTAGTACTACTGGTCCATTTATCCTGACACCAGCCAGTCAGTCAGTTATATCACGGCGTTTCCTGGGTAAGTTTCCAGTACTACTGGTCCATTTATCCTGACACCAGCCAGTCAGTCAGTTATATCACGGCGTTTCCTGGGTAAGTTTCCAGTACTACTGGTCCATTTATCCTGACACCAGCCAGTCAGTCAGTTATATCACGGCGTTTCCTGGGTAAGTTTCCAGTACTACTGGTCCATTTATCCTGACACCAGCCAGTCAGTCAGTTATATCACGGCGTTTCCTGGGTAAGTTTCCAGTACTACTGGTCCATTTATCCTGACACCAGCCAGTCAGTCAGGTATATCACGGCGTTTCCTGGGTAAGTTACTAGTACTACTGGTCCATTTATCCTGACACCAGCCAGTCAGTCAGTTATATCACGGCGTTTCCTGGGTAAGTTTCCAGTACTACTGGTCCATTTATCCTGACACCAGCCAGTCAGTCAGTTATATCACGGCGTTTCCTGGGTAAGTTTCCAGTACTACTGGTCCATTTATCCTGACACCAGCCAGTCAGTCAGTTATATCACGGCGTTTCCTGGGTAAGTTTCCAGTACTACTGGTCCATTTATCCTGACACCAGCCAGTCAGTCAGTTATATCACGGCGTTTCCTGGGTAAGTTTCCAGTACTACTGGTCCATTTATCCTGACACCAGCCAGTCAGTCAGGTATATCACGGCGTTTCCTGGGTAAGTTACTAGTACTACTGGTCCATTTATCCTGACACCAGCCAGTCAGTCAGGTATATCACGGCGTTTCCTGGGTAAGTTACTAGTACTACTGGTCCATTTATCCTGACACCAGCCAGTCAGTCGTAATGCTAACCCTAAAACCCTGAGTGCCAAGGAGGGCAGTCATTACTACCATTCTTAATGTCTTTGGTATGACCCGGCCAGAGATCTAACCCGCGACCTCCCTCACTCGAGGCGGACACTCTACCACTACACAACAGAGGCGGTCAGAGTGAAAGTACGAACCTCTAATCATTGAAAAGGGTTGAAAACAACATGACAAAAGGAGAAATCGCTTATTAAGAGCAATGTCTCCTTTTGCCACAATGATATCAAAAGTCGTCTTGTTCTGAATGTATATGTAGGTAGAAAAGGGTTGAAATATATCGGTAAACAACACGGACCATACCGACAAGGGTTGTAGGTTTTAATCCGAAATTGGTCAATTTTACATTCGATGATTAATAATTTAGTCATTGCGACAAGTGGCATTTTGAAGTACACCGATGAGCAACAGAATATGTGGAAAGACAGCGGTTTTTCGTGAGTACATAGATCGAGTAAGGTACTGGTATGAGAACATGTCCGCAATGGTATGACAAAAATACAAGATTGACATTAATGCATATGGTTTCCGCTTTTGTTTCGTGTCTAGACCAAATACTTGGAAGAACTCTTCCCAAAATGCAATGCAATAAATCACGTGACATTCGTGTTGTTTCCAGGTGTTGGATATCGTCTGCTGCAAAAATATAATTATTAAATAAGCGTACAAGCAAGCTTATCATATTTTAAAAGGAGCATGCGACAGCTTTCAATGACGCTATTGGATGATTTCTAAACCTTTAAAAAACACTCAGGAAAACGCCGTAAAGCACCAAACAATTAATCAGTCAATCTAAACCTTTAAACAGTTGGTTAAAAGCCGTTCGGAAGCTATCAAGTTCATCGAATCATGGGCTCATTGGTAGAATACTCGCCTGTCAAGCTCGTCGTATCGTGGGTTTATTGGTAGAATGCTCGCCTGTCAAGCTCGTCGTATCGTGGGTTTATTGGTAGAATGCTCGCCTGTCAAGTTCGTCGTATTGTGGGTTTATTGGTAGAATGCTCGCCTGTCAAGTTCGTCGTATCGTGGGTTTATTGGTAGAATGCTCGCCTGTCAAGTTCGTCGTATTGTGGGTTTATTGGTAGAATGCTCGCCTGTCAAGCTCGTCGTATCGTGGGTTTATTGGTATAATGCTCGCCTGTCAAGTTCGTCGTATTGTGGGTTTATTGGTAGAATGCTCGCCTGTCAAGCTCGTCGTATCGTGGGTTTATTGGTAGAATGCTCGCCTGTCAAGTTCGTCGTATTGTGGGTTTATTGGTAGAATGCTCGCCTGTCAAGTTCGTCGTATCGTGGGTTTATTGGTAGAATGCTCGCCTGTCAAGTTCGTCGTATCATGGGTTTATTGGTAGAAAGCTCGCCTGTCAAGTTCGTCGTATCGTGGGTTTATTGGTAGAATGCTCGCCTGTCAAGCTCGTCGTATCGTGGGTTTATTGGTAGAAAGCTCGCCTGTCAAGTTCGTCGTATCGTGGGTTTATTGGTAGAATGCTCGCCTGTCAAGCTCGTCGTATCGTGGGTTTATTGGTAGAAAGCTCGCCTGTCAAGTTCGTCGTATTGTGGGTTTATTGGTAGAATGCTCGCCTGTCAAGCTCGTCGTATCGTGGGTTTATTGGTAGAAAGCTCGCCTGTCAAGTTCGTCGTATTGTGGGTTTATTGGTAGAAAGCTCGCCTGTCAAGCTCGTCGTATCGTGGGTTTATTGGTAGAAAGCTCGCCTGTCAAGTTCGTCGTATTGTGGGTTTATTGGTAGAATGCTCGCCTGTCAAGCTCGTCGTATCGTGGGTTTATTGGTAGAAAGCTCGCCTGTCAAGTTCGTCGTATCGTGGGTTTATTGGTAGAATGCTCGCCTGTCAAGTTCGTCGTATTGTGGGTTTATTGGTAGAATGCTCGCCTGTCAAGTTCGTCGTATTGTGGGTTTATTGGTAGAAAGCTCGCCTGTCAAGTTCGTCGTATTGTGGGTTTATTGGTAGAATGCTCGCCTGTCAAGTTCGTCGTATCGTGGGTTTATTGGTAGAATGCTCGCCTGTCAAGTTCGTCGTATTGTGGGTTTATTGGTAGAATACTCGCCTGTCAAGTTCGTCGTATTGTGGGTTTATTGGTAGAATGCTCGCCTGTCAAGTTCGTCGTATCGTGGGTTTATTGGTAGAAAGCTCGCCTGTCAAGTTCGTCGTATCATGGTTTATTGGTAGATAATCAACACACAGCAATAATTAAAGCGTAACCCTGTAAGCGCGTTGATTTGTGAAGTAAATGAGTCAAATTAGGGCTAGGGTAAGCCGTATTACTATTTATCAGTTTGAGAGATATCTCTCTATATGTGAGAGATATATTTATAAAATAGAGAGCTATTTCTCTGATTAGAGAGATGTCTTGCTTTTTAGAAGATATCTCCTAAAAATAGAGATACCTCTATACAACAGAGAGATGTATCCCTATCTTACAGCGATATCACCTTAGCTTAGAGAGATATCTCTTTAGCTTAAATATATCACTCTTTTGAAGATAACATGCTCCTTTAGAGAGACATCTCTTTAACATAGATAGTTACGTAGAGACATATCTCTGTAACGTAGAGAGATATCCCCTTAAGCACGTTAACAAGATATTTCTCTAGATTAGCAAGATATCTCTTTAACTTTGAAAGATATCTCTCTGCGACGTGTATATGCGTGTAATAACTGCTCCCTAGTATTTGAAACCTGTCATTGATGCTGCCGAAGACAACACATCAAACTGAGAAACCACAAATTAATATTGATGGACACAGGTCAAGATTTATAATAGTTTGCCTTTGTTTTTGTTCAGATATTTATAACAAGTTGAAACCATAAATTTAGATTATCATAGTGTTTATTCTCTTATAAAAATCTGCCTAACTGCTGTATTGTTCATTATGTGCAAGTTAATTACAGTTACATAGTCATTATTGACGTCTATTGCATTCCATGTACAATGTACTATATGATCTTAAGTTTCCGTGTTGTATATTTAAAGACATGAGTCAAATATATACGAATTTTAAGTTGCATTGGATTATCAAAATTTTGCGCCAAATGTGTGCTTGATTAGTTTAATTGCTTTCGACATCGACTGTAAGCCCCTTTGTGGAAAATGAATGGCGTTTATCGCATTAATGTTTGTCAAACGTCTTTAAAAATGTTGGCCGAGCTGGGATTCGAACTCACAACCTTGACCGCATCGCTTTCGACTGAGAGCTACCGGGACTCGTCTTCAGCTGAACGAATATGAATAACCGCGTTTGATTAGTCGAAAGAAATATGTGTAATTCAACAAATATTTAGAGAAATATCTCTCTAAATTAGAGAGGTATTTCTCTTACATAAATAACTTTCTTACATATGAATATATCTCTCTAACGTAGAGAGATATCTTTCAAACGCAGAGATAACTCTCTCTGAATTAAAAAGAGATCTCTCTTAGCATGTTAAAGATATATCCCTCTTTGTTATAAAGATGTATCTCTAACTTATAGAGATATCTCTCAAACATGATCAAAGTTAGAGAGATTTCTCTCTATCTTACAGAGATTTCTCTCTATCGTACAGAGATATATCTCTATCTTACAGAGATTTCACTCTATCTTACAGAGATATATCTCTATCTTACAGAGATTTCACTCTATCGTACAGAGATATCTCTCTATCTTACAGAGATTTCACTCTATCTTACAGAGGTTTCTCTCTATCGTACAGAGATATATCTCTATCTTACAGAGATTTCACTCTATCTTACAGAGATTTCTCTCTATCGTACAGAGATATATCTCTATCGTACAGAGATTTCACTCTATCTTACAGAGATTTCTCTCTATCTTACAGAGATTTCACTCTATCTTACAGAGATTTCTCTCTATCGTACAGAGATATATCTCTATCGTACAGAGATTTCACTCTATCGTACAGAGATTTCTCTCTATCTTACAGAGATTTCACTCTATCTTACAGAGATTTCTCTCTATCGTACAGAGATATATCTCTATCGTACAGAGATTTCACTCTATCGTACAGAGATTTCTCTCTATCTTACAGAGATTTCACTCTATCTTACAGAGATTTCTCTCTATCGTACAGAGATATATCTCTATCGTACAGAGATTTCACTCTATCGTACAGAGATTTCTCTCTATCTTACAGAGATATCTCTCTATCTTACAGAGATTTCTCTCTATCTTACAGAGATTTCTCTCTATCGTACAGAGATATATCTCTATCGTACAGAGATTTCACTCTATCGTACAGAGATTTCTCTCTATCTTACAGAGATTTCACTCTATCTTACAGAGATTTCACTCTATCTTACAGAGATTTCTCTCTATCGTACAGAGATATATCTCTATCGTACAGAGATTTCACTCTATCGTACAGAGATTTCTCTCTATCTTACAGAGATTTCACTCTATCTTACAGAGATTTCTCTCTATCGTACAGAGATATATCTCTATCGTACAGAGATTTCACTCTATCGTACAGAGATTTCTCTCTATCTTACAGAGATTTCACTCTATCTTACAGAGATTTCTCTCTATCGTACAGAGATATATCTCTATCGTACAGAGATTTCACTCTATCGTACAGAGATTTCTCTCTATCTTACAGAGATATATCTCTATCTTACAGAGATTTCACTCTATCTTACAGAGATTTCTCTCTATCGTACAGAGATATATCTCTATCTTACAGAGATATATCTCTATCTTACAGAGATTTCTCTCTATCTTACAGAGATTTCTCTCTATCGTACAGAGATATATCTCTATCTTACAGAGATTTCACTCTATCTTACAGAGATTTCACTCTATCTTACAGAGATTTCTCTCTATCGTACAGAGATATATCTCTATCGTACAGAGATTTCACTCTATCGTACAGAGATTTCTCTCTATCTTACAGAGATTTCACTCTATCTTACAGAGATTTCTCTCTATCGTACAGAGATATATCTCTATCGTACAGAGATTTCACTCTATCGTACAGAGATTTCTCTCTATCTTACAGAGATTTCACTCTATCTTACAGAGATTTCTCTCTATCGTACAGAGATATATCTCTATCGTACAGAGATTTCACTCTATCGTACAGAGATTTCTCTCTATCTTACAGAGATATATCTCTATCTTACAGAGATTTCACTCTATCTTACAGAGATTTCTCTCTATCGTACAGAGATATATCTCTATCTTACAGAGATATATCTCTATCTTACAGAGATTTCTCTCTATCTTACAGAGATTTCTCTCTATCGTACAGAGATATATCTCTATCTTACAGAGATTTCACTCTATCTTACAGAGATTTCTCTCTATCTTACAGAGATATATCTCTATCTTACAGAGATTTCACTCTATCTTACAGAGATTTCACTCTATCTTACAGAGATATCTCTCTATCGTACAGAGATATATCTCTATCTTACAGAGATTTCACTCTATCTTACAGAGATTTCACTCTATCTTACAGAGATATATCTCTATCTTACAGAGATTTCACTCTATCTTACAGAGATTTCACTCTATCTTACAGAGATATCTCTCTATCTTACAGAGATTTCTCTCTATCGTACAGAGATATCTCTCTATCTTACAGAGATTTCACTCTATCTTACAGAGATTTCTCTCTATCGTACAGAGATATATCTCTATCTTACAGAGATTTCACTCTATCTTACAGAGATTTCTCTCTATCGTACAGAGATATATCTCTATCTTACAGAGATTTCACTCTATCGTACAGAGATATATCTCTATCTTACAGAGATTTCACTCTATCTTACAGAGATTTCTCTCTATCTTACAGAGATATATCTCTATCTTACAGAGATTTCACTCTATCTTACAGAGATATCACTCTATCTTACAGAGATTTCTCTCTATCGTACAGAGATATCTCTCTATCTTACAGAGATATCTCTCTATCTTACAGAGATTTCACTCTATCTTACAGAGATATCTCTCTATCTTACAGAGATATCTCTCTATCGTACAGAGATATATCTCTATCTTACAGAGATTTCACTCTATCTTACAGAGATTTCACTCTATCTTACAGAGATATATCTCTATCTTACAGAGATTTCACTCTATCTTACAGAGATTTCACTCTATCTTACAGAGATATCTCTCTATCTTACAGAGATTTCTCTCTATCGTACAGAGATATCTCTCTATCTTACAGAGATTTCACTCTATCTTACAGAGATTTCACTCTATCTTACAGAGATATCTCTCTATCGTACAGAGATATATCTCTATCTTACAGAGATTTCACTCTATCTTACAGAGATTTCACTCTATCTTACAGAGATATATCTCTATCTTACAGAGATTTCACTCTATCTTACAGAGATTTCACTCTATCTTACAGAGATATCTCTCTATCTTACAGAGATTTCTCTCTATCGTACAGAGATATCTCTCTATCTTACAGAGATTTCACTCTATCTTACAGAGATTTCACTCTATCTTACAGAGATTTCTCTCTATCGTACAGAGATATATCTCTATCTTACAGAGATTTCACTCTATCTTACAGAGATTTCTCTCTATCGTACAGAGATATATCTCTATCGTACAGAGATTTCACTCTATCTTACAGAGATTTCTCTCTATCTTACAGAGATTTCACTCTATCTTACAGAGATTTCTCTCTATCGTACAGAGATATATCTCTATCTTACAGAGATATATCTCTATCTTACAGAGATTTCTCTCTATCGTACAGAGATATCTCTCTATCTTACAGAGATATCTCTCTATCTTACAGAGATTTCACTCTATCTTACAGAGATTTCTCTCTATCGTACAGAGATATCACTCTATCTTACAGAGATATATCTCTATCGTACAGAGATATCTCTCTATCTTACAGAGATTTCTCTCTATCGTACAGAGATATATCTCTATCTTACAGAGATATCTCTCTATCTTACAGAGATTTCACTCTATCTTACAGAGATTTCTCTCTATCTTACAGAGATATCTCTCTATCTTACAGAGATTTCTCTCTATCGTACAGAGATATATCTCTATCGTACAGAGATATCACTCTATCGTACAGAGATATATCTCTATCTTACAGAGATTTCTCTCTATCGTACAGAGATATCTCTCTATCGTACAGAGATATATCTCTATCTTACAGAGATTTCACTCTATCTTACAGAGATATCTCTCTATCGTACAGAGATTTCACTCTATCTTACAGAGATATCTCTCTATCGTACAGAGATATCACTCTATCGTACAGAGATATATCTCTATCTTACAGAGATTTCTCTCTATCGTACAGAGATATCTCTCTATCGTACAGAGATATATCTCTATCTTACAGAGATTTCACTCTATCTTACAGAGATATCTCTCTATCGTACAGAGATTTCACTCTATCGTACAGAGATATCTCTCTATCGTACAGAGATATATCTCTATCTTACAGAGATTTCACTCTATCGTACAGAGATATCTCTCTATCGTACAGAGATATATCTCTATCTTACAGAGATTTCACTCTATCTTACAGAGATTTCTCTCTATCGTACAGAGATATCTCTCTATCTTACAGAGATATCTCTCTATCGTACAGAGATATATCTCTATCTTACAGAGATTTCACTCTATCGTACAGAGATATCTCTCTATCGTACAGAGATATATCTCTATCTTACAGAGATTTCACTCTATCTTACAGAGATTTCTCTCTATCGTACAGAGATATCTCTCTATCTTACAGAGATTTCTATCAATCGAATTAATACTAAAACGGCTTTCCATATTAGGGCTGTTTTGACAATCAAATGTAGTGTTGTGAAACATTAAATATTTTAAATCGGCAAAACTATGCGATAATATAACTAGTATGCTATATGTGACTATATAGTGAAAATGGGCATGTCTGAAGTATACAGATATCAGACACGTGTACGCAATTCAAATCAATCCAAGCCGCTTAATTGTTTTTTACTATTTTTTTGTTACATTGCACGTGCGACTTCATGAAAAATATCAAACATCACAAATCCACGACAGACATCAAATTGTTTATTGTTTATACACTGAACTGTGAGTCAAATCCGTTGCAACATGTGCAGCAAATCTTTAATAATGTGTCTGCAGTAACATTTATATTTTCAATTTATTTCTCTTTTATTCTGAACCGCCTAAAGACAACGAGAAGAGAAAGCTATAACTACCATCTTTTAAATTTCTTGGAACCTATTTGTTCGATCTTGTATTGCGCTATTGTTTCATGTACAATTATTATCTATTACGACTCGATAAGAGTAAGTTTGTTACCTTGGTGGACTAAAATGACCTCCAGCTGTCACTGGTGACTCGTGTTGTTTACTTAGGATATTATTTGATGTTTAAAATCTGACAGTTGACACACTGGTAGTACCTTCTCAAATAATGATAGAAAGGGGGGATTTCTCAAAATAATAACCTCTATCAATCAACACTGATCTAAGTTCTGCATTAAAAAAATAAACAGCCAAACTTTCCATAAGTTACATTTGAACCTTACAGACCCGTCTAGAAAATACATATCATTTATAAACAACGGAGAAGATAAAGGGGAAGTAAACTGGTCTTTATCCCGTAATAGCTCTCTTATTACTCAACCAAACCCTATGATGTAGGTACTCTAAATAAACGTCTCACTTGGACGATTATTTTGCGTACCCACAATATGGGGTTTGAGTATCAAATAAGGATTTCGGAATATGAAAAGTGCCCCTAATCTAGAGCTATGTATCCGATATGGTGTCATGAACATTATGATATAAGCAGATCCATGGGAAAACGTACAAGTCGGCATTGGGAACAGTGTCGATCCATATGAGCCTGTGCTTCCGTAGTCAGGCTGTTTAAGATATTGATCAGACTGACGGTGCAGATGTACATGCTGATTAGACGCGACACTGTTCACATATTACATATTATAAGATTGTAAGAAACCTCTGTCCAGTTATGAAGATGCTGATAGGACTGATCCTATACATACAGACTGATATGACTGAGCCTATACGTACATACTGATAGGACTGAGTCTATACGTACATACTGATAGGACTGAGTCTATACGTACATACTGATAGGACTGAGTCTATACATACAGACTGATATGACTGAGTCTATACGTACAGAGTGATAGGACTGAGTATATACGTACAGACTGATAGGACTAAGCCTATACGTACAGACTGATAGAACTGAGTCTATAGGTACAGACTGATAGGACTGAGTCTATACGTACATACTGGTAGGACTGGGTCTATATGTTCAGACTGATATGACTGAGTCTATACGTACAGACTGATATAGGACTGAGCCTATACGTACAGACTGATAGGACTGAGTCTATATGTACAGACTGATAGGACTGAGCCTATACGTACATACTGATAGGACTGAGTCTATACGTACAGGCTGATAGGACTGAGTCTATACGTACAGACTGATAGGACTGAGTCTATACGTACAGACTGATAGGACTGAGCCTATACGTACATACTGATAGGACTGAGCCTATACGTACATACTGATAGGACTGAGGCTATACGTAAAGACTGATAGGACTGAGTCTATACGTACAGACTGATAGGACTAAGCCTATACGTACATACTGATAGGACTGAGCCTATACGTACATACTGATAGGACTGAGTCTATACGTACAGACTGATAGGACTGAGCCTATACGTACAGACTGATAGGACTGAGTATATACGTACAGACTGATAGGACTTAGTCTATACGTACAGACTGATAGGACTGAGTCTATACGTACAGACTGATAGGACTGAGTCTATACGTACAGACTGATAGGACTGAGTCTATACGTACATACTTATATGACTGAGCCTATACGTACAGACTGATAGGACTGAGCTTATACGTACAGACTGATAGGACTGAGTATATACGTACATGCTGATAGGACTGAGTCTATACGTACAGACTGATAGGACTGATTCTATACGTACATACTTATAGGACTGAGTTTATACGTACAGACTGATAGGACTGAGTCTATACGTACAGACTGATAGGACTAGGTCTATACGTACAGACTGATAGGACTGAGCCTATACGTACAGACTGATAGGACTGAGTATATACGTACTGACTGATAGGACTAGGTATATACGTACAGACTGATAGGACTGAGCCTATACGTACAGACTGATAGGACTGAGTCTATACGTACAGGCTGATATGACTGAGTATATACGTACAGGCTGATATGACTGAGTATATACGTACATACTGATAGGACTGAGCATATACGTACAGACTGATAGGACTGGGTCTATATGTACAGACTGATAGGACTGGGCCTATACGTACATACTGATAGTACTGAGCCTATACGTACATACTGATATGACTGAGTCTATACGTACAGACTGATAGGACTGAGCATATACGTACATACTGATAGGACTGAGCCTATACGTACAGACTGATAGGATTGGGCCTATACGTACATACTGATAGGACTGAGTCTATACGTACAGACTGATAGGACTGAGTATATACGTACAGACTGATAGGACTGAGTCTATACGTACAGGCTGATAGGACTGAGTCTATACGTACAGACTGATAGGACTGAGCATATACGTACAGACTGATAGGACTGAGCATATACGTACATACTGATAGGACTGAGTCTATACGTACAGACTTATAGGACTGAGCCTATACGTACAGACTGATAGGACTGAGCATATACGTACAGACTGATAGGACTGAGTCTATACGTAGATACTGATCTGAACCTACACGAAAATGAAAATATTTACCTTTTCCCATGGAAAGGCTCATTTCTTCAACTTCAGTCACTCCCAGTCACTTTCAGCGTTTCAATCTGCGTCGGGACCCGATAGCTCAATCGGGAACGACGAGGGCTATCAATCAGGCGTCGTGAGTTCGAACCTCGGCGTGGCCATCCATTATTTCCAGTGATATTTAAACGTCATTGTGACAAGCGTCATTGTTTCCAACAATTGGATAAATATAAATGAAATGATAGTCAATTACCTGGAAAAATAGTGTGTTTAGTACTGGTGCGAGAAAGCTTAAACAGTATTGGAGTTTTATCAGACGTCTCCTGTTTGTTATACCTGTATTACCTATTACATGTTATCCTGATCACGATGCATACGTCGTTAGCCTGGGTGCAGATTGTCCTAAGACACGAAGTGCTAGATGAGTACTTGCCAAAAGCTGTCATTTGATTGACTGATTGTGGCAGCCCAAGCCCGCTTATGGCCTAGATGTCGTCTGTATCAGGGCATGCTTGTACCCTTTCCCACATACATACTCTTTATGACGCCTCCGCAGCAGAATAATTTTGAAAACATTGTGATATAAAGTAGAAATTGGTCATAACGAGCAATTTCTCCGTTTGTCTTCTACTCTTTCCAATGATTAAACTTTTAGTCATAGTAATATATTTAAAAATATTGAATTAAGCGATGCTTTTAATGCGTCATTAAATAAGCTGCTTTGTGAGAAATGGTACTAACTGCTTTTGGTGCTCACTGTAGATCCAGATCACAGACTGATCAAGGTTTACACTGTTCACATATTACTTATATGATACATCCAAGTTAGAAGATTCTGTCAACTTGTGAAGATTCAGGTAAAACGGAGAAAATGTAGAGTACAGGCTGATCTGAACCTACACTGTTCATACTATATTCCTGTGAGGATGTACAGGCTGATCTGAACCTACACTGTTCCCATGGACGTGATGCTATATTCAAATGTTTCTTATGGTGTGTCCTATCAGTACTATGTCCGGAATGTATAACCAACGTACATCAAACCAAGTACTTTGGGACTTTTCAACCAGCAAAGTTCTAGATCAACATGCATGTGCGTGCAGTCTGATCGACTCATCACTGTTCATTGAAATGTCATTGCAAATTGATATGAAATTACCAACTCTCCGAATGAGGCTCTTGGTATGACTCGGCGTTTCTATGTACTAATATCGTTCACACACTAAACGTTCCCGTCAGGTATAAACCCACAAGTCCTGCCCCTGGAAACTATCAATCTATATAGCTATTTTAATAAAAGAAACGTCCCACGAGAAAACCAGCATTGTGGACTCTGCGTAAAGTATCGACCTGGATCAGCTGTGGATTTTCTGTTTCATGAATTTTTACTCTATACCATTAGACGGAATGTGTCGACCCGGATTAGCCTGCGCGGACTGCGCAAGCTGATATGGGTCGATACATTACGCAGAGTCCATAGTGTTGTTGTTTTCGTAATTCGGCTCAAATGTAGGTAAATCCATTCCAGTAAATATACTCACCAAATATGGACCATGTTCCAGGAAAGCAACCTTCTGGTTATTTGTGACTAATCTCGATGGCACATTTCCAGTAAATACCGAAAACGTACTTTTATCATAACTGTCATTGAAATGAAATGAATTTGATGAAAACAGGTTGATACACAATATGATTGAATTCATTAAAGTTCAAATAAGTTTCATCTCCAGGCTTTCTCGGACAAGTACGCCACAAATCTGTCTTAACATGCGACTGGCTACCTTCCCCTATGTATGAACTGGCAACCTTCCCCTATGTATGAACTGGCTACCTTCCCCTATGTATGAACTGGCAACCTTACCATATGTATGAACTGGCTACCTTACCATATGTATGAACTGGCAACCTTCCCCTATGTATGAACTGGCAACCTTCCCCTATGTATGAACTGGCTACCTTCCCCTATGTATGAACTGGCAACCTTCCCCTATGTATGAACTGGCAACCTTCCCCTATGTATGAACTGGCTACCTTCCCCTATGTATGAACTGGCTACCTTACCCTATGTATGAACTGGCAACCTTCCCCTATGTATGAACTGGCAACCTTCCCCTATGTATGAACTGGCAACCTTCCCCTATGTATGAACTGGCAACCTTCCCCTATGTATGAACTGGCAACCTTACCCTATGTATGAACTAGCAACCTTACCCTATGTATGAACTGGCAACCTTCCCCTATGTATGAACTAGCAAGCTTCCCCTATGTATGAACTAGCAACCTTCCCCTATGTATGAACTAGCAACCTTACCCTATGTATGAACTGGCAACCTTCCCCTATGTATGAACTGGCAACCTTCCCCTATGTATGAACTGGCTACCTTACCCTATGTATGAACTGGCAACCTTACCCTATGTATGAACTGGCAACCTTCCCCTATGTATGAACTGGCAACCTTCCCCTATGTATGAACTGGCAACCTTCCCCTATGTATGAACTGGCAACCTTACCCTATGTATGAACTGGCAACCTTACCCTATGTATGAACTGGCAACCTTACCCTATGTATGAACTGGCAACCTTACCCTATGTATGAACTGGCTACCTTACCCTATGTATGAACTGGCAACCTTCCCCTATGTATGAACTGGCAACCTTCCCCTATGTATGAACTGGCAACCTTACCCTATGTATGAACTGGCAACCTTACCCTATGTATGAACTGGCAACCTTCCCCTATGTATGAACTGGCAACCTTCCCCTATGTATGAACTGGCAACCTTCCCCTATGTATGAACTGGCTACCTTCCCCTATGTATGAACTGGCAACCTTCCCCTATGTATGAACTGGCTACCTTCCCCTATGTATGAACTGGCAACCTTCCCCTATGTATGAACTGGCAACCTTCCCCTATGTATGAACTGGCAACCTTCCCCTATGTATGAACTGGCTACCTTCCCATATGTATGAACTGGCAACCTTCACCTATGCATGAACTGGCTACCTTCCCCTATGTATGAACTGGCTACCTTCCCCTATGTATGAACTGGCAACCTTCCCCTATGTATGAACTGGCAACCTTCCCCTATGTATGAACTGGCAACCTTCCCCTATGTATGAACTGGCTACCTTCCCCTATGTATGAACTGGCAACCTTCCCCTATGTATGAACTGGCAACCTTCCCCTATGTATGAACTGGCTACCTTCCCCTATGTATGAACTGGCAACCTTCCCCTATGTATGAACTGGCTACCTTCCCCTATGTATGAACTGGCAACCTTACCCTATGTATGAACTGGCAACCTTCCCCTATGTATGAACTGGCAACCTTCCCCTATGTATGAACTGGCTACCTTCCCCTATGTATGAACTGGCAACCTTCCCCTATGTATGAACTGGCAACCTTCCCCTATGTATGAACTGGCTACCTTCCCCTATGTATGAACTGGCTACCTTCCCCTATGTATGAACTGGCAACCTTACCCTATGTATGAACTGGCAACCTTCCCCTATGTATGAACTGGCTACCTTCCCCTATGTATGAACTGGCAACCTTCCCATATGTATGAACTGGCAACCTTCCCCTATGTATGAACTGGCTACCTTCCCCTATGTATGAACTGGCTACCTTCCCCTATGTATGAACTGGCTACCTTCCCATATGTATGAACTGGCAACCTTCCCCTATGTATGAACTGGCTACCTTACCTTATGTATGAACTGGCTACCTTCCCCTATGTATGAACTGGCTACCTTCCCCTATGTATGAACTGGCAACCTTCCCCTATGTATGAACTTGCAACCTTACCCTATGTATGAACTGGCTACCTTCCCCTATGTATGAACTGGCAACCTTCCCCTATGTATGAACTTGCAACCTTACCCTATGTATGAACTGGATACCTTCCCCTATGTATGAACTGGCAACCTTCCCCTATGTATGAACTGGCAACCTTACCCTATGTATGAACTGGCTTTCTTCCCCTATGTATGAACTGGCTACCTTCCCCTATGTATGAACTGGCAACCTTCCCCTATGTATGAACTGGCAACCTTCCCCTATGTATGAACTGGCAACCTTACCCTATGTATGAACTGGCAACCTTCCCCTATGTATGAACTGGCAACCTTCCCCTATGTATGAACTGGCAACCTTCCCCTATGTAGAAATTAGCTACCTTCCCCTATGTATGAACTGGCTACCTTCCCCTATGTATGAACTGGCTACCTTCCCCTATGTATGAACTGGCTACCTTCCCCTATGTATGAACTGGCTACCTTACCCTATGTATGAACTGGCTACCTTCCCCTATGTATGAACTGGCTACCTTCCCCTATGTATGAACTGGCTACCTTCCCCTATGTATGAACTGACTACCTTACCCTATGTATGAACTGGCTACCTTCCCCTATGTATGAACTGGCTACCTTACCCTATGTATGAACTGGCTACCTTCCCCTATGTATGAACTGGCTACCTTCCCCTATGTATGAACTGGCAACCTTCCCCTATGTATGAACTTGCAACCTTACCCTATGTATGAACTGGCTACCTTCCCCTATGTATGAACTGGCAACCTTCCCCTATGTATGAACTGGCAACCTTACCCTATGTATGAACTGGCTACCTTCCCCTATGTATGAACTGGCTACCTTCCCCTATGTATGAACTGGCAACCTTCCCCTATGTATGAACTGGCAACCTTCCCCTATGTATGAACTGGCAATCTTACCCTATGTATGAACTGGCAACCTTCCCCTATGTATGAACTGGCAACCTTCCCCTATGTATGAACTGGCAACCTTCCCCTATGTAGAAATTAGCTACCTTCCCCTATGTATGAACTGGCTACCTTCCCCTATGTATGAACTGGCTACCTTCCCCTATGTATGTACTGGCTACCTTCCCCTATGTATGAACTGGCAACCTTCCCCTATGTATGAACTGGCCACCTTCCCCTATGTATGAACTGGCAACCTTCCCCTATGTATGAACTGGCAACCTTCCCCTATGTATGAACTGGCTACCTTCCCCTATGTATGAACTGGCAACCTTCCCCTATGTATGAACTGGCTACCTTCCCCTATGTATGAACTGACTACCTTACCCTATGTATGAACTGGCTACCTTCCCCTATGTATGAACTGGCTACCTTCCCCTATGTATGAACTGGCTACCTTCCCCTATGTATGAACTGGCAACCTTCCCCTATGTATGAACTGGCAACCTTCCCCTATGTATGAACTGGCAACCTTACCCTATGTATGAACTGGCAACCTTCCCCTATGTATGAACTGGCAACCTTCCCCTATGTATGAACTGGCAACCTTCCCCTATGTAGAAATTAGCTACCTTCCCCTATGTATGAACTGGCTACCTTCCCCTATGTATGAACTGGCTACCTTCCCCTATGTATGTACTGGCTACCTTTCCCTATGTATGAACTGGCAACCTTCCCCTATGTATGAACTGGCTACCTTCCCCTATGTATGAACTGGCAACCTTCCCCTATGTATGAACTGGCAACCTTCCCCTATGTATGAACTGGCTACCTTCCCCTATGTATGAACTGGCAACCTTCCCCTATGTATGAACTGGCTACCTTCCCCTATGTATGAACTGGCAACCTTCCCCTATGTATGAACTGGCAACCTTCCCATATGTATGAACTGGCAACCTTCCCCTATGTAGAAATTAACAACCTTCCCATATGTATGAACTGGCTACCTTCCCCTATGTATGAACTGGCTACCTTCCCATATGTATGAACTGGCAACCTTACCCTATGTATGAACTGGCAACCTTCCCCTATGTAGAAATTAACAACCTTCCCATATGTAGAAATTATCAACCTTCCCATATGTAGAAATTAACAACCTTCCCATATGTAGAAATTAGCAACCTTCCCCTATGTATGAACTGGCAACCTTCCCATATGTATGAACTGGCAACCTTCCCCTATGTATGAACTGGCAACCTTCCCCTATGTAGAAATTAACAACCTTCCCATATGTAGAAATTAACAACCTTCCCATATGTAGAAATTAGCAACCTTCCCATATGTAGAAATTAACAACCTTCCCATATGTAGAAATTAGCAACCTTCCCCTATGTATGAACTGGCAACCTTCCCCTATGTATGAACTGGCAACCTTCCCCTATGTATGAACTGGCAACCTTCCCCTATGTAGAAATTAACAACCTTCCCATATGTAGAAATTAACAACCTTCCCATATGTAGAAATTAGCAACCTTCCCATATGTAGAAATTAACAACCTTCCCATATGTAGAAATTAACAACCTTCCCATATGTAGAAATTAACAACCTTCCCATATGTAGAAATTAACAACCTTCCCATATGTAGAAATTAGCAACCTTCCCATATGTAGAAATTAACAACCTAGAAATTAACAACCTTCCCATATGTAGAAATTAACAACCTTCCCATATGTAGAAATTAGCAACCTTCCCATATGTAGAAATTAACAACCTTCCCATATGTAGAAATTAGCAACCTTCCCATATGTAGAAATTAACAACCTTCCCATATGTAGAAATTAACAACCTTCCCATATGTAGAAATTAACAACCTTCCCATATGTAGAAATTAACAACCTTCCCATATGTAGAAATTAGCAACCTTCCCATATGTAGCAATTAGCAACCTTCCCATATGTAGAAATTATATAGCAACCTTCCCATATGTAGAAATTAACAACCTTCCCATATGTAGAAATTAGCAACCTTCCCATATGTAGAAATTAACAACCTTCCAATATGTAGAAATTAGCAACCTTCCCATATGTAGAAATTAGCAACCTTCCCATATGTAGAAATTAGCAACCTTCCCATATGTAGAAATTAGCAACCTTCCCATATGTAGCAATTAGCAACCTTCCCATATGTAGAAATTAGCAACCTTCCCATATGTAGCAATTAGCAACCTTCCCATATGTAGAAATTAGCAACCTTCCCATATGTAGAAATTAGCAACCTTCCCATATGTAGCAATTAGCAACCTTCCCATATGTAGAAATTATATAGCAACCTTCCCATATGTAGCCGCTTTCGTAGATGACGGACAATGCTAGTGTCAATCACTTTCGTTAATCATCTGAAAGATTAAATGGCCGAGGCGGGGTTCGAAATCACGAACCCTGGATTGATAACCCTCATCGTGACCGACTAAGCTCAACAGTATATCTTTAATCTAAAAGAGTAAAATAAACATACATGATGTAAGAAGGAAAGCTTTGATAACCCTCTCAATGTGACAGACTTTAAAAAGTACCAACCAGTCAGTGCGAAGATGGGTAAGTTGGAACGGTTTCTAAACAGTGAAGGTTCAGACCAGTCTTCTCCGTCTTATCCTTCTGACACATTTATAAATGTTAGTAATATGTAAACAGTGTATATCTTGATCAGGCTGTGTGGATGTACATGCTGATCTGGATTTAAACTGTTCGCAAAGCATTGTTCATGAAAACTTTTTTCCATAGAACGGGCTAATATATCAGCCGTTCCACGAGAAAACCAACATAATGGACTCTGCGTAATGTATCGACCCAGATCAACCGGCGCATTCCGTCTCAGAGAGATAAAGGGATAGCGTAACGATTCATTCCTGAAACAGAACATACAAAGGATACGAAGAGTGCCTGTACGGGTAAGCCTGCGCGACATCCTTAGACTGATCCGGAGAGTCCGCAATGTCGGGTTTTCTCATGGAACGGCTCATACGATTATGACATGCCGCCACATTAGATTGCGTTCATGTCTGATTTCCAGATAAACAATTCAAAGAAGTCTTGATATACGATATGGTTGACATCTGTGGTCTGTGCTTGTGATCTCGCCAATTTAACCCTTTCTAGTGTATGGGTTTGTTTTCGGACATCTCTTGTTGAAGATATCCGGAGAAATCATGAGGCAGTTTGACCAGCTAAAAGCAGTCATGTTATGGAGTATTCCAAGAAAAGGTATCACTCGCTTTTCGTTATAAAAGTCTTAAATTGTTTATAAAACATGTGGTTGCAGATTCGTCAATATACGATTAATTAAAGAAGGATTAAGGCAAAAAATGAAAGTCATCGCCGTTAAAATAATCGACAAGTTGATGTCAAGGAGAAGAAAGTCGATCACAAATCTTTTCACTTCTTGTTTTTGAGATAACGGTTGTTTAAAGTTAAATTAGTCCTTATTATTCGCCTGCTGTTGAGAGAGTTACAACGGAAGTGCAATAATTACAAGTGCATTTAACGAAATGGATAAAACGGAACTGAATTAGATAATTGAGCGAAGGGGAAAGTTTTTAAATAGACAGTTAGGATAACTGTAGAATAATGTCGATGACATTGAAATATTAGATATCTATCTTGCATAGCCAATTCTCTTTGATGTGACAACGGTTTTAATTGTGACGTGATGTGGTGTTAGCAGCGCTGCGATTGGTAGATCTCATAACAATCCGTTACATGTATAAACAGACGACAGAAATGTCTTCAGAATTATTTTAGAGACAAGGGCGACAGGGAGAATTTGACCATTTACATGTATGAGCAATTCCTCCTTTTTCCAGCTTCTTTACTGCCTCATTAGTGTTGCCTTATGTCTCTAAAGTGTACATTTTGTTTTCGATTTCTTTATAGCAGGAATCTAGAACTAAATGTACTGTTGATTCCTGTTTATAATTAACCATTCCCAATATGCAGCCGCAGTTCGAATGCGTTCTTCTCAATCCATTTTATATTTAATATGCATTGTATTAATATGTATATGTAATAATGGATATAAATACAATAATGTTTGAAACGAGACGCATTTTGACGCGTCTGTAGCAGACCATTTTTGCTGACATTGACGCAATGGATTAATGGCTCATGGTTTCAACAATGTTCAATAAATAACTATTCACTCATTTATAGATATTTTCCATATGTTTCTTTAACGGTTTTTCTGCAGCAAATGTGTTGTATGTGTGAAACTTTTAAGAGTTTATACAATGGCAATCAAGATTACAGATTTATCGTACCTGATACTGACCACCTTTGACGCGTTTGCAGCAGACGACTTGCAAAAAGCATTGTGTGGAAAGGAAATGAAAAATGTTCAAAACGAGCTATTTCTCCATTATCTTCAATGAAACCAATCATGTATGTAATTCTTTACGGCGTGTTTTCAATGCAGGCGACTATCACATCATGGAAACGATAAATAAACACTAAGTTTGCACTTAACTTTATGAGCAATACATTCAAATTCTCGAAATGATTCGGACAGACTTTTGTGCTACATATCATTTTTGTAAAAGCCTATTGATATGTATAATGTATGTGATTTTTTATCAAACACTGTAACCTATCATATTTATGTCATTTTTAACGTCGTTTGTGCATTTTCGTTTCTCTTTGACGGCCGAGCGTGTATGCCTTTTAATTGGCAAACAAAGACATCAAAAGAAAGCAGGAATAATGCAGATGACATTTCAAACGGCATTATTTTAAAAGGCATCTATAAGAGGGTGCCGTAATGTCACGTTCTAAAGCATCAACGATAACAACAACACATATCTCTTCATCAACCCTTTTCCACTTGCAGACGCGGTTTGAACCATCTGCAGCAGACGACTTTTGACAACAGCACCAACTTCAGTCCTTCGCCATTAATGGATTTCTACCAAGACGATTTGCCAAAAATTATAAATCAAAAGCGTTGTCTAGATCCAGATGGGAATACACGTGCAAATATGTGCAGGTTTATCTTTCGAGTTTTCGTCGTAGATTAAAGTGGCATGGACAAATATGGAAATACTATAATATTGAGCCGTCCCGCGAGAAACCAACAGTGTGGACTCCGCGTAAAGGATCGACCCGGATCAGCCTAAGCATGCCGCGCAGGCTTACCTGGACCGACACTGTTCGTATCCTGTGGATTTTCTGTTTCAGGAATAACTACTGTATACATCTATCCCCCCTTAGACGGAATGTGTCGGCCGGATCAGTCTGCGCGGACAGCGCAGGCTGATCTGGTCGATACATTACGCAGATATATTGATATGAGCCGTCCCGCGAGAAAACCAACATTGTGGACTCTGCGTAAAGGATCGACCCGGATCAGCCTAAACATGCCGCGCAGGCTTACCCGGATAGACACTTTTCGCCTCCTGTGGATTTTCTGTTTCATGAATCATTACTCTATACCTCTATCTCCCTGAGACGGAATGTGTCGGCCCGGATCAGTCTGCGCGGACAGCGCAGGCTGATCTGGGTCGATACATTACGCAGAGGCCATACTGTTGGTTTTCTCGCGGCACGGCTCATATTAAGTTATAGTTAATTATTGACTAGAGTTGAAATCGTTTTGGCAAAAGTTGACAATGCTGCTATGAGCAATTTATCATTTGCAAGAATGGTTTTAATAGAAATTGCCTGACTTCAAGGGTGTTTACGCTGGATTTAGTCTTCATTGTTCGCAAATGTCGTTCGAAGTCGTGCATGCAGTTCAATTACGTAACCCTTTTCCAAATTCAACAAATCTGCCGTAGATGACTTTGAAAACATCTTGGCAAAAAAGGAGAACATTTCAATGACATCTTAGTTATCAAAAAATAGAAAATATTGTGGCAAAATGCGAAGTTTCTCATAAACAGCATGTTTTCCTTTTGCGACAATGTTTCGCCTTCTGTCACAAACACCGCGCAGATTGATCCGGTCCGACACATTCCGTCTCAGGGGGATAGAGGTATAGAGTAATGATTCCTGAAACGGAAAATCCACAGGAAGCGAAAATTGTCTATCCGGGTAAGCCTGCGCGGCATGATTAGGCTGATCTAGTTCGATACTTTACGCAGAGTCCTCAATGTTGGTTTTTTCTCGCGGGACGGCTCATATGCTTTGTCAAATAAACACAACATAAATAGCCAGCATTTGTCTTACGTAGGCGGCTTTTGGCACCTCACCAATAGACGTCTTTAGAAAGCATAATGGAAATAGAACATATATAGTCCCTGAGTATACTGCTAACTTTTAAATTGTCACATTTTCTCATGCAGGTGTTCAAAGCTTTTCCAGGTCTACAACGGATTCAATAATCATGCTTTGACTTACACAGATCTTTTTCATTATGTTTTCAGGATATTTTTCACAGTCTCCTCGGTGGTGTAATTGGATTTGCTCCTTTGCACTCAGGATATATAGCGGGGATAACATTACAACTGATCCGCCACTGGTATTAGGAAAACTTTATCAGCAGTCCTGATGATTTACCCGGGAAAAGCCGTGCTATAACTGAAATTGAGTTGAGGGCTGCGTACGACATCATTCAAAGATATGTTCACAGTCAGCTGCTGCAGATTTATTTGTATGTTGCAAAGGGTTATAAGAGATAGCTAGAAATTGCATATCAGGAAATAAAACAGCGGATTCGTGTCCAACTAAGATTTGAAATCTTTTCGCGATAGAGGTGATTCGACAATGACAACAAAGAATACTGATATATAACATTCATGACAGATGATCTAACAGACACCATTCAATCTGTGATGATTGAAACAGATACATCTGATCTATTTATAGCATACAACGCGTCATACAAAAAAGGGCCGAGCCCCGGTTACTCAGTCGGTAGCGATGAGGGCTGTCAAACCGGGGGTTGTGGGTTCAAATCCCTACTCTGCCAACATTCTTTCCGACGTTTGACAAAAGTCACTGTGACAGGCGTCATTCTTCTAATGGGCTAACAGTATATGTGGAAAAGCAGGCAGTTGCATGGAAAGTATGTTGTGTGGAATACTGGTGTGAGAAAGCCAGGAAACGCATGAGTAGGTGAACTGGCCGCCTTGATATGACTGAACAATTGTTGAAAACGGCGTTAGACAGAAAAGGGCTCAGTTTTAAACAGTACCCTAAGTCTAGATTATGACAAAACGTAAATCAAAGCTATGTTCCAAATATACAACCAGCACACAGTCCCGCATGCAACAAATTTGAAGCAGACGACTTTGAAAACAACTTGAACAAAAATGAGTGAAAGTATAATTAATGAATAAGGTTGAAAACGTCATTACAAAAGAAGAAATTGCTCACTATCACAATGTTTTCGAAAAGCATCGTCTGCAGATGCGCGGCAAAGGGCGTAGGCAGCTGGGAAAGGGTGTAGTCAGCTGGGAAAGGGCGTAGTCAGCTGGGAAAGGGCGTAGTCAGCTGGGAAAGGGCGTAGTCAGCTGGGAAAGGGTGTACAGAACTTTGAACAGCGACAGACGAGTAGAGGTCTCGGTGCTTCTACGTCGATTGAAGATACGGGTGAGCCTGTTAACGTGCGTGTAGTCTTGTCAGAGTCTTGTTTCAGTCCATACACTTTACTCTTAAAGCGCCAAAAGCAATATTGTTTTTCGTGCAAACAATACAGATTCAGGTGAGTCAGCTCGTAACGAGCTGTCTCACCTGAAATCGGCATTGTTTGCGTTTTAGTTATCAAAGTAATCCAAAAACTGTTATTACATTAGACATGGAGACGTCCGATTTTGAACATGGAGTAGTCTACTTTAAACACTTCGGCGCTGAACGAGTTAAAATACACATATCAGACCGTCCACGGGATAAGGTACATATTGACATTTCCACCGTGAAGGTTGAGATCAGCCTGTTCATCTTCTCAGTCTAATCAAACATACACAGGATGACATAATCGTCTTACAACTTTATGAGAGTCAAATGTGAATAATTTATATCCTGATCAGATTGTGTAGAAGCACATGCAGATCAAGATATACACTGTTCAAAAAATGTAAAGTATACCTTTTCCAGGAACAGACTTATACAACGTTCAGTGGGGAAAGGACAGAACAATTACAATAGTTACCTCCCTTGGTGACAAATATGATAAGCGTTTACAGATTATTTTGAAAACTATTTAATAATTAGAAAGAGAAAGAAAAACACCAAAGGAATGTGTGTCTCTCGACAACTATATTTCGTTGATCTGACAACAACTTAGAAATATGATTATTGCTGTACACGTAGTTGGTAAATGATATTATAGTTATTCTTTCCCCATCTTCAACATTTAGGCCGAAGTATACCAAATACAACCATGGACAGCCAAAAAGTCCCAAAAATAATATATCGGCTTATAAATTAGTGTTTACCTTCATCAAATACATTGCATATGTGACAATGAGTTTAAATGCAAAAGCAAATTGTAAATATCTTTGTTATGCACTGGAACTGTTTGATTTGATTATTTTTGGTATGTTGACCTTGTCTAATAGTGATAAAAGAGTAAACGGTAAACCATTTTGGCCCAGCCTTATTGTGTGCAAAATGACGGGAACCATCTTCGCGGAATAATATTTTTCTTGCATGATACATGACCCCCTCCATTCATTTTGAATTAGTTTATAGCTTACTACTGAAATAGAGTGTCGTTCTTGTAAAAATGGAACATTACTTGACAATTGAGGGTTACAATGTGTTGATTTACATGGAAAAAAGGAAGGAGTTCAATTGGTATTCATTGATCTTTAGCATTTTCGCGTTTTAAATAGACGACAATACTGGTAACTATTTCAGAAGTAGCAACTTTGTAGTATAGCCAAAATCATTGTTATAACACTTTATGGTGGAGATCAAGGGACCCTTCTTGCGCGGCTCATATGCAATAAAAAAAATAACTTCGATAAATTAAATAAAAACTGTCTTTGTTTGCTTACGCGGATATCATTGTTTTACTTGAAGCACAAAATCTGACACCGCCCCTTTGACGACGTAAATACAAAAAGATGTTTGTTTCACGTCGCACGACGAAACAATACCCGTGACTTGGCGAGATCAGTATCTCTATGTTTAGACACAGTGTATCTATCGGCACGCGCCGATGAGATCAGTTATCAATTGTCGCGTTTGATTTAGATCAAACTTCAACTCATCAAATTACTGCAACAATTAGCTTCTTTATTAATTAACGTTTTTGAACCAAGTCATGTGAAAAATCGATCTTGCATGAGCACATTTATTGTATGCATAGACATGCAAGTCGGTGTGCAAAATACGAGAAAATGGCGTATAACTGTATATACATATAAGGTAATGTGTTGCAGAAATATGGGGGGTAATGAACTATGTTAAAATGAGGATGACTGTCCATACGTATCTAGTAACAGCACTTTTTCAAAACATTAACGATTTCTTGATTGATTGATTGGGGTTAAACGCCGTTTTCAACAATGTTTCAGTGATAACACGCCGGCCAGTTTACCTACTCATGTGTTTCCTGACTTTCGCACACCAGGAATACACACAATAATCTTTCTGAGTAACTGGCTGCTTTTCCACATAAACTGTTAGCCTATTGTATGTGGAAAACGGCCAGTTGCTTGGAGGAATAATGAAAACACTATCTCAGTGTACACGTATAAGGAAGAGCTAACGTCATAGTTCAAACAGAATCGCTTCGAAAGATATTAACGGCAACAACTACTTAGTGATTTAGAGATACGTGGAAAGAAATATGTACGTATGTGTTGGTACTATCTAAGGAATTCGGAAACATAATAAGAGCTGCTCCGTGAGTGTGTGTAATTGGCACAGCATTAGACGTTAGACTTTCGATAAGACATTCATAATTTGAATCACTCTTTTTTTAATGTCTAATCGAATGCCTAATGGCCAATAAGATATTCGATATGTTTTAATGTCTCATGTCTAACGTCTAATGCTCTGCCAACATCACACACTTGCTTCTCCCTAACGGGATTAAGTGGAGGCAGTTGGGCGTAAAACTAGAAAGGATGCACTTTCTAGTTGTTTTGTCAAAAGATGCATCTAAGAGTAAATACCATTTAGCCGGATAGTGAAGGCATTAGTTTTGTTTTTGATTTGTTTAGATTTTGTATGGTGTTTTACGCTGCTTTCAACACCATTTCCCCCCAGTTATATCACGGCATTCCAGAGTAAGTTTATTCAGACACCAGCGAGTCAGCCGTCATGCTAACCCCACTATCCTTAGCGTCAAGGAGGGAAAGCTATTACTATCGATTTAAGGTCTTGGTATGACCCGACCGGGGATTGAATCCGCGACATCCCGCCAATGCGGTCCCTTTACCACTATCCCACCTAGGCGATGAGCCTGTAAATACACACAGCTCACCAATGTCTCTAGTATTGGTTTACATTTAGAAGAGTAATAGAAGTAACTTCTTATAAAAAGCTAGAAGTGTTACCCCACTTATTAGTTTCAATAGTATGCCCCAGTATGCGATGTCTACATCATGAGGGGCCATAAAGCGCCTTTCCTCCTGAATTGACTCATATAAATATGGAAGAACAATCCTTGAAATAATCTTGTCTGAACATCTATTGTATTACACGCGCCGAACTGCTTACTATTACCTTGACAAATTTCGTGTTACATTAATACAATCTGTTCTTTAGGGATGGCAGCCATTTTTACTTTAAATAATCATGATATGATGGAATACAATAGGACTGTAGATATATTCAAGGGGGCCGATCAAACAGATACACTTTGTCTTGTCTGAACACTCATGCTCCCTTCTCACATATATAACAAATATGTAGCAGACGACTTTATAACCACAAAGGCAAAAATATGGAACATCTCTATAAATTAAAGTTAAACTATTTAATAGAGTTGGAAACATTGTGGCAAAGGTAGATATTTCTCCTTTTGTCACAATGCATTGAAAAGGCAAATGCTGCAGATGCGTCAATACGAGTCTGCAAGTGAGAACATATCATCTAACGCCGAATTACTTATCAATGTAACTTTCCACAAAGTAAATAGGTTTTGTGCGTAAAGGAGAAATTAATCAAAACGAGCTTTTTCTCCACAATGTTTTTTATACTGTTAACCCTTTCCCTCATACAGCAATTCTGCAGCAGACGACTTCGAACATATTTTGTCAAAAAATAGAAAATCTCTATAATTGAATGGATAACCCATGACAAAAAGTGGAAAACATTATGGCAAAAGGAGAAATTGCACGTTTTGTGCAATTTCTTCTTTTGTCACTATGTTTTCAAAAATCCGTCTGCTGCAGAGGCATCAGAAAGCGTCTATATGAGGGAAAGGGTTAATCAAAATAAGTCTTAATACAAATTTTGCTTCAGTTATCATTCAGATAGACGACTCCAAAAACGCGTGTATCGTATCAGTCAAACGGTTGATTGACAAAAACCATGATGCAAGAACAATGCTATGAATATTAACAATATATATGAACATGATCGTGAACATAGACGGTATCTTGTCTCGCTAGTCATTGTGTGCCACGCGCCGTCATTCTTATCAGAGTATGAAATGTATTAAAACAACAATGTTATTATTCAATTCGATAAAAAAAAAACACGGAACACTTTTTTTGTAAGAAATGTCTTATCATAACCAATATCATCCTTATATAGACAAGAAAAGACAAACATTTATTGACATAAACAAATACAGCTATTCATAAAACACAATTTAACATACATTTACATGTATATACGTACTTAACATGTGCTCATCTAAAAATGTGTATTGTCTTTCCTACCATCAAATCAGTTTTCGCCCTCTCTACAGCAAACCCATTTAAATAGAGATGTAAGCTGGTACGGACGGTCATAGCTGCCAAAAGCCTTGATTTTCTTAACTGAATATAACAAAGACAAATCTTAGGAACAAAATGCAAAAAAATACCGATTTCGGAATGTGTTGTGCTTTCTGTAATGTTACAAAAATTATGTATTGAAAACAAAATTTGGCAGACAATGCTTACTATTTAAAAGAATCTCCTCATTGCTTATAATATACAGTGGACTTGCTATAACTCGAACATGTGATAGTTCGAATATACGATTAACTCGAACAAATCCTTGAACGGTTCTGTCTTTTGTAAACAGCGTAGAAGCAGTTATGATTGCTCTAACGAGCGATTAGACATGCTGCTGTGCTGTTTCTTGGTATACTGTTATTACTGACTTGATTTTAATAATATTATTGGAAGCCGCCAGTAGGCGGCTTCCTCTAGGAATGCTTTGAAATTTAGCATAAGGAGATTTTTAGACCTGCCAGTGTGACCACATATCGGGATTTCTCTTTGTCCCTACTTAGTATATATTAATTTATGGTAAATTTCTTTTAAAACGTCCCTTTTACACTCTATATACATGTGTGAGTTTTACAAATTAAAAAAAGTACAAAGGCCGGTATATTAATATAATGTATGTACATTTTTAGTTAAGCGAAATTCATATTGTATCTAGTCTAAACAGTAAAATAGAGAACCATTCTACTAAATTGGTTACCTGCCTCATAAGCTTTATTATTTCAATAGTTCTCAAACCGGGAACCAAACAAAGGCGCGCTAAATGTAGTCTGGTTCCTTTCGTCATATTACGCAGTATTCAAGAAGACTCAATCTCGATGTTATTACGTCACCGTGTTGTATAAATCCTTATGCTTATCAGTAATATTCAAGCATAATATACTATGGTTATCTACTCTTTTCTTTAGTTGCTTCATTCACTTTTCTATGTGATGTAATTGCTTGAACCGGGAACGAAAAAAAGTGATGTTTTTGCAGTATACTCGTGTTGTAAATTTCTAACACCTTATACCCATTCAATGTTTTTGGTCTTAATTTCTCCACACTGAATCAGGTTATGACTAAATATGTATTGCCTTAATTTTCTCCATTTACGGTTTTAACCCTTTCCCACAAACATCTGCAACAGACGATTTTTAAAATCATTGTGGCAAAAGGTGAAATTGTTCATAATGAGTTTAATTTTCTCAATTAACGGTTTTAACCCTTTCCCACATACGAGTATATACCCTTACTATGCCTCTGCAACAAACCAATTTTGAAATCATTGTGGCAAAAGGTTTAATTGCTCAAATTGAGATTATTTTCTCCATTTACGGTTTTAACCATTTCCCACATACGAGTATATACCCTTTATGAGCCTCTGCAACAGATTACTTTTGAAATCATTGTGGCAAAAGGTGAAATTGCTCATAATGAGCTCAATCTTCTCCATTTACGGTTTAAACCATTTCACATACAAGTATATACCATTTCTGAGACTCTGCAGCAGACGACTTTTGAAATCATTGTGGCAAAAGGTGAAATTGCTCATAATGAGCAATTGCTCCATTTGCCACAACAATTTCAACTCTTTTCAATTATCTTGATTTGCATTTAACACAATGATTTTGAACACTTTTTCAGCTATCATACTAATCATTGTATAGATGGTTTATACTTTGTACTTGATAATTTCAAAGTCGTCTGCTGCAGATTTGCTTTATGTGTCATTTTCCATGATCAGTTTAACTCTAAATCATCTCATTCACTTAAAACACAGACCCTGCCAGGTTAAATATCCTACATAATACTTAAGTCTTCAAATACCGATATGTGTTTTACTAATTACAGATTAAATTTGTCTAATGTTTGTGGATTTAAATGTATGTTTTTGTATTATTATTTCTTCATGTGCAACGAAATATTGCGGCTTCTGTTTGATGCTTTGCGTCAAACATTCGTCTTGTGTTATCTTTGGATGATTTGCTTTTTAGACGGTGGTCGACAGACATCCTTTCGAGAGTCAACATAAAAAAATAAACCGTTTTTCGGAGTTAATACGTTCCTAATAACACAGGCAGCTACGCCGAAGTAAAACTCTGCCAAAAGAAATAGTTCCAAAACGAAACAAATAGTTCCAAGCGGGGTATTTCCTTTGTCCACGTTAAATGAAAACCAACCTCCTTAACTCCAAGGCAGTAACATTCAAATTTGATACTTTTACTGTCCTATTTATTTTATAAAGGCATTGTGTGTCTCCTGTGGAGTCACATATGCTTGTGTGGCTAGATGGCGAACAAGGAAGTCCTGATCACTGAGGCTTACATAAATCTTAGCTGGTTGAAGGGACATGAAAGTCGTTTATGTATGACGTGGTTTATTTCTGCGAGGGAAAAACACTTGATGCAAGGCTATGCCGGGTGCAGATATTAAAGTAGAAATTCCGTCAACTTATCCTTTTATTATGATGTTTTCAACTCTATTCTTCCATTACCTCTTCATTTAGACACACTAAAAAAGAAGGTTGGAAAATTTATTTCCAGTGCTTAATAACAAATTATACCACAAAACTCCTCTTTGGAAGTTTGACCAAAGAAAGAAAATGAAGTTATGTAGATTTGAAAATAATTTGGAGCAGATGTTTCTTGGTGACCTATTATAAGTAAATTTCGTATTTTTCTTCCTTCAATGACCATCCATCCATTCGGTTACATCCTGCAGATTTTACACACTTTAATAACCATGCTGGCTACTTCCCTGATATGATTATCAATGCACACGAGCATAACACGAGTTATTTGAATGGGTATAAAGAAATCTGGTCTTGATGTTGTTGTCATAGCCAAATAAATCAAAGCACTGAAAGTGCTGCGGCCTGTGGGCTGCAGGAAGGTTGGAGGAGTAGGGGAAATGTGAAAGGAAATCACAATTGCAGCTTATGTTATGTATTTATTGTTAAGAAGTTGAAATATCATATCACAAATAGTAAATATTATGAAACTGCCAATTTGAAAACAGGGGCTCTTGTTGGCACTATATCGCTTACTTGAGTGCAAGAGGTCATAATTATACACATTTAAGACATGAAGAATCAAGGAAAATTCGACAGCAGGTTTAGGCAGAATACTTTGAAGTTTCTGCCTTATTATATTAAGAAATATGTCAAAGTTAAATCAATTTCCATCAAGTAGAAATGATTCTCTAAACCATGTACTAGACTGGGAGAAAATGTTTGATCAATGCAAAACTCATCAAGACAATTATTCTGTCAAAGATTCAAAATGCAACCTCCAAAGTGTTATCAAGATTTTCCTTCATTTGGCCTTGTGACCTATTTTTCTTCATTTGGCCTTGTGACCTATTTTTCTTTTACCTGATATGACTCATATTCGAAAATTTACTAGATATTATCTATACAAACATTCTGACAAAGTTTCAAGCTGCAAAAGCAAAGAATGCGGCATCCAGAGTATTAACAAGATTTTCCTTCTATTTGGCCTAGTGGCCTAGTATTTAACCCGGCATGACCCATATTCGAACTTTGCCTAGATATCATTAAGATAAACATTCTGAATAAATTTGGCTCCTACAGTGTTGGCAAGAATTTACTTCAATTTGGCCTAGTGACCTAGTTTTTGAACAGATCTGGCCAATATTCGAACTTGGCCTACATATCACCAAGACAAACATACTGACGAGTTTCAAAATGCAGCATCCAGAGTGTTAACAAGATAACTCTTCAATTTGGCGTTGTAACCTCGTTTCCGACCACTAGTCTGACTTGACCTAAATACAATTCAGACACAATTTCAAGCTGCTGAAGCAAAAAATGCGGCTTTTAGATTGTTAACAAGATATTCCTTTAAATTGGCCTAGTGACCTAGTTTTTGACTCGGCATGACCAATATTCAAACTTGGCATACAAATCATTAGGATCCACATTCTGACCTAATTTTAAACTACTGGTCTAGTGACCTAGTTTTTTAACAGACCTGACCAATATTCGAACTTGGCCTACATATCATCAAGATAAACATTATGGTACAGTTTTAACATGCTCAAGTAAAAAATGCAGCCTACAGAGTGTTAACAAGATTTCCCTTCAATTTGGCCTAGTGACCTAGTTTCTGACCCAACATGACCAATATTCGTACTTGTCTTAGATAACATTAAGACAAACATTCTTACGAGAATGCCGTTGATACCTCCACAGCGCTTGCGGGCACCTGCGAATCGCGATCGGGTCGCCCGGTTGAGGGAGAGGTTGGCGTTTGCACACTACCGCTACAACTTAGTTATTGGTGCATTGGTGGCTGAAGAGGAGAGGCATGGTCTCATTCACTTCACTGCCGCTCCCCCTCTCTCTGTGATATAACCGTGTGTTAACTTGTTACCTTCTTTGAAGAGCACGACTGGATGATCTGATGAATGAAGCTATGAGCCGGCTTTCATAACCTGCGAGTCACAGTGGTTGGTCGGTCAGACGCCGGCCTGTCCGCGGTCAATGTCTACCCGATGTCCGGTGGGGCTCTGAGCGGCGTCTTGATTGTCTTGGTAGTCCACAATTTGGCCCGGCTTGCCCGATATGTGTGATGCCCTGTCGGACATCGGCCAGGCATCAGCCGATTAAAGTGCAATGAGGTTTTAAGTCCTAGTTAAAAGTAACTCTATACCCGCGAGGAGTTCCGACGGATTCCGGCCAGAAATCCGCCGCAAATTACTCGCAAACCCCCACAAAATTAAAACCTATCCCATACCGACGCCGCGCTTCCACGTGGCGTCAATTATGATCATTTTTTGAGAGATCTTAGCATTCTTTGGGAGATCTTAACCTTTTAAATGCAGTTTTGTTGAACCCATGTTGAACTATTTTTCTCGCGAAGTCTCACCCTAAAATGCGTTGTTCGGTGTTAAAAGCAATCTCCGAAAAAATGGTTTTACTACTATGACCAGGGGCTAGAGTCCCAGGCCAAAAACCCATTGTCAGATTAAAATGAAACTGAATTAACCTAACTGATTTATTTCATTGTATAGTGAAAGCATTCGTATTTAACAAATATATGCATGCTTAAGGATCGAAATGGATACAGCTATGCCAAAGTTACTGTTGAAACCTTCTTCGATTTATTTGCAAAGAGTGCAGAGCCAGATCAGACTGTGCGGATGTGCGGGCTGATCTATACACGATCTCTGTGAAACTAACAAGTTCCCCCAATATATACGGCTGATAGATTTTAAAGACTAGTGTTGCGTGCAAAATGAAAATAACTAGCATTTGTTTATGTTTGCATATCAGAAAAGCACCAATGTCGCCACTGAGATTCTAAACTTCGACTTCTCGCTTCTAAAGCAGTTGAAAAGTAAGATTATAAATGAATCCCGTCTGGTAATATTGGGCCTTGTTGTATTTGCGTGCAGTGTGTTTGTTTGTTTGTTTTGTTTGGATTTTACGCCGTTTTCAACATTATTTCAGTTATATCATGATGGCAACAGTTGACTTATTCATCATCCCTGGGTCGTCCCTAACACACCAGTTCTAGGCTAGGAAATGTGCCTTGCCCAAAGGCACTCCACAATGAACACAGCGCCGACACTGGGGATCGATCCCGTGACGCCCGGTTCCAAATCCTCGACGCTCGGTTCCAAATCCTCGACGCTAAACACTACGTAGGCCAAGGCGTTTTCCTGCAATTGCGTACAGAGACGAATCAGTGTAAGTTTACGGTTTTAAACGGTTGCTAACCTGACAATTAGATCACAGCTTTTTCATCTCTGTTATGAAATGTAAAACATTGTGAGCAACCAAACCATTACCAAACCAAACCAAACGCAAGAATATTTAAACCTTTGCATTCACAAAATGACATGATACCCTTTGCCGACCACCTTCATATGAGCGCGTGTGCATTGTGTAGCCACAGATCAGCCTGCGCATAATCCTGATCTTATAAGAATCTACCCAATTCACAAGAGGCTTCGAAACTGCTATTGTAAGAAATTTTTGAAAGAATCTTAATCAGACTGTGTGTTTGCGCAATCGGATTTGGATGTACGCTTTCCTCAAAAGCTAAGTAATATCTTTTGTTACTGACATGCTGATGCAGGTTAGCTGTTTGTGTATCATCTTTCGACAGAAGCCTACACATGAAGGTCTACTGAAGTGACGATCCTGCATCGTTTAACCCATTCCCACATACAACAAACCTTCATCAGACAACTTTGCACACAAAAAAATCAAAAAATGTGAACATTCTCTTTAAATTAAAGAACATTTATTGAATAAAGTTGAAAACCTTGTGGCAAAAGAAGAAATTGCTCTTGCCACAATGTTTTCAACATTTCAAAATGTGACTGCTGCAGGGGCGTCAGAAAGCGTGTGGAAAGGTGATACAGACTGTCTGCGTGGCCTACGGGTTATCTCCTTAAGTGTGCGTCTCGAGCACACTTCGATGGCATCGGCCCTAACGCATTTATAGTTTTAAACATCTACATCTGAATGAGGCATATCTTTCTCACACAATGCATTAATTGTCGAAGAATTACAGTGATAAAGCCGAATGACTGAAATGTCGAATTAATAAAACAGAGCAAAACGGGAACGTCGAAAAATAGAAATTATATAGAATAGTCCTATAACTGCTGAAAAACTTCCATTTTTAAGTGGTCTGTAGTTACAATGAGCAATTTTCGTTTTGCAAGACTGTTTCAACTCTGTTTAGTGAAAATTCTTTTCATTTTGGAATCTATAGAGAGTTTCCATATGATTTTGAAGTCGTCTGACTGTTGCAGATGACTTGTATGTGTGAAAGAATTCAATTCTGCATCTTGGAAAAGTGGGACCTTTTGGCCTAGTAGATATGTTGACCTAACACCGTTTCATAACATCTATTTTTAGATTGCGTTGTTGTCAGAAATTAGGTTATGCAATGAATAGATAAATACGCAATATTGTATCAAACATTTCAACCTATAAGACTCGTTAAACATTTAAACATTATCATTCAGATTTGACCAAAGGTTTTATATATCTATAGTTAGAAAGATGGCTCTAAAAATCGCGAGTGCCGGGGAAATATTTGGACGTTCAATCAAACAATTCGAAAATTTGAATTCTAATCGTGAATCTGAGGTAGGACGGACATACGCGTTTGTTTTGGTCAAAGAAGTGGGAGATCGGAGTATAAAAGAGGAACCATTGGACGTATATGATGCAAAACAAAATAAACTAATGAACAAGGTAAATTTCAGGTCTTAGTGCTCGCTAAATCAAGCAAAGTTTGGGGAAAATGTATGTTTTATGCTGTTACTATTTATAGAATCATGACAGATACGTGCTCGTCGGTGCACTCAACGCCCGCCCCTTTCCCGAAACTGAAACAATTTCTTGCTAATTATTTTATTGCATACATTTGTAGATATCTGATACTCGTAATGCATGTTTTTGATAATAGTAAACATTGCCCAAGAGAAAGTAACATTTGTTATGATCAGCAGGACAAGATTTAAAGAGGAAATGACTGCTATCAGTATCACCTCCTGTGGAAATCAATGCTTAAATAATATGAAATTCAATCCTATCCAAATATACAACAAATTTGCAGCAAACTCCACTAAAAACATACAGACAAACATGATAAATCTATCATATGTAAATGGAAGTATTAACCCTTACCCTCATATGTATAGACGCTTTCTGACGCCTCTGCAGTAGACAGCTTTTTGAAAACATTGGGACAAAAGAAGAAATTGCTCAAAACAAACAATTTCTCCTTTTGTCACCATGTTTTCAACTCTATTTAATTATTGTTTTTTCACTTAAAGGGAGTTTCCAAATTTGTTTGTGTATGTTTTGATAGTCGCCTGATGCAGAGGTGATACATGTGGGTAAGGGTTTCCCGCTAAGAGCAAACTGTGAAAACATTCAAGCCAATCTATCATTGAAAATCTGTCTTGATGACATTTTAGCGTGGAGTCACCGGTTCTCCAACCCTCTTAACATTTATTAGGGTTCATGAGAATATGTATAAACTCATGTCTAAAACCAACAATACTGACAAATAAATTCAACAATTTATGTGTAAGTAAACAAAGCACCGGTTCACATACAATTTATTATGTATAATGTGCTTAATTTGGAAATATATAAACAGTCCTTAAACTAAAGGTTCGAGAATAGGTAATATGGTTCGAGAACAGGGACCTGCACGATATATGTTGAACATAATGGTACTGGGACAAATTGCTCATAATTAATGAGTAATTTATTCTTTTGTCACAATGTTTTTAAATTAAAAGAATTTGTCTGATTCAGAAGCATCATAATATCTGTAGGTAAAAAAGGGCTAACAATTGAATTAAGTTGAAAACATTGTGACAAAAGGAGAAACTGTTCATTAATAGCACCTTTTATTTTTGGTCACAATATTTTCAGAAGCTGTCTTCATTAAATGAAAAAACTTTAAAAATCTGCTCCAGTTAGGGGTATTACTAAACAGAGTCTGGGAGAGTCCGGTAACGTCTGGAGAAAAAATATCCCAAATCATTCTTATTTGGTTGTGTTTTATCTGGAAATGAATTAATTAAAGTATTATGGCATCAAATGAATAAAAATGTTTCACATGTTTGCCTATTTTAGTTAATTTTGTATCAATATACTACAGGGTTTTTCGCTGATATAGACAGGGACGTAGATGATTTTCTTATCTACATTCCTGTTATGGAATCTGGTTTTTAGCTCTACTGGCCAAAGGCCAGAAGGGCTTATGTCGTGGCGATTTGTCCGTCGTCCGTGCGTGCGTCCGTGCGTCCGTCCGTAAACAATTTCTTGTTAACACGATACAGTCATCACTTTTGATTGTATCTCAACCAAACTTATACAGTAGTTAGATATCCATGAGAGCTCGGTTCCTTTCGAAAACCAGCCAGATCCGCCCATGCATGACTGGATTATGGCCCTTGAAATGGTCAAAATTGCTATAAAAAAGCTTGTTAACACGATACAGTCTTCACTTTTGATTGTATCACAACCAAACTTATACAGTAGTTAGATATCCATGAGAGCTTGGTTCCTTTCGAAAACCAGCCAGATCCGCCCATGCAAGACTGGATTATGGCCCTTGAAATTGTCCAAATTGCTATAATTGAGCATGTGAACACAATAGAGGCTCCATTTACTATCTGATCTTCACCAAACTTAGATAGTAGTTAAATACTGATTAGAGCTTGGTTCCTTTTGAAAACCAGCCAGATCCGCCAATGCAAGACTGGATTATGGCCCATGAAATTGTAAAAATTACTATAATACAGCTTGTGAAAACAAAAGAGCCCCCATTTACTATCCGATCTTCACCATACATACATGCTCTGGATTGAAAATGACCAAAGAACCATACCAGTAGAGCATAGGCCCTCATGGGCCTCTTGTTATTTGGTAATTAAAAGACAATTAACAGTTTATACAAATTATAAGTTATTTAACAGAACAGTTTATTGACTGTATACCGTAAGTAATGGGTTACTGTAAATAATATGACAAATGAAATATTTTTAAATCTAAGAAATCAAATTAAACATTAAAGTTACTGCCCAGTGATGAAAAGATTTTAAGTCCTCATGTAAACGGAAACTTTGTTGCTATATTCATAAAAAATGGTTTAAAATATGCAAATAGATTATATGTTTTTATTCGTATGATGAAGTTATATGTTTATTTACACATTTCAATAATATTTATTGCAAGCACTTAGAATCATAAATGGATATTTCCCTCTATCCCTCTAGACCCTACCAGACTGTTAAGTGACACTGTCTGTTAGTAACAGTTGTCTGAGATTAAATTACCTCTAAACAATTGTTCAAGCCATTTTGATTTCTGGAAAAACAAAGCTGCCAGTCAACATCCAGTGATAAATGTTTCAAAATACTTGTCTGATTTCAAGATGATACAATAAAAATTACCCTTTCCCATATACCACAATTCTGCAGCAGATGAATTTGTAAACATGTAGACAAAATATTGAAATTTATTTATGCAAAGTGTGTTAGGATTATTTTGTAATTTAGATACAAGCACCATTGCCCGTAGGGGTGAGGACATGTTGAACTTATTTTGCAGTGTGAATGCATTGATCAGAATATGTCCTGTAAAAATTGATCTTGACTTTAAGCCAAAGGGCATGTTACCGTTGTTACGGTATCTGGTGAGTAAAATTAACCAGGGCCTCATGGCCCTCTTGTTTTTTCAAAAATCATGTTTGTCAGATTCTGAGATGTGCCAAAAGTTTCTGCAGCAGAGAACTTGGAAGACATCTTGGTAAAAATATAGAAAATCTCTATCTTAAAATATAAGTTAATGGGGTTGAAAACATTTTGACAATAGTAGAAATTAGTGAAGATGAGCAATTTCTCCTTTTGCTTCAATGTTTTAAAAAATCATCTGAAGATGCATCCGAATGTGACTGCAGGTCACGTAAAGGGTTATGTACTTTATTTATTTATTTTACAGTTAATCAAACTTCCAAAGAATTTTTCTGGCAAATATGGTGGTAATACCAGCAAAAATAAAGTATCAGATGCCAGCAGCTGCAAGCCTCCTTCATCAACAATCACTGTACCTGGTACCCATCTTCAAAATATAAAGGAACCAGACTCCAGCCACAATCCGACTAAACCGACCAATGAAACTGCACCATCAGGCCTGAAGTCCAAACAACCCTCTTGCAGTTTAGACTTTAAAGAAGACCTAAAGAAAAAGATACTGGAACGACGTCGGGCTGAAGGAAAACAAATGATTGACTTGGAACAGGAAGAGGAAGACCGAAAAAAAAAGCAAGAATTGGACAATGTAAGAACTGTGATTGTATATTATCCCTTTCCCTCATACGACAATTCTGCAGCAGACGACTTTGAACATATTTTGTCAAATAATGGAAAACCTCTATAATTGATTGGATAACCTATGACTAAAAGTGGAAAACATTGTGACAAAAGGAGAAATTGCATGTTTTGTGCAATTTCTTCTTTTGTTACTATGTTTTCAAAAAGCCGTCTACTGCAGAGGCGTCGAAAAGCGTCTATATGAGGGAAAGGGTTATGACGTGATCCCACATACAAAAAATATGCAGCTGACTAATTTAAAATCATCTGAATAATAAACTAGTTGTATAACTTATTGTTAATCCCTTTCCAACATACAAGTACGGTAATCTGCAGCAGACCACTTTAAAAAGATCTCGGCCAAAATACAGAAATCTGTTGAAATGATTGTGGAAAAAGTAAAGCGCGTTTCAATAATCCTAAAGCAGAAGAAAAAAAAATGAAATATCTCAAAGAATGGAAAAATTGCAAGGAATAACTTCATTTCTCAATTTAAAATAAGTCATACTTAAACTTAATTGTCAATATTTTTTTAAGGAAGAATCAAACTGTATTCTAAATTATCCTATCGGCCCTATCACATGAAAACATAAACAGGTATTCAGAGTTTTATTGCAAATAACCCTCTCCTACATACAACAATTTCTCACAATATTTTTCAAAAGCAATTACAGAACTATGGGTAGTGATAGGTTTTTAACAACAATTTAAACGTATGGGATAACACATTACGTTCTGACATTTACAAACAAACAGCAAGTCTGACCCATTTGTGAAATATGATCTTTTCTGCAAAGAGAGAAAAAATAGAACATAATTACAAAATATTTGTGGCTTTTCAGACAGAACTATGTAAATACTGAATTGTTTGGTTTTTTGGCACCATTTCTAGAACCTGATTAAAATCAATGTTAAATCAGGAAAACACTCAAGAACTTCTTTTTTTTCAGCAAATCATACAGAAAAATATCATCATCGAAAGTGACCCTTTTTCTGTTACAGATGGTTTTAGCTCACCTGTCACGTATTGACAAGGTGAGCTTTTGTGATCGTCCGTCGTCTGTCCACAATTTCTTGTGAACACGATAAAGTCTTCATTTATTATCCGCTGTTTACCAAACTTATTCTGTTACTACTACTAGATATCCATGAGCTCGGTTCCTTTCGAAAACCAGCCAGATGCGTTCATGCATGACGGAATTATGGCCCTTTAATATTGACAAAATTGCTTTTAATTGACCTTGTGAACACGATAAATTCTTCATTTATTATCCGATGTTTACCATACTTATTCAGTAGTTAGATTTTCATGAGAGCTCGGTTCCTTTTGAAAACCGGCCAGATCTGTCCATGCATGACTGGATTATGGTCCGTCGTCTGTCCACAATTTCTTGTGAACACGATAAAGTCATCATTTATTATCCGATGTTTTCCATACTTATTCAGTAGTTAGATATTCATGAGAGCACGGTTCCTTTCGAAAACCAGCCAGATATGTTTATGCATGACGGGATTATGGCCCTTTAAAATTGGTTATATTGCTATAATTGACCTTGTGAACAAGATAAAGTCATCATTTATTATCCGATGTTTACCAAACTTATACAGTAGCTATATATACATGAGAGCTCGGTTCCTTTCACAAACCAGCCAGCCAAAATTGTTATTATAGACTTTGTGAACACGATAAAAACTTCATTTATTTGACACATGTCCTTTACATTGATTTATAAACATGGGACCATGACCTTAGTGTGATATTTTACAATCAAATATCATCATTGTCTATGGATGACCTTCACCATGACATTTTGACCTTCTTTCTTATTTTTGTAGAGCAATTAAATTATGACCCAAAAACACTTTCTCAGGTGAGCGATATAGGGCCATCATGGCCCTCTTGTTTAAAGATAGATTTGGAAAGGGAAAAAGGTTCTGAAAATGTTTAGAACTCTGTATCAATAGTTAACCCTTTCCAACATAAAAAAAATCTGCAGCAGACGACTGAAAGCATCTTAGCAAACATGGGGAAAATCTCAATTAATGAGTTTTAATATTAAATAGCCGCCATGATATAACTGAGAAATTGTTAACAACGGCGTTAAACCCCAATCAATCTAATATTAAATAGTGTTGAAAAATTTGTGGCAAAAGGTGAAATTGCTCATAATCTTTTGGCACAATGTTTTCAAAAAGTTGTCTGATGCAGAGGCGTCAGAAAACGTCTGTATGTGGGAAATGGTTAATTTTCAATTTTCCAGACATATCATTTTTTTCTTCAGTCATTTTCAAAGCCAACAACTGAAAATACCATAAATATCTGGTAACAAAGTGGGGAGATGACAACACAGGTTTACCATTTCCTGCATACAACAAGTCTGCAGCAGATGGTTTAAAAAACATCTATGCAAAAATATGAAAAATAATTCTATAAATATTAAAAGTATAATTATGGAATGAAGTTGTAATTTCACAAAAGTTACTAATTATGGGCAATTTTTTTTTTCAAAAAATGTTTTTTAAATGTGTCTGCAAGTATAAATAAATATAAAGACAACAATTTTTAAAATCACTAAAGGAATTATGAGTTGAAACATTTTGGCAAAGGTCGCTTGCAGATGCCTCTAATTTGGTCTTCATATGTAAAAGGGTCTATAGGTTACCCTTTCCCATATATATACAAAAAGTCTACATCAAGGCAACATACAATATTGAACATGTATAGAATTAAAACTTTGATTATTTGATAGTGTTGAAAACAATGAGAAATTTCTCCTTTTGCTAAAATAATTTCAAAAGTCATCTGCTGTATAATAACTATTTGCGTCAAAATATCTTAAAGTCTGCATGTTGCAAATCAGGGGCGAACATGGGTGAACATCGAGTATACACCCTTTTCCACATACAGACCCTTTCTGACACCTCTGCAGCTGATGACTTTTGAAAACATTGTGGCTAAAAGGAGAAATTGCTCATCATGAGAATTTATTCTTTTGCAACAATATTTTCAACACTTTTTAATTATAAAACTTTCATTTATAGAGATATTCCAAAAATATGTCCTGATACAATGTGGATAATTACTTTTCAGCATTTTTAAACCTATTACATAATGCTCTGTAAGTCTCAAAATTGAAATAATCTGAACTTCTGACAAAAATAAGGAAATGTCTAGACAATTATATTGTTATGTATGGTTTTGAAAATGAAAAAGGAAGTATAAAACATTTGTAAGAAAATTAATTATCATTATGAAAAGTGTATCATGCAGAAAAGATCTCATTACAGTTCGTGGAGATGTCATTTAAGATACTGTTTAATGCATTAGGTTACATAAATACAATAACATATCTGGAAACAAAAATGGGACTTCAGGTGGGAGAGCAGCATGAGTATGATGCCCTAAATTACAAAGACTTGTCTGAACCACCGTTTCCTGCAACTTTCAAATTATCAATGCTTCAATATTACTCATTCTCTAAATTAGAGTTTTTAAACTCCAAAGGGTTGGGAAATGTTTGGCAAAAGAAGAAACTTGCAACCAAAAATGTGTATGAAAGGTTTAGTTAGCATAAAAATGAAAAACAACAAATGTTGATATTATTATGTTTCATAATCATTGATGTTTTCATGGTTGATTGTATACATTATTTGCAGATTTAACCCTTTCCCACATACAATAAATGTTCATGAGCAGACAACTTTGAAAACTTTTACCGGCAGTCATAAATTTTGAAACACTATAAATGAAAGAAAAATTATTGAATAAAGTTGAACTAATTGTGACCAAAGTTGTCAGCTGCAAAGGAATCTATGTTGGTTGTCTGTTTCCTACCATATTTCAAAGCAAGTCTGGGAGGAGGAGGTATTGTACATCTTTAGCAATAAAATATTTAACAGATGTCCAAAATTGTCTCATTCAACGAAAAGGGTTAAGGAATTTAATAATTTGATTAATCTTACAATTTAGTACAGTACTTAGTTATAATACAGGCATGTTGCGCATTTTGACGCTTCTGTAGCTGAAGAGACAAATTTTTAAAACATGAAGGCAAAAGGAGAAATTGCTCACTCATTTCAATGATAATTATAATACTTTCATTCAAAAGATGATATTTCATAATTTCGAGACATCACATTATATCTCCTACTATAGATCTTCTCAAAGCAGATGATAAGTAAACATACTATTCTTTAAATGGTTTAACCTTTTAAATCATCTGCAGCAGACGACTTTGAATACATCTTGAATTGGGGAAATTTTCTTTTTAAATAAAAATATTAAAACCTCAGTAATATTTAATCAAAAAGTCGTCTACTTCAAAGACATCAAAATGCATCTGCAAGTTGGAAAGAGTTAAAGAGATTTTCCAAATGTTTTGCCTGAATGTTTTTAAAGATTAGTATGTTTACTTGTCATTAAACACAGTGCTTTAAAAAGATCTAGTAGGAGAAATAATGAGATGTTTGGAAATTATGAAAATTCATCTTGAATTAGAGATGTAAACATTATTGAAAAATGAGAATTTTGAGACATCACATTATATCTCCTACTATAGATCTTCTCAAAGCAGATGATAAGTAAACATACTATTCTTTAAATGGTTTAACCTTTTAAATCATCTGCAGCAGACGACTTTGAATACATCTTGAATTGGGGAAATTTTCTTTTTAAATAAAAATATTAAAACCTCAGTAATATTTAATCAAAAAGTCGTCTACTTCAAAGACATCAAAATGCATCTGCAAGTTGGAAAGAGTTAAAGAGATTTTCCAAATGTTTTGCCTGAATGTTTTTAAAGATTAGTATGTTTACTTGTCATTAAACACAGTGCTTTAAAAAGATCTAGTAGGAGAAATAATGAGATGTTTGGAAATTATGAAAATTCATCTTGAATTAGAGATGTAAACATTATTGAAAAATGAGAATTTTGAAGAGTTGCAAAACCTAGGCATCAGGAAGAAACTGTTTCAGGGGAAGGTTGAACCCTTTCAGTTTAAAAGGCAAAAATATAAAAAAGGGGAGATTAATTAAATGTGCTTAGTTTCTGAACCGTCAAATGTATATCTCTATATTTTAGAATTTGTTACATTTAAGTCATCTTTTATAATTACTCCTCTTCCTACAAGGTTATCTAATGCACAGAAATCATTCATTCTTTTGTCTCTCTTATATGACTTTATTTAGCTTGACCCTTGTACTAGCTGTAAGTAATGCTGTACCATTTGTCATTCATGTAAAATGTTTTCCCATTTCTCATTATGCAAAATGTATTGAACTCTATTCAATTATTAAACTGTCAAACCATCGGTGGCTCAAACTTTCGGGGCCCACAATAAAATAAAATTATAGTTTGACCTATCGTTGTTCAAGAGATTCAACTTTGTATGGTATTGCAACAAAGAATTGTTTTATCCTGACTTATGTATACATTAAGTTTGTATGATCAAAATGAAAGCACATATATATAAGTAAAACTACCAATATGTTAATTTTTATCACTGGAGACCATCCGTCTGTTAATTTTTATCACCGGAGACATGATCCGTCGAAATGAAGTAGTTACGAAGAAAAAAAGTATTCTACAGTTTTATTTCTTTGACTAAAGTTATTTAACCCTTTCCCTCATTATGACAATTCGGCAGCAGACGACTTTGAACGTATTTTGTCAAAGCATAGAAAATCTTCATAATTGAATGGATAACCTATGACTTAAAGTGGAAAACATTGTGGCAAAAGGAGAAATTGCACGTTTTGTGCAATTTCTTCTTTTGTCACTATGTTTTCAAAAAGCCATCTGCTGCAGAGGCGTCAGAAAGCGTTTATATGAGAGAAAGAGTTAATACAATTGTATCAATCACATTTTCCAATGAAATTCACATTGTTTATCTACCATCCGCTGGCATGGATTCATAAAGGTAAAATGAAGCTCATTTACAGAGTTTTAAACTGCTTTTTGTGATTCTTTTGAGTACCCAAAACATAGGATTTGGTTGAGTAATATGAGAAAATTGTGGGGAAAAAACTTGTTCACTCCCTCTTATCTATTCCTCTGCCATGTGTAATCTGTACTATAATGTAGTTCAATAGATCGAAATAGATGGTTTCCAGTTTTCTGTTTTCTGGAGTAGAACAACTTGAATATTATAAGGTTTAGGTCGGGACCGAGAGAAGGGTTTGAATTTTCCATGGTGTTACAGGTTTCCCATGTTCGAACTTCTGAGGTTCAACTGTACTATTATTTAAAGAGTTTTTTCATATTTTTTGTTTTAAATTCTAAGAAGGTTGTACATTTGCATGACGCAGGATTAGTTATTATTTTCTATTTTAGCATCTGACACAAGATGATGTTGAGAGGAGACAGAAGAAGCGATCCCAAAATAACATGGCTGCTAAACGATGCCGAGAAAACAAGAAACAAGTAGAAATTAAAATTGAAAAGGTAAGATTATGTTGCGGATGCAAAAGTATCATTTTATGATCAAAGTACTGAAAGTACTGAAAGTTCTGTGATTTGATTGCCTGAATTTTATAGTCAACATTATTGCAAACAGTTTTGAATGTAAGAATTTTCGACAAAGAAGACATTGTTAACTCTTTCCCAATTGCATTTTGATGCATCTGCAGCAGATGACTTTTGAAAAAATTCCTGCTAAAGAGAAATTTCTTATAATGATGCACAGGTTGATTTGATTACAAACAGATCACAAATTCCATAAAGTTAGTTTTTGCAGAGAACCATGCAATTATTGAATGCCTCTGCAATGGCTTTTCAAAATGTGTCAGCAAGTGAAAGGCCAAGTATTTAATTGAATTTACTTGGATTTTGGAAATTAGTTAGTTATTTCAATGCTATTGTCTGCCTAAATGCTGATTGGTGTATGCTCCCTTCTGCATCACCTTGAAAATACTTCAACCTGGATTTGTAAAGTGAGGACCATGAATTAAAACAAACTGGAATTTTCAATTATTTTGTCTGAAATTATAACAGAGTTGATCATAGGTTTTTGTTTCACATGTCTTGGAATGGAGACACATAGAGACCACTTCTCCATCATCTGTTCTTCATAGGCTTTTCTGTCACATGTCTTAGCATGGAGACATGTAGGGACCACTTCTCCATCATCTGTCCTTCATAGGTTTTTGTTTCACTTGTCTTGGCATGGAGACACGTAGGGACCACTTCTCCATTATATTTCCTTCATAGGTTTTTGTGTCGCCAGTCTTGGAATGGAGACACATAGGGACCACTTCTCCATCATCTATCCTTCATAGGTTTTTGTGTCAACAATCTTGGAATGGAGACACGTAGGGACCACTTCTCCTAGACTCCATCATTTCTCCTTCATTGGTTTTTAGCTCACCTATGCACGAAGTGCAAGGTGAGCTATTGTGATCACATTTTGTCCGGCGTCCGTCCGTCGTGCGTCGTGCGTCGTCCGTCGTCCTTCGTCAACATTTGAGCTTGTTAACACGCTACGGGCTACATTTTGCATCCAATCTTCATGAAAGTTTATCAGAACGTTCATCTCCATAAAATCTTGGACAAGTTCGAAACTGGGCCATATGAGGTCAAAAACTAGGTCACTAGGTCGAATTGAAGGGAAATCTTGTTAACACTCTGGAGGCCACATTTTCAACTTGACCATGTTGAAACTTTATCAGAATGTTTGTCTTGATGATATGTAGGTCAAGTTCGAATATGGGTTATGCCGGGTCAAAAACTAGGTCACTAGGTCAAATTGAAGGAAAATCTTGTTAACACTTTTGATGCCGCATTTTTTGCTTCAGCAGCTTGAAATTTGGTCAGAATGTTTGTCTTAAAGATATCTAGTTCAAGTTCAAATATGGGTCATATTGGATCAGAAACTAGGTCACTAGGCCAAATTGAGGGGAAATCTTGTTAACTCTGTAGAAGCCGAATGTTTTGCTTCAGCGGCTTGAAATTTTGTCAGAATGTTGAGCTGAATGATATCTAAACCAAGTTCGAATATGGGTCATGCCGGGTCAAAAACTAGGTCACTAGGTCAAATTGAAGGAAAATCTTGTTAACACTTTGGATGCCGCAATTTTTGCTTCAGCAGCTTGAAATTTGGTCAGAATGTTTGTCTTAAAGATATCTAGTTCAAGTTCAAATATGGGTCATATTGGATCAGAAACTAGGTCACTAGGCCAAATTGAGGGGAAATCTTGTTAACTCTGTAGAAGCCGAATGTTTTGCTTCAGCGGCTTGAAATTTTGTCAGAATGTTGAGCTGAATGATATCTAAACCAAGTTCGAATATGGGTCATGCCGGGTCAAAAACTAGGTCACTAGGTCAAATTGAAGGAAAATCTTGTTAACACTTTGGATGCCGCAATTTTTGCTTCAGCAGCTTGAAATTTGGTCAGAATGTTTGTATAAATGATATCTAGGCCAAGTTCGGATATGGGTCATGCCAGGTTAAAAACTAGGTCACTAGGCCCAATTGAAGGGTAATCTTGTTAACACTCTGGATACTGCATTTTTAATTTCAGCATGATAAAACTTTATCAGAATGTTTTTCTTGATGATATGTAGGCCAAGTTTGAATATGGGTCATGCTGGGTCAAAAACTAGGTCACTAGATCAAATTGAAGGAAAATCTTGTGAACACTTTGGATGCCGCATTTTGTGTTTCAGCAGCTTGAAATTTGGTCAGAATGTTTGTCTGAATTATATCTAGGTCAAGTTCGAATATGGGTCATATTGGATCAGAAACTAGGTCAATAAAGGAAAATATTGTTCAAACTCCGGAGGCCGCATTTTTACTTTGAGCAAGTTGAAACTTTGTCAGAATGTTGTCTTGATGATATCTAGTCCATGTTGGAATATGGGTCATATCAGGTAAAAAAATATAGATCACTAGGCCAAATGAAGGAAAATATTGTTAACACTGTGGAGGTTGCATTCAGAATAATTGTCTTGATGTGTTTTGCATTGCAGTACATTGTATAATTAAGGTGAGCGATCCAGGGCCATCATGGCCCTCTTGTTTGTCACATGTCTTGGCATGGAGACGCATAGGGACCACCTCTCCATCATCTTTCTTTATAGGTTTTTGTGTCACCTGTCTTCCCATGGAGACACATAGGGACCACTTCTCTATCATCTGTCCTTCATAGGTTTTTGTTTCACATGTCTTAGCATGAAGACACGTAGGGACCAACTCTCCATCAACTGCCTTCATAGGTCTTTGTGTCACCTGTCTTGGAATGGAGACACGTAGGGACCATTTCTCCATCATCTATCCTTCATAGGATTTGTGTCACCTGTCTTGGAATGGAGACACGTATGGACCACTTCTCCATCATCTGTCCATCATAGGTTTTTATGTCACCTATCTTGGCATGGAGACACATAGGGACTATTTCTCCATCATCTGTCCTTCATAGGTTTTTGTCTCACCTGTCTTGGCATGGAGACACATAGGGACCACTTCTCCATCATCTGTCCTTCTTAGGTTTTTATGTCACCTGTCTTGGCATGGAGACACATAGGGACTACTTCTCCATCATCTGTCCTTCATAGGTTTTTGTCTAACCTGTCTTGACATGGAGACATATAGGGACCACTCTTCTATCAACTGTCCTTCATAGTTTTTTTTGTCACCTGTCTTGGCATGGAGACACGTAGGGACCACTTCTCCATCATCTATCCTTCATAGGGTTTTGTCTCACCTGTCTTGGCATGGAGACACGTAGGGACCACTTCTCCATCATCTGTCCTTTATAGGGTTTTGTGTCACCTGTCTTGGAATGGAGACACGTAGGGACCAAGTTCTCCATCATCTATCCTTCATAGGGTTTTGTCTCACCTGTCTTGGCATGGAGACACGTAGGGACCATTTCTCCATCATCTCTCCTTTTATAGGTTTTTGTGTCATATGTCTTGGCATAGAGACACGTGGGGACCACTTCTCCATCATCTGTCCTTCATAGGTTTTTGTTTCACCTGTCTTGGCATAGAGACACGTAGGGACCACTTCTCCATCATCTGTCCTTCATAGGTTTTTGTTTCACCTGTCTTGGCATAGAGACATGTAGGTCCTCCTCTCCATCATCTGTCCTTTCAATACTTTCATTCCTAAGACACATAGGCAGTCAACAAATGTTTTCCTTCAAAGACTGATGTTACCTGGAATTAACCTTTTTCCACTTACAGCAGAATATTTCTAGGTTAACTTTAGGAAAAATCTCTATAAATGGAATTTTAATTACTGAAAATAGTTGAAAACATCGTGGCAAAAGTAAAAAAGTGCTCATTATGAATAATTATTGCTTTTGCTACAATGTTTTCAAGGGGGTCTTCAACTGCAAATGAATCAAAATGAGTCTATTTAATAATTATACCTTCATTTATAAGGATTTTCCATAATTTCGCAAAGATGTTTCAAAGTCATCTGCTGCAGACCTGTTATAATTTTTGAAAGGTATAATATAAAGAGTAACATGGTATAAATTAAAAGGGCAAACTAAGGCTATATTTACCGGAACAGAGGACTAGATAAACAGGTCTTGCTTCCACGATTTCTCTGTTAGCACTCATTAACCCTTTCCCTCATATAGACTCTTTCTGATGCCTCTGCAGCAGACTGAGCTTTTTGAAAACATAGTGACAAAAGAAGAAATTGCACAAAACGTGCAATTTCTCCTTTTGCCACAATGTTTTCCACTTTTTGTCATAGGTTATCCATTCAATTATGGAGATTTTCTATGTTTTGACAAAATACATTCAAAGTCGTCTGCTGCAAAATTGTCGTATGATGGAAAGGGTTAAAACTTATATTATTGGTACCCAAACGAGTCATATCACGATTCATTTGGGTACCCACTACATAGGCTTTGGAGGTCAAATGTAGCTTTGTAAGACCAATATGCTGCAGAAAAGAAAACAAATATGCAAGTCAATATTTTCTTTTGGTCTGGACACCTGCCACGATGTGGTCTGCAATATGCACACAATGACGTCATTGATATGTGGCATTTTCTGGAAAACTCATCAAGCAAACCACTTGAAGGATTGCTGTCAGGCAAAAGTGGGGTTTTGTTTGCATACCTGTAAATTCATCAAATAATCCAGTGCTCTAGATAAGGGACGTTTTTCAGGTTCTAAGATCTTTATTTAACCTGAAAAACCTATGTTGTGGGTACTCAAAATAATCGTAACTGTGAGAGGATTCTTTTGAGAACATGTTGCATAGGTTTAACTTTTCCCACATACAACAATTCTGCAGCAGACGACGTTGAAAAGATCTAGGTCATAACAAGGAAAATATCTATAAATGAAGTTACTATTACTGAAAAAAGTTTAAAACATTGTGACAAAAGAGAAATTGCTCATTTTGAGCAATTTTTCCTTTTGTCACAATGTTTTAAAAATCGTTTACTGTAGAGGTGTTAAAATAAATGAGCAATAAGAGAAATATTGTGGAGTAAAAATATGTTTACTCCTCCTTACCTTTGAGGCCTCTGATAGTTGCATGTAAAGTGTAAAAGATGATCCGGCTACAATTCTAGTTTTTCTTCAAAATTTAAATCTGTGCCTGGCCAAAAGAAGCGAACAGTATAGGCTTTGGTGAGACTGTACATTTGAGCAGACTCAACTGTTAAATATCATCGTTTGCTTATGTAACAAAACCCCTTTTAGATGACTATATGGGTATTTTTTTTTTGCAATTATGCCATTAACCCTTTCCCTCATACGACAATTCTGCTGTCAAAAAATAGAAAATCTCTATAATTGAATGGATAACCTCTGACAAAAAGTGGAAAACATTGTGGCAAAAGGAGAAATTGCACGTTTTGTGCAATTTCTTCTTTTGTCACTATGTTTTCAAAAAGCTGTCTGCTGTAGAGGCATCCGAAAGCGCCTATATGAGGGAAAGGGTTAATATGTGACCAGCCATAATTACTTTCCTTGTCATTGTTTCTCCTTCAGAAACAAAACACTTATTAAGGGTTGGGTCGGAAGGCGACCATTCAAAGACTTACTGATATTAACCCCTCCCGACAAACAACAAGTCTGAAGCAAATGACTGTTAAAGCTTTTAGAAACTCTGTTTAAATGAGAGAAGAATTCTATAATATAGTTTGAAAACATAGAGGAAAAAGTGAAATTATTCATTATGACCATTTTTCTCCTTTTGCCACAATCTTTTTAACTCACCTATGCACGAAGTGCAAGGTGTCTCGCACTATTGTGATCACATGTCCGGCGTGCGTCGTCAACATTTGCCCTTGTTAACACTCTACAGGCTACATTTTGCATGAAAGTTTATCAGAACATTCATCTCCATCGAAACTGGGCCATATGAGGTCAAAAACTAGGTCACTAGGTCAAATTGAAGTGAAATCTTGTTAACACTATAGAGACAACATTTTCAATGTGAGCATGTTGAAACTTTATCAGAAAATTTGTCTTGATAATAATGTAGGTCAAGTTCGAACATGGGTCATGTTGGGTCAAACAGTAGGTCACTAGGTCAAATTGGAGGAAAATCTCGTTAACTCTGTAGAAGCCGCTTTTTTGGCTATAGCAGCTTGAAATTTGGCCAAAAAAAATCGAGGATACATTTTTAGCTCACCAGAGCACAAAGTGCTCAAGGTGAGTTTTTGTGATCGCCTTTTGTCCGTCGTCAACATTTGCTTGTTAACACTCTAGAGGCAACATTTTGCATCCAATCTTCATGAAAGTTTATCAGAACATATATCTCCATCAAATCTAGGCCAAGTTCGAAACTGAGTCATGTCGGGTCAAAAACTAGGTCACTAGGCCCAATTTAAGGAAAATCTTGTTAACACTCTTGAAGCCGCAGTTCGAATATGGGTCATGTCCGGTCAAAAACTAGGTCACTAAGTCAAATTTAAGAACAATCTTGTTAACTCTCTGGAAGCCACATTTTAAACTTGAGCATGTTGAAACTTTGTCAGAAAGTTTTTCTTGATGATATCTATGCCAGGTTCGAATATAGGTCATGTCTGGTCAAAAACTAGGTCACTAGGCCAAATTTAAGGAAAATCTTGTTAACAGTCTTGACGCCACATTTAAAACTTGAGCATGTTGAAACTTTATCAGAAAGTTTGTCTTGATGATATTTAGGCCAAGTTCGAATATGGTCAACAACTAAGTCACTAGGCCAAATTGTAGAACAATCTAGTTAACACTATAGAGATCGCATTTTTGACTTGAGCTGCTTGAAATTTTGTCAGAAAGTTTGTCTTGATGATATTGCCATTGGCGCTGAAAGAGTTATGTCTTAAATAGCCCATTCTCAGGTGAACGATTCCAGGGCCTCATGGCCCTCTTGTTTGCTTCATAAGTTTGAAATTCTGTCAGAATGTTTGTCCGAAAGATATCTAGGTCAGGTTCGAATATGGGTCATGTAGGGTCAAAAACTATGTCACTAAGTCAAATGGAAGGAAAATCTTGTTAACACTTTGGATGCGGCATTTTTTGCTTCAGCAGCTTGAAATTTCGTCAGAATGTTTGTCTGAATAATACCTAGGTCAAGTTCGAATATGGGTCATATTGGGTCAGAAACAAGGTCAATAAAGGAAAATATTGTTCAAACTCCGGAGGCCGCGTTTTTACTTTGAGCTTATTTGAAACTTTGTCAGAATGTTGTCTTGATGATATCTAGTCCATGTTGGAATATGGGTCATATCAGGTAAACAAATATAGATCACTAGGCCAAATGAAGGAATATCTTGTTAACAGTCTGTGGAGGTTGCATTCAGAATAATTATCTTGATGTGTTTCGCATTGCAGTACATTGTATAATTAAGGTGAGCGAACTAGGGCCATCATGGCCCTCTTGTTTATGGTTTTTATTGAAGCAAAAATTTAAAATCTACTGTGCCAACGCTTAATTTTTAAAAAGGATTTGTAAAGCTTTGCATTTAGAAGAGTTCATAGCTATTTTTAGGAACATCAAGTTGAGTAGCCAGCACCCAGCAGTAGAGAGCCCGTTCAGCTGGCATGGTGCTTTATAAAAACAGTTCAAGCAGACAAAGGGTCAAATGTTGTTTGAACCACACTGATAACTTTTCTATATGCCATGTCTTTGTCTCTTGGCTAGATCTAGACTTTAATTCCTATTAGGCGTAACTGCATTGTGTAATAAGTTACAGATACACCTGTTTTCAACTTATTTAGTAAGCCAACTTGATAGTGATTTAGCCATTTAGTCCCATTTTGTTTTGAAGACATCTGTTAACCCTTTCCCTCATATAGACATGTTCTGATACCTCTGCAGCAGACTACTATTTGAAAACATGGCGACAAAAGCAGAAATTGCTCAAAACAAGCAATTTCTCCTTTTTTCACCATGTTTTCAACTCTATTCAATTATTGTACTTTCATTTTTGGAGATTTTTCATATTTTGACTACATGGAAAGGGTAAATGAAAATTTGATACAGATTTGTGGGAAAAGGAGACAAATACTCTGCTGCAAACAGGTCTAATGTCTTTTGTATCAGGTAGCAATCATAGGTTCTAAAATGCCATAAACGGTGCAGTTTGATCAACTATTGAATGGGATATTACACGAAAACGAAACTGATTTTAAATGGTGATGAATCAGAAAATGAACTCAAGCTCCTTATCTCTTTCCCCAATGCAAATGCATTGTGAAGTATTTGCAGATGCCAACTTTTGGTGTTATAATGAACAATTTCTGCTTGCCACAATGTTTTCTATTCAATTATTTAACTTTCATTTAGGAAATATTCTGCTATTTTTGCCTATATGTTTTTAATTTTGTTTTTTGTTGGAAAGGGTTGAATACATCTTTGGAAAACATTTTTGAAAACACGCGAAATGTAACCTTACATCAAGGTTGTTTATTAGAAAGACTAAGGGTAGGATAGATCTATATATTAAACTGTTCAATGATTATCAGTTTGCACCAAGACTTTGTGGTTTTTGAGGTCAGAAAACTAGTCCATTTTTGTTCTAAATTTAGATTTATGAAATATACTGCGCATATTAAGATAACAATTTTTAAATAAATACAATTTTTCACGATTGACATTTTCTACTTCACTTACCTGACCCTCTGCAGCAGACGATTTATGAAAACATTGTGGCAAATGGAGAAAGTATTCAAAACAAGCAATTTCTCCTTTTGCCATAATGTTTTCAACTCTATTTAATTATTATACTTTCATTCATGGACATTTTCCCTCTGTTTGACTAGATCTTTTCAAAATTATCTGCTGCAGAATTGTTGTACGTGGGAAAGGGTTAAAACTGATTTTTTCTTATAATAATGTTGAATTCATCCCATTCCAGAATATGGATATCCAAGTACAAAGGAAGAAACAACTGCTACAAGCATTGGTAGACTTGACTAGAGAGAAAGAGATCCTTGAAGATTTCTGGAAAGAATGCAACTCTGGTGTTATCAGTGCTGAGAATAAGAGATTTATCCAGAGAATAAGTAATACGGATTTCGCTAATTATATTCCTAAACCCTTACCACCTACAGAAATATCACTTGAAAGTGACAGTTCGTACGATGTTAGCGATATTGATTCCATTCCGAGTTCACAGGAAAGTATAATAAGTAATGTGAGTGATGCTACAAGAGCTGGTCAGTCCGCCATATTTGAAGGCGTTGATGAAGTCAGTCAGTCAGAATTGTTTTTGGAAATGTTCAAGGAAACCTCAAGAAGGAGGGAAGTCCATTCGGAAGAAAGTATGGAAAGTTGCTCATCCGCAGATGATAACCTGCTGGGAAGTGATACAAACAGGAGTAGGCTTTTGGGGGCAAATAACAAGTTAGTCATTGACCTGACCGAAACTAATGATTCATTTGTTGGTAGTGCAAGGAAACAGTCAGCCAAGTGTCAGCCTAATAATACTGCAAGGAAACAGTCAGCCAAGTGTCAGCCTAATGGTACTGCAAGAAAACAGTCAGGAGCTTGTCAGCCTAATGGTACTGCAAGAAAACAGTCCGAGACATGTCGGCCAAATATATCTGCAAGGAATACCTTGTTTGAACTTGCCGATGTAACTTACACAGAAATGAAAGCAGCGGAGGAATTGAGTAAAGTAACTAAAGAAAAACAGGATGCTTATTATGACAGCGATGAGGAAGACTTTGTTCCACTAGTGATAGATTTAGCAAAGTGAGAAAGTGTAAACAGAAACTGCGTTGCCTGTTTCAGTAAGGTAGTACATTGGAATCAATTAACCCTTTCCCTCATACGACAATTCTGCAGCAGACGACTTTGAACATAATGAAAATCTCTATAATTGAATGGATAACCTATGACTAAAAGTGGAAAACATTGTGGCAAAAGGAGAAATTGCTCACAATGTTTTCAAAAAGCTGTCTGCTGCAGAGGCGTCAGAAAGCGTCTATATGAGGGAAAGGGTTATGCGTCGTCTGACAGTAACTGTCAGTGAAAGTGTGGCAGACAGGCTGACTCAGACTTATTGACAATTGAGACATTAGTCCCTTAGTATAAAGTTGTACAGATATAATTATTCACTTGGGCCATAAAATGGACAGCATTATTCATTTCTAGAACTTTGTATAGAAAAATCGGATTATTTGGAAACTGATCCAATTCAAGTAAATATTTCACCCAACGTTATCCCTAGAGTTACATTTGACACATTTTGCATGCATTACAACAAACATTTATGAGCCAGATTTTGTTTGATCTTGGGGGGGAAACAATTTCCATTTCATCTCACTGCTGTCTTTTGAGTTGACAATGTGTGTGACATGTATCTGTCATCTCTTCGTTTCGGACAAAATTGTACTTTTGATAAACGTTGATTCATTTGAGCAGTGCTCCGCAAAAACCAAATTTAGAATAATTATAACAAGTGTGTAAAAACACCTGACTGTGCTTTCATGCAGAATGGATTCCTGTCTTAAAACCTTATGTGAGTAATTGGGGAACAATCACAGGCGTCCGGATTTCTATTACAGCAAAAAATGCGGAAAATCACACAATACCTTGTTAAAATACGCCTGTGGAACAATGCAGAACCAAATCAAACTACGTATGAACATTGATCTCAAATGTCTAATTGCTGGTTGTCACAGAAGACGCTCATTACGTCCTTGTGTTCCGTACAATTTCTACTTGACATCTTGAAGAAAATTAACTTGGAGACATGCATATAAACTGAATTTTTGAAGGCCCTCATAAATTTAGTACATCATCGGAGCTAAAAAGTGTCTCATATGTTTAGGACCTAATGATAGTTGACTGTTTTTCTTAAGAGCTTGTGTTTAATTCGCATTTTGCAAAACATTGGCTATTTTATCCAGTTACATTGACACTTCCAGACATTTCCAGCAGCATCCTAGCTATACTTTGCATATACATGTACATTTATTAAATGTAAATATTCCTTATCAATAAACCCTTTCACACTTGAAGACCTATGTGCATGCATCTGCAGCAGACGACTCTTGAAAACTTTATGGCAAAAACAGAAATTGCTCATAATGAGCAATTTCTTATACCTTCATTTTATAGAAATTTTCCATATCTATGTCTAGAAGCATTTCTGTTGCAGATTTGTTGTATGGGGGATAGGGGGGTCAAGTCCAGAATTAGATTAACCCTTTCCCTGATATAGAGGCTTGCTGATGCCTCTGCATCAGACGGCTTTTTGAAAACATAGTGACAAAAGAAGAAATTGCTAAAAACGACCAATCTCTCCTTCTGCCACAATGTTTTCCGCTTTTAGTCATAGGTTATCAATTCAATTACAGAGATTTTCTATTTTTTGACAAAATATGTTCAAAGTTGTCTTCTGCAGAATTATTGTACGAGGAAAAGGGTTAATATTTAAATCAACTTGCCGGTTTCCTGGGTGACTTGGTGTCCATCTTACGATCTTTAAGTGTGATAACAAATCTGCAGCAGATGACTTTGAAAACATCTGGGCAAATATATGAAAAATCTCTCTGAATGAATGTATAAATAGTGTGTAGAGTTGAAAACATTATTGCAAAAGGAGAAATCGCTCATTGGCACAATGTTGTCAATAGTTGTCTGCTGCAAATGCATCAAAATGTGTCTTTAAGTGGATAAAGGATTATATGCTACTTACATTTGGATTTGGCTGACTATGGCACTTTTGTAACTAAAATACATTTTTTTCAAGGACTTACATTTGGATTTTTAGCTCGACTATTCGAAGAATATGAGAGCTTTACTACTCGCCCCGGCGTCGGCGTCTGGTTAAAGTTTTAGGGCAAGTTGGCATTTTCATTCATAAGTATTTGTGCTAGGGCTTTAATATTTGGAATATAGTTATATCTTATACCTTTCTTCACATTGAATGTTAAAGGTACTGAGTGTGACCTTCTTTTTGGGGTAAAAAACATGATTTTCGGTGGTTAAAGTTTTAGGGCAAGTTGGATTTTTTTTTTTTTTTTTTTCCTCAATAATTACTTATTCTAGGGCTTTTATATTTGGAATATAATTACATCTAATACCTGTCTTCATATTGTATGCTGAAGATTCTGAGTGTGACCTTCTTTTTGGGGTAAAAGACGTGATTTTGGGTGGTTAAAGTTTTAGGGCAAGTTGGCATTTTCATTTTTTTTTTTTTTTTTTTCTCAATAAATGTTTGTGCTACGGCTTTAATACTTGGAATTTAGTTACATCTTATACCTTTCTTCACATTGAATGCTGAAGATGCTGAGTGTGACCTTCTGTTTGGGGTAAAAAACCTGATTTTCGGTGGTTAAAGTTTTAGGGCAAGTTGGATTTTTTTTTTTTTTTTTTTTTTTCTCAATAAGTACTTATGCTAGGGCTTTTATATTTGGAACATAATTACATCTAATACCTGTCTTCATATTGTATGCTGAAGATTCTGAGTGTGACCTTCTTTTTGGGGTAAAAGACGTGGTTTTGGGTGGTTAACGTTTTAGGGCAAGTTGGCCTTTTCATTTAATTTTTTAATTTTTCTCAATAAGTATTTGTGCTACAGCTTTAATATTTGGAATGTAGTTACATCTTATACCTTTCTTCACATTGAATGCTGAAGATCCTAAGTGTGACCTTCTTTTTGGGGTATAAAACATGATTTTGGGTGGTTAAAGTTTTAGGGCAAGTTGGCATTTTCATTTAATTTTTTAATTTTTCTCAATAAGTACTTGTGTTAGGGCTTTCATATTTGGAATATAATTACATATAATACTTTTCTTCACATTGTATGTTGAAGATGCTGAGTGTGACTTTTTGGGAATAAATAACATGATTTTTGTTTGATTTTAAGAATTTTAGATAAATTCATAATTTTTGGTTACATTCCTTTCTAATTGTGATCATTCATTTATCAAATATAATTCTTCAACATATCAAACGGGTTTTGCATGATGTCAAACATTTGGTAAACCTTTTTTTAAGGTTTTGCTATTTTTGGACTCGGTCAGTTTTAACATTTGCGTTTAGCTCAACGTTAAAGTTTCATAATTCAAATCACTTCATACTTCACACATTTGTTAAGGACCATCGTACAATTAGGTTAGATAACTCCATTGTTTCCTAAATATGGAGTAATGGCCCTTGAATTACTTAGAAAATGTTGCCACAATGTTTTCTAGTTTTTGTCATAGGTTATCCATTCAATTATGGAGATTTTCTATGTTTTGACAAACTATGTTCAAAGTCGTCTGCTGCAGAATTGCCATATGAGGGAAAGGGTTACTAGTACTTAAGTGCAATATAATGAAGTAGTGCTTTATGTGAATAAGCGGCATATAGTCGATAGTCCTCCGACAGCTCTTGTTCTGATAACTGTACTCCTATCTTATTCCATTTCTTTCTATTTGACTGTTAACCCTTTCCTACATACAGTAAATCCGCAGCAGATGACATTGAAAAGATGTAGACAGGATTAGGGGCAATCTCTTCAAATAAAAGTAAAAATATGAAATAGACTTGAAAACTCTGTGACAAAAGGAGCAATTTCTCATTTTGTCACAATTCCTGGAATGCATCTGCTGCTGATGTGTCAATATGTGTCAATATTTGTCTATATGTGTCAATATGTGTATATATGTGTCAATGTGTGTCTATATGTGAATGAGGGTTAATTCTCATATAACTGTATTAAATACTTCCCTTATTCATGTAATCACGTCTTTCTTATTTAATATAACAGTTCACGCCAAAAGGTGGCAAATGCACATTTATGAAGTCAACCAATGGCAATGGAATTTTTCCCTATTATGTAATTGTTTCTAATTGCCTGCAGATTGGTTACCCTTTCCACTTACAGACACATTCGGATGTATCTTCAGCAGATTGCTTTTGAAAACAATGTGGCAAACGGAGAATTTACTCATATTGAGCAATTTATAGTTTTGCCACAATGTTTTCAAGTCCAATCAATTATCAAACTTATTTATAGAGATTTTTGATATCTGTGCCCAGATGTTTTCAAAGTAGTCTGCTGCAGATTTGTTGTATGTTGGAAAGATTTTTGCTGTTTGAATATGGAGATACTTTTGCATAAGATTTTTCATTTTAAAATTGTAAATGTCTGGGGACTTTTGGCTGGCACTTTATATTATTTCTAATTCATGTAGCTATTTCTTATCCACTTATTCTTTAAGCTATACTCTCTTGTAATTCCTGCTAACCCTTTCTTCCTTATCTATGTTGTTGACCTTTTTAGCTCACCTGAGCACAAAGTGTTTAAGGTGATTTATTGTGATTGGTCCGTCATGCATGGTCCGTTAACATCTTCTCCTCTGTAACCAGGAGGTTAATTACGATGAAACTTCACAGAAAGCATCCTCTCAATGACCTGACCAAAATTCCTTCAAACATTTTTAAATCCATGCAGAATTCTGTTTTCTATGGCAACACAAAGAAAAGAAAATTAAAAGTCAAAAAATGTGATTGGGCTATTGTGTCTTATATGGCTAAAGTGAAAACTTTAATCAATCTTCTTCAAGCCATATTGATTGGATTGAAAAACATAGCCACCAGGGGTAGGGGCTGTTTTGCCTTATATGGATATTTTGAAAACTTTAATAATCTTATTCTCCAAAAGTATCTTGCCAATTTCCAATTCAATTTGATGGAATGGTCCTTGGATGACCGTCTATGAGATTCCTTCAAGTCAGGTTGATGGTAGAAAAACATGGCTGCCAGGGTGCAGGGCTGTTTTGCCTTGTATGGCTATTATGAAAAGCATTAATAATCTTATTCTCTAAAAGTATCAGAACAGTATCAAAATAATTTTGTAGAAACGTTCCTTGGGTGACCTTCTCACCGATTCCTTCTGGGCCGGGGCGTTGAAGCCATGTTGATTGGACAAAACTGTAGTTGCTAGGGGGCGGGGCTGTTTTGCCTTATATTGGCTATAGTCAAAACTTCAAAATTTATCTTGCCATTTCCAAATAGTTTTGTAGCAATATTCCTAGGGTGCCCCTCTATCAGATTCCTTCAGACCATGTTGATTAATTAGTAGAAAAACGTGGCCACCAGGGTGTGATATATTGAAAACTTCCAAAATCTTCTCCTCACAAAGTATCTGTCCAATTTCCAAGTTATTATGTAGAAATGTTCCATTAGCGACCCTTTACAAGATAACTTCAAGCCATGTTTATTGGTAAAAAAATGAGTTATTGTGGTTGGCATAACGATTCACATTGCATTACCCAGGTGAGCGATCCAGGGCCATCATGGCCCTTTTGTTTGTGTTATTTGTGTTACTTAACCCTTTCCTACATGCAGACAACATTTCAAAACATTGTGACCAAGGGAGAAATTGTTCATAATGAGCCATCTTTCCTTAATCTTCAATATTTTCAGCTCAATTTCAATGACGATCGATACCTTCATCTACAGAGAATTTCCATATATTTCCCAAGATGTTTTTTAAAGTCATCTTCTGCAGAATTGATGTATGGTTAAACTCAAGGTTCTTCATTCCTCTTTTCCGCAAGATGTTTTCAAAAGTCATCAACTGCAGAGGCCCAAGAAAGAGTCTGTATGTGGGGAACCGTTCAATACCAATAGGAGACTTTATAAGTCAATTCCCAGATCTTGTGCATTGTTTATAAAAATGATTGTCTTGTGACGTGGCTCAATGTGGCTCAATTTACGTTTTTGGTTTTGAAAGAGTTGTTCATTTAACCAGAGAATGTCACTTTATGTTTAGCATTACAATGTTTTTTTGAAATGTGGATCTTATTATGTTAAGGTTCATTTAAAAAAGAAAATCATTGAATATTTCATTTGTAATGGAAGTAGATTTAATAACTGATCAGGATTTCAATTAAAACAGGAACAATGTATGGCACACTTTAGCTGAAATAAGAAACAAACCTTGCAGATTTTACAAAACTTAAAAAATGTATTTTAATTTGACAAATTTCAATTTGACTAGACAAAATTTAAGGATCTTTGCAAATATCATTTTCAAAAAGACTTGCTTGCTTTTAAACAAAATTAGAAAAAATGAAAACGACCATTACATTTTAAAATGAAATATGCATACATGAATATATATTTCTAATAACACAAGAACAAAACATTCCATGGATTTGAAAGATTTTAAAAGACACAAAGATCATTGTAGATTTTAATAAGTCCAAACCCATGTTTTGATCTTTGCTCTTCATATTTCAATTTGATCAGGTCTGAGGAAATACATGTTTCTTTGAACATCCTATAATGGAAAGAAAGGAAGTTACCATACCAGTATTGCATATTTATGTTGAGATAAGAGGTGCAAATTTCTTTTTTGTATGTACATTGATTGATTGGTTTTAACGCGGTTTTCACAAAAAGATCAGTCATATCACGGTGGCCAGTTCACCTACTCATAATTGTTTCCTGGTTTTCTCACACCTGAGTACTCCATACAAAATAGTTTCCAAGCAACTGGCTACTTTTGCACATAGACTGTATGCCCATTGGTGAAAGACGAATGACGCGTGTCACAGTGTCTTATGTCAAACGTCGGAAAGAATGTTGGCCGAGCGGGGTTTGTATGTACATGTATTAAACAGATGTTATTAACCCTTTCTCACATACAACCTGTGGCAAACGACTTTGAAAACATGTGGGGGAAATATGGAAAATCTCCATAACAAAAGTGGAATTATTCAATAGTGCTGAATACATTATGGCAAAAGGAGAGAAACTGCTCATTTTGAGCAATATTTTCTTTTGCAACAATGTATTCTAAAGTCGTCTACTGCAGATGCATCTGCAAGTGGCAGATGGTTTAACCCTTTTCCACCTATAGACGCATTATGACGCATCTACAGCAGACGTTTTTTGAAAACATCTTGACAAAAGGAGAAATTGCTTGTTTTGAGCAATTTCCCCTTTTGTCACAATGTTTTCAACCTTTTTCGTTAATTATACCTACAATTATTTTTTAGTAGACATTTTCAAAGTCGTCTGCTGCAGATTTGCTGTATGTGGGAAAGAGTTAACCAGCTGATAAACAGTATAGACTGAAATGTTGAACTAAATACTTACTTAAAAGATGAATACACTATACTACTGATCAGAACCATGGGCAAAGATGTATATCAAAGTTAGCCCTTTCCCATATACAACAAATCTCCATTATACGACTTTGAAAACAAATAGGCAAAATATGACAAATCTCTATCAATGGAAGTATACGTATTGAGAAGAGTTAAAAGCATTGTGGAAAAAGGATAAATTGCTCATTACATAAGCAAAGTCTCCTTTTGCCACAATGCTTTGAAAAGTCGAGTGTTGCAGATGCATCAGAAGGCATATCTACACGAAGGCCAGGGTTAATATATATGGAAGGGAATATCCGCCAAAACTCTATGTGTCTTGATGATATTCTTATTTATAAACATTACATGCTCATGTGTCTTGATGACATTCTTATTTATAAACATTACATGCTCATGTGTCTTGATGACATTCTTATTTATAAACATTACATGCTCATGTGTCTTGATGACATTCTCATTTATAAACATTACATGCTCAAACTCTATGGGTCTTTATGACATTCTTATTTATAAACATTACATGCTCATGTGTCTTCGTTCTTACATCTTACATGCATGTCTCATCCCATATGTCTTCCTTACGAGTTCACAATCAGGAACTAAGACGAACGAAGTATGCACTAACACGCATGGCATTGAAGCATTAAGACATGGCATTAACACGAATACGGTAAGTCATAATTTAAAGCGCCATCTGGTGTCATAATATGACTTAGACGAACAATACGGTAAGACAAATGCAAGTGCAAGAAAGAAAGATGCAATAAGCATCATTCAACATGCACTTGTAATAATGAAACATGAGATGAGACATGCGTGTAAGAAAGAAGACACAGTCATGAGCATGTAATGTTAATAAATGAGACTGTCATCAAGACACATGAGCATGTAATGTTTATGAATAAGAATGTCATAAAGATCCATAGTGTTTGAGCATGTAATGTTTATAAATAAGAATGTCATCAAGACACATGAGCATGTAATGTTTATACATAAGAATGTCATCAAGACAAATAGAGTTTTGGCGGATATTCCCCTCCATAAATATATCCTTGTAAAGTGAAGTGAGTTTATAGTATGTTCATGAGCACAATCCCATCTGTCATCACTGTCCTATGTTATATTATAAAGACCTAAATACAAACTCTTGACTATAAACTTTTTAAAGTTTCCATAGTTTTGCCAAATTGTTTTCAAAAAACGTCTGCTGCAGATTTATTGTGTGTGGGAAATCGTTAAAATAAGTGCAAAACTTTGACGATAATGAACGTGTAAATATTCGGTATTTATACTAAATATATACATGCTATGTGTAATGTTCATGTTACACAGTTTATCATTTAGATAGTTACTGTTGTGGTGTGTATTGTCTGTTTTAAATAGAAATCATACACTTATTTGCGGCGACGTTATCTGTGTGGTTTTTTTGCTGCCCTTTCCCCAATAAACACAGTCATGTTAGGTGCACTGAGATTATAATCGCCCGGTAGCTTAGTCAATAGCGATGCAGACTGTCAATCCGGGAGTTGTCAGTTCGAATCAATGCACGTCCAACTTTTATTCCGACTTGACAACAGTCAATGCAACACGCAACATTCGTCTTCGCACAACCGAGTAACAGTCCATGATGCTTAGAAATACTGTTGTAAGGAAAGCCAAGAAAACTGACAAGGTGTGCGCCTGCGGGTGACATCTGCGTAATGTATCGACCAGATCAGCCTGCGCTGTCCGCGCAGACTGATCCGGCCGACACATTCCGTGATATGACTGGAAAGATTGTTGAAAACGGTTATAACGCCGATCAATAAATCGCTGGAACTGGGGTGGTAGGCGAGCATTATCGATAGGTGTGATGGTCTTATCGCTATGGCTAGATTAATGGAGTTGATTTGTATTCGAAATCTATATTTATGCTCGGCTCAGCTCCTTTTAGGCACGTTCCTACACATTTTTGTGTCACCTGCGTAGCATGGTAGGCACTTAGGGATTACTTTTTTTTTTGTCCGCAGTCTGTCTGTCTGTCCGCATGGGAGAGTACTTGTGGGGTGCGTGTTTTTCCTAAAGCCCACCCTTATAAAGACACTTAGATAAGTAGATTTTTTCTATTTTTAGCTCACCTATGCACGAAGTGCAAGGTGAGCTATTGAGATCACATTTTGTCCGGCGTCCGTCCGTCGTCTGTCGTCCGTCGTCCATCGTCAACATTTGAGCTTGTTAACACTCTACGGGCTACATTTTGCATCCAATCTTCATGAAAGTTTATCAGAACGTTCATCTCCATAAAATCTTGGACAAGTTCGAAACTGGGCGATATGAGGTCAAAAACTAGGTCACTAGGTCGAATTGAAGAAAAATCTTGTTAACACTCTGGAGGCCACATTTTCAACTTGAGCATATTGAAACTTTATCAGAATGTTTGTCTTGATGATATGTAGGTCAAGTTCGAACATGGGTCACGTTGGGTCAAAAAGTAGGTCACTAGGTCAAATTGAAGGAAAATCTTGTTAACACTCCAGAGGCCGCAATTTTTGCTTCAGCAGTTTGAAATTTTGTCAAAATGTTTGTCTTAAAAATATCTAGGTCAAGTTCGAATATGGGTTATGCCGGGTCAAAAACTAGGTCACTAGGTCAAATTGAAAGAAAATCTTGTTAACACTTTTGATGCCGTATTTTTTGCTGCAGCAGCTTGAAATTTGGTCAGAATGTTTGTCTTAAATATATCTAGGTCAAGTTCAAATATGGGTCATATTGGGTCAGAAACTAGGTCACCAGGCCAAATTGAGGGAAAATCTTGTTAACTCTGTAGAAGCCGCATGTTTTGCTTCAGCGGCTTGAAATTTGTTCAGAATATTGAGCTGAATGATATCTAGGCCAAGTTCAAAAACTAGGTCACTAGCCCATATTGAAAGAAAATCTTTTTTACACTTTGGATGCCGCATTTTTTGCTTCAGCAGCTTGAAATTTTGTCAGAATGTTTGTCTTAAAGACATCTAGTTCAAGTTCAAATATGGGTCATATTGGATCAGAAACTAGGTCACTAGGCCAAATTGAGGGAAAATCTTGTTAACTCTGTAAAAGCTGCATTTTTTGCTTCAGCAATTTGAAATTTGGTCAGAATGTTTGTATAAATGATATCTAGGCCAAGTTCGGATATGGGTCATGCCGGGTTAAAAACTAGGTCACTAGACCAAATTGAAGGGTAATCATGTTAACACTCTGAATACTGCATTTTTAATTTCAGCATGATAAAACTTTATCAGAATGTTTTTCTTGATGATATGTAGGCCAAGTTTGAATATGGGTCATGCTGGATCAAAAACTAGGTCACTAGATCAAATTGAAGGAAAATCTTGTGAACACTTTGGATGCCGCATTGTTTGCTTCAGCAGCTTGAAATTTGGTCAGAATGTTTGTCTGAATTATATCTAGGTCAAGTTCAAATATGGGTCATATTGGATCAGAAACTAGGTCAATAAAGGAAAATATTGTTCAAACTCCGGAGGCCGCATTTTTACTTTGAGCAAGTTGAAACTTAGTCAGAATGTTGTCTTGATGATATCTAGTCCATGTTGGAATATGGGTCATATCAGGTAAAAAATATAGATCACTAGGCCAAATGAAGGAAAATATTGTTAACACTGTGGAGGTTGCATTCAGAATAATTGTCTTGATGTGTTTTGCATTGCAGTACATTGTATAATTAAGGTGAGCGATCCAGGGCCATCATGGCCCTCTTGTTTATAACGGGTATCTCATTTGCATATTAATGTTATTCATTCCGTAAAAGGGGGTTAATTACGGAATGAATTGCATACTTGTGGGGTGCACCCCACAAAAAAACATCAAAGGAAATAACCCCACAAGTACACTCCCATGAGTTCGTCCGTCCGTCTGTCCCTCCTCACACTTTTTCGTCATGTTTTCAAATAACTTTTTTTCTACTCAAAGGATTACATTGAAACTTCTGACAAATGTTTATATCAATGCGTGTGATGGGTTCACAAAAGGGAGATAATCCAAATTAAAAAAAAATCAGAGTTATTGCCCCTTTTCTGTCAAAAATTAAAATGTTCTGACAAGGCCCCGGCAGGTGACACACGTGCTCCGGGGAGCACTCCATTCTAGTTTCTCAAAATGCCCCAAAATGCAGCTACGGCGATAGACATCTGCGTCATGTATCGACCAGATTGGACGCCTATCAGGGGCGTAGCTCCCTGTAGGCACATGCCTACACATTTTTTCTCAAAATTCCCCAAAATGCAGCTGCGGCGATAGACATCTGCGTAATGTATCGACCAGATCAGCCTGCGCTGTCCGCGCAGACTGATCCGGCCGACACATTCCGTCTTAGGGGGATAGATGTATAGAGTAGTTATTCCTGAAACAGAAAATCCACAGGAGGCGAAAAGTGTATATCCGGGTACGCTTGTGTGGCATGCTTAGGCTGATCCGGGTCGATACTTTACGCAGAGTCCACAATGTTGATTTTTTTTTCTCGAGACCGCCTACAGGCGCGTAGCTAGGCTTACGCACGTACGCACGTGCGTAAGAAATATTTTGAGAGGTTCCAAAATAAAAAATGAAACAAATGCGAAAAATGCAATGAAAACTGAACCCTAAGGGGGGTAAGGTTGAAAACGGACAAATCAGAACAATTCATACATGGACAAATTGTCACATGAAGCATCTATGTTTATTGATAATATTAGATGCCTATACATGTAGTTTGTATGTATACAGTTATATAGTATGTTCATATTGTACATGGAAGTACGATATTCGAAGTCTATTGGTGGAGCGAATTGTGGTCTCTGCCATTTATTTGGATCTGAGAAGTGATCGCTAGTGTCGCAACCTGCAACCAGAAATAAACGCGAAACGTTCGTTTACCACTATGAGAAGGGTTAAAACATATCTACGGCCAACCCTTACCACCGGTAGATTATCCGGGCTTGTTTTGATGAACATTCACCGTGATCGTGACATAAACACTGATTTAGTGATAGATGTGTTTGCAAGAAGAAAGAAGCGACGACTAGCCCTTCTATTTCGCGTGTAGGCTTAAAGAAAGTACCTAGTATGAATCATCTGAATGTACAGTAAAACCTCGTTGGCTCGAACATGGGAAAGGTCGAACACCCTGGAAAACTCGAACTCCTCCCTCGGTCCCGGCCAAACCCTCATAAAATTAATGTTTTTTTTAACCTGAAAAACTCGAAAACCTGCTCTTTCGAATTATCGAACTAAAACACAGTCCTTCGGCTACATTAAAGCACAAAGTACTGATAGGTCGAACTATTAACTGTGGGCCCTTCGAATTCATGCCTTCGAAGTTACAATTTTGTTGAAGTGACAGTCAATGTTAGAAAATATAAATTCCGAATGCTGCAAATGTTTTAAGGGCATTTTGTGTATACATGCCGTACATAAGGGTATCAAGTAGGCTCATCAAGATATTTTGAAATATACGCCAGATGTCACCTGAGCCCATATAGCCGAATTTTCTTCCGGGGGAGCATGACCCAGAAAAAATAAATTTCGAATGCTGCAAATGTTTTCAGGGTATTTTGTGTATATATGCCGTACATAAGTGTATCAAGTAGGCTCATTAAGATATTGTGAAATATACGCCAGATGTCACCTGAGCCCATATAGCCGAATTTTTTTCCCGGGGGAGCATGACCCAGAAAAAATAGATTTCGAATGCTGCAAATGATTTCAGGGTATTTTGTGTATATATGCCGTACATAAGTGTATCAAGTAGGCTCATTAAGATATTGTGGAACATACGCCAGAAGTCACCTGAGCCCATATAGACGATTTTTTTTCCCGGGAGAGCATGCCCCCGGACCCCCCTGGAATGGTGCGTAGTCCATATTTCGACCCAGCTACGCCCCTGAATGGTATGATTACTTATGCATTTTCAGTTCGATAACACTTAATATTCTACATGTACATGTTTAGGATAAACTACTTCTTCGCCGTCGTAACGTCCAAAAATTGAATACCTAGAACTACTGATAGGCCGAACTATTAACTGTGGGCCCTTCGAGTTCGAGTCTTCTAGGTTTCACTTTTGTTGAAGCAAACGTTTTAAGGGTATTTAGTGTAGATATGCCGTATCAAGTAGGCTCATTTAGATATTGTGAAATATACGCCAGAAGTCACCTGAGCCCACATAGACGATTTTTTTTCAAGGGGCAGCATGTCCCCGGACCCCCCTAGAATGGTGCGTAGTCCACAAATCGACCCAGCTACGCGCCTGGCCTACACATTGATTATTGCAAAGCTACGCCCCTGGCCACTGTGCAGAGATCGTTCGTTTAATTTAGATAAATCTCCAACACCAATATATCATTAAAAAGGCCATTTTATCAATAAATGATGGACAAGATACCAGTCACTCCGAACAGTGTATAACATAATGTACATTGAACAACAATTACGGTAAATACCGAAATGTAATGAAGCAATTACAGTGTCATAATTACATGAGTCAAAGATGGGGAAATTGTGTTTATCTGTATCATTCCAAAGTTCATTGACTTATATCTATACTGCAAAGGATATATATTAGTATTGGCATCGGATGTCAGAATGGTATGGTTAGATGAATACTGCCACTACTGGATAACGTGTGAATAACTGAATCACCATGAAAGCGCGATAACTTGGGACTCATTTTCTTATTGAAAACAGCGTAGTATCAGTAATGATCAACTTCTAATGTATTGTTTTAATTGTTTTACTAAAATGCTTACAAAGTGAGCAATAAAGTATAAATAAATTACGAAGCTGACGATGCATGAATAAATTAAGTATCGAATTTTTTTTTTAACTTTTGGTTTCTTTACGACTTTTTCGCGATACCACTTTACAGTCAAATTGAAATTGAAATGGGCGTAATATGCAACGATAACGATAACGAACATTTTATTGCATAATCAGGCCTCCGGCCTATACACAGAACGTTACAAAGACATAAATACAATCACATATCAATGTAATGCAATGGCAGGTTATACCACACAATAAGACATGTTCAACAATTTCTCAACGATGTTAATATTTGTTCATACATATTTGAAGAAAGGAACAACAACAAACACACCATCAACAACATACTATACAGGGCCTTTCAGGAACTCGCGTCTAATCTTAAACGAATAGTATAAATACATAGCGAGGTTTCGGACAACAGTACTATTAGATGAAGCCATAAGGTTACACAACTTCTCATAGCTTGCATTAGTAACATACGCTGTTTTTAGATCACCAGAGCCGAAGGCTCAGGTGAGCTATTCCTATCACTTTTTGTCCGTCGTCCGTCGTCCGCCCGGCGTTAACTTTTAGCTTTAAACATCATCTCCTCCCAAATTCCAAGGACAATTTCCGTGAAACATCACAGGACTGTTCCTCTGGTTGGCCTCTTTCAAAGTTGTTCAAAGATTTAAATTCCATTGAGAACTTTGGTTGCTGCGGCATCAGAAAGGGGGCAAAAGGTCCAAACTTTAAAAATCTTCTCCTCCGAATCTGCCTGTCAGATTCAAATATAATTTGGTAGAAATGTTCATTGGGTGGCCCTCTATAAAAATTGTTCAAGCCATACTGATTGGTCGAAAAACATGGCAGTTAGGCGGCATAAAAAAAGGGGCAAAATGACAAAATTTGAAAATTCCATTTTTATGCAAATGCTTGTCTGATTTAAAGAAAATATAATATGAATCTTACTGTAATGATCCTCTTTTTAATTTGTTTAAGCCGTTTTGATTGGTTACACAATCATAGCAACCAGGCGTCATCACAAAAGGGGTAAATTGAACTTTTAGCTACAAATGACAACCATCTCCTACCATTCCAATAGACCAATTACCACAAAACATCACAGGAATGTTCCTTTGGTGGTCCTCTTTCAAAATTGTTCAAAGATTAAAATTCCATTGAGAACTTTGGTTGCTGCGGCATCAGAAAGGGGATAAAATGTCCAAACTTTAAAAATCTTCTCCTCCGAATTTGCCTGTCAGATTCAAATATAATTTGGTAGAAATGTTCCTTGGGTGACCCTCTATAAAAATTGTTCAAGCCATACTGATTGGTCGAAAAACATGGCAGTCAGGCGGCATCAGAAAAGGGACAAAATGACAAAATTCCATTTTTATGAAAGTGTTTGTCTGATTTTAAGAAAATATAATACGAATCTTACTGTAATGATCCTCTTTTTAATTTGTTTAAGCCGTTTTGATTGGTTACACAATCATATCAACCAGGCGTCATCACAAAAAGGTTAAATTGAAATTTTAGCTACAAATGACAACCAACTCCTACCATTCCATTAGACCAATTTCCAAAAAACATCACAAGAATGTTCCTTTGGTGGTCCTCTTTCAAAATTGTTCAAAGATTTAAATTCCATTGAGAACTTTGGTTGCTGCGGCATCAGAAAGTGAGAAAAATACCCAAATTTTAAAATCCTTTTCCTACATAATCTACTTGTGCGATTGCAAGATAATTTGGTAGAAATGTTTCTTAAGTGACCCTCTAAATAAACTGTTGAAGCCATATTGATTTCGTTGAAAAATAGGGCAGCAAGGCGGCATCAGGAAAGGTGCAAAATGACAAAAACTTTATAATTCCATTCTTATTAAAGTTCTTGTTAGATTTCAAGATATAAATGGCCTTTACTGATAAGCTGTTTCTTGAGAAGTGTCCACTCCTTTCAGTTTCATTTGCACTCCCTGATAAAAATTTCCAGATATTTGCAGTTAAATATTTGCTACTAATTTACTATTAATTAGGTGATCGATTTAGGGCCATCTTGGCCCTCTTGTTATATATGTTACACACATTTCATTGTATGCACAAATTCTATCTTCTGTAAGAAATATATGGTACCTGCCCTTTTCTATCATCAAATCATGACAGGAAAATCTTAAAGAACCCGTGCATTTTCTAAATGTACCTATATCATTTATATTCAAGTAAGGTTTCTTGCCAAATTCTATTTTAAAATCTCTGTATGTACATAGTTTTCTGCTTTCTACACAATCAGATCGCCAATTCTGCATATATTGATCGTTAAGTCGTTGGGTATAATTTAATATAAATAGTTTAACATTTTGAACATTCTGTTCCCCCCATAAATACGCATATCCAACTCTATACAAATGCGTCCTTACCTCAGATACCCAATTTCTATAACCTACCGAGTCATAATAGTTCAACATTTCATAGCATAACTTAGGAAGTCTATGACGAGGCAACTTTAACAATCTAAACCAAAAATGTGTACATCTTTAGACATGCAATAGTATCATACGTGTAAACACTGATGGAAATGTAGGTACTAAACGAGCACTGTCTAACGATTTGAGGTCTTAACCCTTTCCCTCATACGACAATTCTGCAGAAGACGACTTTGAACTTATTGTTATCAAATAATGGAAAATCTCTATAATTCAATGGATAACCTATGACTAAAAGTGGAAAACATTGTGACAAGAGGAGAAATTGCACGTTTTGTGCAATTTCTTCTTTTGTTACTATGTTTTCAAAAAGCCGTCTGCTGCAAGCTGCGTCAGTCGGTTCTCGTCTCCTACACCACTGCATACACAGTAACATCGGTGTGTTCTCGTCTCCTACACCACTGCATACACAGTAACATCGGTGTGTTTTCGTCTCCTACACCACTGCATACACAGTAACATCGGTGTGTTCTCGTCTCCTACACCACTGCATACACAGTAACATCGGTGTGTTCTCGTCTCCTACGCCACTGCATACACAGTAACATCGGTGTGTTCTCGTCTCCTACGCCACTGCATACACAGTAACATCGGTGTGTTCTCGTCTCCTACGCCACTGCATACACAGTAACATCGGTGTGTTCTCGTCTCCTACGCCACTGCATACACAGTAACATCGGTGTGTTCTCGTCTCCTACGCCACTGCATACACAGTAACATCGGTGTGTTCTCGTCTCCTACGCCACTGCATACACAGTAGCATCGGTGTGTTCTCGTCTCTTACGCCACTGCATACACAGTAACATCGGTGTGTTCTCGTCTCCTACGCCACTGCATACACAGTAACATCGGTGTGTTCTCGTCTCCTACACCACTGCATACACAGTAACATCGGTGTGTTCTCGTCTCCTACACCACTGCATACACAGTAACATCGGTGTGTTCTCGTCTCCTACACCACTGCATACACAGTAACATCGGTGTGTTCTCGTCTCCTACACCACTGCATACACAGTAACATCGGTGTGTTCTCGTCTCCTACACCACTGCATACACAGTAACATCGGTGTGTTCTCGTCTCCTACACCACTGCATACACAGTAACATCGGTGTGTTCTCGTCTCCTACGCCACTGCATACACAGTAACATCGGTGTGTTCTCGTCTCCTACGCCACTGCATACACAGTAACATCGGTGTGTTCTCGTCTCCTACGCCACTGCATACACAGTAACATCGGTGTGTTCTCGTCTCCTACACCACTGCATACACAGTAACATCGGTGTGTTCTCGTCTCCTACACCACTGCATACACAGTAACATCGGTGTGTTCTCGTCTCCTACACCACTGCATACACAGTAACATCGGTGTGTTCTCGTCTCCTACACCACTGCATACACAGTAACATCGGTGTGTTCTCGTCTCCTACACCACTGCATACACAGTAACATCGGTGTGTTCTCGTCTCCTACACCACTGCATACACAGTAACATCGGTGTGTTCTCGTCTCCTACACCACTGCATACACAGTAACATCGGTGTGTTTAGATGTTGTGTCACGCCGCTTTCAATACTTCTAACGTTAGTATTTGAGCCGTTCCACGAGAAAACCAACATTATGGTCTCTGCGTAACGTATCGACCCAGATAATCATGCGCAGGCTAATTTTAGCCGACACATTCCGTCTCGGGTCGATAGAGGTATATAGTAATGATGCCTGAAACAGAATAGCCACAGGTGGCGAAAAGTGTATGTCCAGGTTGGCCTTCGCGGCATGCTTAGACTGATCCGGGTCGATACTTTACGCAGAGTCCATAATGTTGGTTTTCTCGTGGAATGGCTCATTTATCCTGACATCGATGCATCAGTCGCAATGCTATCCCCGCAACAACCCTGAGCGCCAAGGTGGGAAACCAGTATTAACATTTCTGAAAATCTTTGGTATGAGCCGGCCGGGGATCGAACGCTGATCTCCCATGACGGACGTTTTAAACCACTACACAACGGTGACGGTCCAGACTGGGTTTGAGTATATACATAGTTTCTCCAGATACCAATATCCACAAACGGATAACAAAGTCCGAAATATTGGGCAGATAATTTTCATCACGTCATTTGATCTTTTTTTTTTAACAATTCACCAGATATAAAAGACGACTTAGAAAACATACGGAACAAAACTATGGAAACCCTCTTTAAAGGAATGTACAGTATAATTATTGCATTTGAAAGATAAGCAATATCTCATTTTGCCACACTGTTTTCTTACGTCGTCTGCTGAAGAGGCGTCTGTATGTTGAGATTAATTAAAGTGAGAGCGTAATGCAGAAGCCACGCGACCAGTTCTGGCCTGATCCGACTCACACATCTTACTGCGGCGTGTTTGACATATTTTAACTCGTCTATTTCTCGAAGATAAAAAGTCGGGCTATTGTGATACCCTTTGGTGTCGTCTGCGTCTACGTCGTTACAAAACATTAACAATACCTCATAACTCAAAAACCGTTATATTTTTTGTTTTCAGATGAAACGTGGTACACATGTTCTTAGGAACAATACACATGTCTATACCCAAGTCACATAACTCTGACTTTAATATTTATTCATTAATGCACCCTTTTCGACTTGGAACAAAACAGACGAGCGTTCGGTCCGCGGCCTTCTTGTTATATGATATTATCCAGACTATTCAGCAAGACAGGGCGGGTTTGCTTCCGGATCACTTCATATTGGTTGGGATGATAGGATTGGCAATAACCTCTCTTAACCATTTCCCACATACGACAATTCTGCTGCAGACGACTTTGAACATATTTTGTCAAAAAATGGAAAGGCTAACCCAGACTGACACTTTTCGCCTCCTGTGGATTTTTTGTTTCAGGAATCATTACTCTGTCCCCCTGAGACGGAATGTGTCGGCCCGTATTAGCCTGCGCGGACTGTGCAGGCTGATCTTGGTCGATACCGGCATTACGCATAGTCCATAATGTTGGTTTTCTGGTGGAAAGGTTCATTTGTGCATTTACTTGTCATACATGCATGCATTATTACGAACGAGCAATTATAACCGACTTTCTACGTGAAAAAGAAAACACCTTTCGACCCTAAAAAGCGATTTGCATAGATTCATAGCGTGCAACTGCTAGAGTTTTAAACCTGTCAATTCAAAACTGAAAATGGTTTATTTGATCTAACGCCTATTTTTACAATATCATATTATCATTCAATGGCATTGTATATGCAAACTATTTTACAAAAATGTATACGCATGTAAACTTCCATCTGTTTCAACTATTATATACAATTTAACAACTAAACAATAACGAATAGTCGAAAACTTAATATATTATTTTAATTGTGTCCATTAAAAAACCATTTAACTTAAAAGCAAAAGAGACGAAATGATTAACATTGTAGTAGATCATTCTATTTCTATCTAATGACTGGTCAATTGTGTTGACCTTGAGGTCAAACGAATTATCTTTGCCCATCGCGATTAAAAATCACCATTGAAAGAAACGCAATTAAGTAGGCTCACATTGAAATAAACACTGTACAATTACAATAACCTATTTGTAGATCAGCCATCCCGACCTGTTTTTAGATAGATGACAAAAAAAGATACATCGTGAGTATTTTAAAGATAGTTGCAAAACATTCTGACAAAAGGAGATATTTGTCGTGTTGAAGAACTTCTCATGTTCTCATAATGTGTTTATAACAATAACCTACCTGTTAAAGATATTTCAAAAAGAAATAATTCCATGAAGGAACCGATTGAACGTAGTAAATCTTTTCCCACATGCAGACGCATCTACAGAAGACGTCTTGAAAACACTGTGTCAAAAGAGAAATTGCTGATATTGAGCAATAATTCCATTTGCCACCATGTTTGCAACTCTATTCAATAATAGAATATTTATTTATAAAGTTTTTCCATACTTTTTCCTACATATTTTCAGTCATTTGCCGCATGTTATTTGTTTGCTGGGAAGGGTTAATAAGGTAAATTGTTCACGCTGATAGAAGGTAATTTATTAGATGGGCGATTTTAATCGGAACCCCGTGGCTATTTTCGGCAATAAGTCTTAATCATCTTTATCAATACGGCAACGATATTCCTGTTTGGCGATCTTAGTCATCCGAAAGATTGCATGTTTCACAAATAGCGCACAGGTGCGAAAATTGGCGATCAATAAGAAATCCTTGTCTGAAACGATTGTTATTTTGCATTCATCGGTGTCAAATTAAAATTATGAGACACAATGTGCTCACGGAATAAACATGTGTTTTGCAGTATGGACCACTGCATGTATTCATATGAGAGAAAGATGTATAAGATATTTTACTTTGTTCAACATAATCTATGGCGGAAAGCAGAACTGATGTCGTATTGTTTGCTGCATATCATGATCTAGCCTGTTCTAGTAGTGCATCGCTATAGATTGTTAATGAGTATAAAGAGTGAGAGGGTTTTTTGAAAGAAAACATATCTCTCCCATCAATTGCCAAATTTAAACTCGATACGACGGAGTACAATTGCGGTTTTCTCTGTATTGACGTGTCAAGAGTAAATGTCAGCGCGTGATTTTTCGTATATATTTCATGTCGATTGCATCGTTAACGATTTACCTTACAGCCTTCACAGGGTAACACGTAGGAGTCACTTCGTCGCCATTTGTCAATCTGCCCGTCCGTCCGTCTGCATGTCTGTCATCGACGCATTCATTTACTTGGTCATGCTATGCTTAATCATACTCATTTGTAAACATACCCTTCAGTCGTTAGACTTTCGCTGAAAGTAGGCCCTTGGCCTATTAGAACTTAATGTCTTACGTACGTTTTAGTTGTGTATTTTCCCAGAAGAGTCACATTATGGATTACTTTACTCGACTTTTCTGTGATAAAAATGAAAACATTTGAGGCGAGGGAACCGGTTAGAATATATCAATCGTTAAATAATATCTATTTCGATTGTTCAAGTTCTTCGGTTAAATGACATGAAGACACTGCCCGTGTGCCCAATGAGCTGTTACGTAAGCTAATTGTAACTTATCCACCAATCACGTTTCAGCTACTGTGAAATACTGAACTGTAATTTGCTACCATTATATTCCGAAAGAAAAAAGATCATTCCGTTTTGTAACGTCTAGGGAGTTGGGTCTTAATGAATCTGTGTACAGATACGACTTTAGCGAGCCTGTGCATCCGTACAGTCTCTCCAAGGCCTTCACCGTTCGTCTATATATTATATAGACCTACGTGCATCTTCTGACAAAATACTAGACTGCCTATAGTCCTACTTGTTTTATACCAATATCACTCTAAAATGGCATCAAACCAGAGAAACGATAGGACCTTAAACCACAAAACATGTCTCAATGTTTTATGTTGATACCCCATTCAACATGCCCCCTAAATGAATCGTTCGCCGTCGTTCGGTAGGGGCCCTTAAATTTAATACACCCGTTACTGTCAGCCTCGTGGGTATATTGAATGTCGAGGTGACGGTCATGTCAAGACATGTTATGTCATAAATCTGCTCTACTATATCAACTTTTCACCCCACCTACTGATTAGAATTGAAGTATCAAAGTACGGTATATCCGATGCGAATTCAACTCGCATATTGAAAACGTAAATATATCACTTAACATAGATTTATTTGAGCGGCGCTCTAAAAAAATTAACCGTTAGGCATTTGGGACCAGTGTAGAATCAGATCAGCAAGTGTTCACGCAGTCTGATCTTGCAATGTCATTCAAATCTGTCGAGACATTTCTGGAAAGCAGTATCAAGCTGCGCATGTACAATGATTGCGCTAAGGTTAGTTTTGGAACTCACCGCTTATCGAGTGGTCAGATGTCAGGCAGGAAACAGTACGGTCAATTTCATAATTTAGAGAAACGTGCATTATCATTATAAACAATCTACCAATTGTTAAGATAAATTTGAGTACTTTAATGCTGATTGAGTTACTTTTCACTATTATAATAGACTGATTCAAGTCTTTACCAAGGATATACTTACTTTATGTTAGTTAAATCTGAATACTAATACATCCCGAAACAATGGCAGTTAAACTTGCAGGGGAATAGAGTTGGGTTTATGAAAGTTAAGTTATTGAAAAGTGTTAAAAAACATTGTAGTAAAAAGAGGCGAGCATTCTACCACTGAACCACCGATGCTTACAACTTCAAACTTCATTAAGTCTGTAAGAGTCTATATACATGTTTAACCCTTTCCATCATACAGACGCTTTATTATGCCTCTGCAGTAGACGATATTTGGGAACAATGTGGAAAATGGGGACAGTTGACACAAATCTCGAATCTATAAAACAATCATACTTCTCTTTCTAGAATATTTCAATTTGTGTGTGGGTATATTCTCAAAGCAATCTTCTGATGTCTGAACTGGCACTGCACTCTTGAATGATTTCAAGAAACTTTAGAAAGCAGTATATTTTACTTTTACATCTGATATTCATGCAAGACTCTTACGTTCATCCACTATATTCCAGTTGTATACACCAAAGCCTAACTTGGAAATATATCGAAAAACATTTATATTTTCCGGTTCATCAGTTTGGAATTCCCTTCCTTCATATATTTAAAACTCAACATCTATTCAGCATTTCAAATCCCAATATTTACGTTGGATAAACCAACCTTTATTCGATGATAACTCTAGTATAATTGTATTTCATGAAACTATGCACACTATTTGAATCTGTGGCTGTTCTACGATACAGCAATAGACATAACAATTTTAAGTCCATATTTATAATATATGTATGTATAATTGTAACATTGATATGTTCATATGTAACACACGTTTGTTCATGTTTCATTTCATTTTGTTTATGTATGAGGCCCTCATGGAAGTTTGACTTGCAAACATGTAATGTATAATAAATAAAGCCTTTATTATTATTATTATCCTGTTCGATTCCATGTGTAGGTCTTTTAGCCACACGTGTAATAATTGCGCTAATGTTGCTTTTGAAAATCTCCGCTCATTGAGTGGTCAGAGGTCAGGCAGGAAAAAGTCCGTTCATTTTGATAATTTAGAGATACATGCATTAACATTATATAAAATCCACCAAATGTGCTGAAAGAGAATCTTGATTCCAGTCTATAACAGGAGTATACTTACAGAAAACATCTAAGTAGAACTTTAAATATCAATCTTCTAACCAATTTATGTTATTATCTAAATACTAGTACAACCTCCGGAACAGTGGCAGTTAAACGTGCAAGGGAATAGAGTTGGGTATATGACAGTTTAATTATTGAAAACAGTTTAAAGACAATGTGGTAAAAAGGGAAATAGTGAAATAAAACGTATTCAGTTGTACGCTTCATAATAATTAACAAAAATGTGCATCGGCCGGGAATCGAACCCGGGCCGCCCGCGTGGCAGGCGAGCATTCTACCACTGAACCACCGATGCTTACAGAAATAAACGTCACTAAGTTACTTACAATCTTTTTACATATAGGACAGATTGATTATACCCTTTCCAAAATTATACATTTCTGGTGCCTCTGCAGCAGACGAAATTTGGAAAAGTATCACAATGATTCGATTTAATACAACAATTATTCTTCCCTTTCATAGAAATGTTCAATATTTTGTGGGAATATTCTCCAAGCCGTCTGCTGATGATTGATCTGGCATTGCAGTGTTCAACAAATAGTCATAGAATATTTCAAAATACTTCTGGTAATCAGTATCCAATTAGTTACCAAAGGCAGGTCTTTCTGCCACACGTGTAGTATACATAATTGCTCTAAGGTTGGTTTTGGAAATCACCGCTTATCGAGCAGGAAACAGTACGGTCAATTGGATAATTTAGAGATACATGCATTAACATTATATACAATCTACCAAATGTTCAGTAATAGAAATTGGAGTACTTTCATGCTGATAGTGTAACTCTACTTTATTATTGGAGACTTATTCCAGTCTTTACCAGGGATATACTTACACAAAACATCAAAGTGCAGCTTTACATATCAATCTTCTAGCAACTTTATGTTAGTTAAATCTGAATACTAGTACACGTACAGCCCGAAACAGTGGCAGTTAAACGTACAGGGGAATAGAGTTGAGTATATGACAGTTTAATGATCGAAAAGGGTTAAGATAACAATGTGGTAAAAATGGAAATAGTGTAATGTTATATATCTAGTTGTAAGCTTTCTGCCTTGCAAAACAAAAAATGTGCATCGGCCGGGAATCGAACCCGGGCCGCCCGCGTGGCAGGCGAGCATTCTACCACTGAACCACCGATGCTTACAACTTCAACCCTCACCAAGACTGTCACAATCTATTTTCATATTGGAATAAACGAGTTTAAGCCTTTCCATTATACATACTTTTTCTGATTCCTCTGCAACAGAATACTTTTTAGAAACAATGTAGAAATTGGGGACAGTTGATACAATGATGTCGACTAAATACAACAATTATACTTCCCTTTCTAGAAATGTTCAATAGTTGTGTGTGTAATATTCTCTGATGTCATAATCATGCATTATTTCAAGCAACTTCTGGAAAACAGTATCCACATGGATTTCCACACGTGTAATAATTGCGCTAAGGTTGTTTTTTGGAAATCAACACTCATCAAGTGGTCAGAATTCAGGCAGGAAACAGTCCGTTCATTTTGATAATTTAGAGATACATGCATTAACATTATATAAAAATCTACCAAATGTTCAGTAAAGGAAATTGCGTTATTTAATACTGATAGTGTAACACGACTTTATTATTAGAGACTGATTCCAGTCTATACCAGGGAGATACTTACAGAAAACATCAAAGTAGAGCTTTACATATTAATCTTCTAACAACTTTGTGTTAGTTAAATCTGAATACTAGTACACCCCGGGACATCTTGCAGGGGAATAGAGTTGGGTATATGACAGTTCAATTATTGAAAAAAAAAGAAATGTGTTGAAAATTGATATTATGTACTATAATATATTTATGTGTAAGGTTCTACCTTGCAATACAACAAATGTGCATCTGCCGGGAATCGAACCCGGGCCGCCCGCGTGGCAGGCGAGCATTCTACCACCGAACCAACGATGCTTACTTTTCGAATAGTCACACATGCCTATAACCGTCTATTCGCATATTAGAAAGAGTAATTTTAACCCTTTCTATTATACAGACGCTTTCTGTGGCCTCTGCAGCAGACAACCTTAACGCGATGGTTTCGACTTAATACAACAATTATTCTTCCCTTTATTGGAAACAGTGTTCAGTTAGAGAAATTGTAGTAATACTATGATGATTGTGCAACACTTCTTTATTATAAGAGACTGATTCCAGTCTTTACCAGGGATATACTTACACAAAACATCAAAGTTGAGCTTCTAACTAATTTATGTTAGTTAAATCTGAATACAAGTACACCCCGAAACAGTGGCAGTTAAACTTACAGGGGAATAGAGTTGAGTATATGACAGTTTAATTATCGTAAAGAATTAAGATAACAATGTGGTAAAAATGGAAATAGTGTAATGTTATATATCTAGTTGTAAGCTTTCTGCCTTGCAAAACAAAAAATGTGCATCGGCCGGGAATCGAACCCGGGCCGCCCGCGTGGCAGGCGAGCATTCTACCACTGAACCACCGATGCTTACACTATTCAGCATCACTAAGTATGTTACAATCTATTTTCATATTGGAAAGATTGATTTTAACCCGTCCCTAATACTGACAGGTTCTCATTGCCTCTGCAACTTATCTTATAATAATTATATGAACTCACCCTCGGGACAGTGACAGTTCAACTTGCACGGGAATAGAGTTGGGTGAATATTTGTGCAGTGTGTTAGGGACGTTCAATCGGAGCGAGAAATCAAAGAACTGACACTATCCGACTGTTAACCATTTGAGCCGTATCGCGAGAAAACCAACATTATGGCATCTGCGTAATGTATCGACCAAATCAGCCTGCGCTGTTCGCGCAGACTGATCCGGGCCGACACATTCCGTCTCAGGGAGATAGAGGTATAGAGTAATGCTTCCTGAAACAGAAAATCCACAGGAGGCGAAAAGTGTCTGTCCGGGTTAGCCTGCGCGTCATGCTTAGGTTGATCAGGGTCGACACTTTACGCAGAAGCAATAATGTTGGTTTTCTCGCGAGACGGCTCATTTCTTCGATATCAAGGATACTGGCTCATTCTCCGACACTCATTTCAATCCTATCTCTATAAACATGTAAAGGGGTTACCTGCGTCAACAAATCATAGTATGCGGACAACGTTATAAACAAACATCGTGACTTGACCAATTACCTAACATGTCATTTTAATAACCTAAGTTACTAACATATTGAAAACATAAATGGCTAAATGGATGATGAGACTATACCAGTTTCAACTTGAATATTTCTCCTCTTTCTCGATGATTCCATAGGATGCCCATGTCAGGAAAACTGGTTTAACCCTCTCCACTACTTAAATTAAATCTGCAATAGACGACTTTGAAAAGATTAAGGCACAAATATGAAAAATCGAGTTAAATAATTCAATAAAATTGAACACTTTGTGGCAAAAGGAAGAATTTCTCCCCATGAGGTATTTTTTCCTTTTGCCTCGATAGGGTTTTTAAAAGACGTCTGCAAAATTATAAGATTTAAGAAATTGGGGAAAAATCAAATCATACGATATTTGTCGCAACCTGCATAACTTAAAGCATATGATCGTGTCGAATTAAGAATGAATTTGTCAAGAATATTGGTTAAAAGCCCCGTCCATTGATCTTCATTGATCACCTTTGATCACCAGGAAACGCGCCATACTCTGGTCCTGAAATTTATCCCGTACGCCCCATGCAACGATTTCATATTCGGTTTACGTTAACGATATATTGCATACATTTAAATGCATTTTAATTACACGATATACTTTTTATTTCAGTAACACTTAACCTTCGGAAATCATGTAACATGTATTCATTACATAGAACTTTGACGAGTTCATTGTAAGCCCGTCCATGCAAAAGGGAATAGCCAGCACTTAAGGAATGGTAAATGAACAGATCAGCACATTTTGATTAAGTATGAAGAGTTTGATAACACTGACCAGACGCACATGCTGATCTACCCTGTTTACAAATGATACCCTGTACGATGACCGTGTGCATGGATGGACTTAATGATGCAGCAGCCATTGTTGTCCAGAATAGATAAATGAGAAATTACCAATGTAGATCAGATTCAAATGAGGTTTGATTTTGGTCTAAATTGTTTAAAAATGCTCATAAGGGAATGTTGCTTTATAACACGTTACCACTCACAGCCGCATGTTCAGCGCAAAACTTTTGAAAACATGGAGGCAAAAGAACAAAATGCACATAATGAGCAATATCTCATGTTGCAAAAATCTTTTCAACTCTGTAAGATTATAACATGTATTTATTATTATTTCCTATATGTTTTCGTCTGCTACATATGACGTGTCGTATGTATTCGGAACTCGCACATTGCGGGTTCCGGGTTCGCAATTGTTTTCCCCGAGACCAATTCGGTGTATTTATTATCAATAAAAAAGAGTTCACCGTACGAAATCCTCGTGGTAGGGTTTAGGAGTGATAATGCACATTTTGCATACTCATGTTTACGTACATGAATATATAAATGTGTACATACCTATGAGCCGCTCCACGAGAAAACCAACATTATTGACTCTGCGTAAAGTATCGACCCGGATCAGCCTAACATGCCGCGTAGGCTAACCCGGACAGCCACTTTTGGCACCCTGTGTATTTTCCGTTTAAGGGATTCATTACTTTATCCCTTTATCTCCCTAAGATGGAATGTGTCGGCCCGGATTAGCCTGCGCGGACTGCGCAGGGTGATCTGGGTCGATACAGTATGCATAATGTTGTCCATATATATGCAAATACACACCCACACATATATACTATTGAATTGAGGACTGAGAGTCACTGGCCGAAAGGAAACCTTCAATATGTCATCCTATTGGTCCCAGATGTCGGGTTTCTTGTGACGTGGGCCCATTTACGTTATAAGGTATGGATAACCATAGAATAGCTATGTATAAAAAAAAACCTCTTTCTCACAATGACAACTCTGCGACAGACGACTTGGAAAATATCTTGGCAAAATATGAAAAGTATAATATGTAAGTATAATTATTGAAAAAAAAGCTTAAAAGCTGTTGCGAAATAAAATAAAAAAGCATAAAATAAAGTAAGCTTCAACCTACCAAAAGAAAAAAAATGTGCATCGGCCGGGAATCGAACCCGGGCCGCCCGCGTGGCAGGCGAGCATTCTACCACTGAACCACCGATGCCTACGAATGTTTGTGTCACTAAGTCTGAACCAATATCTTTTCATACTGGCGAGAATAACCTTTTTGCTTATACAGATACTTTATAATAGCCCTTTACCAAATACAGCAATTATTCAGCAGACGACTTTAAAAACATTTAGTTTGAAGACAAATTAGCCAAAAATGTGCATCGGCCGGGAATCGAACCCGGGCCGCCCGCGTGGCAGGCGAGCATTCTACCACTGAACCACCGATGCTTACAAATATTATACTCACTAAGTCTGTAACAATCTATTTTCATATTGGTGAGCATCAGTTTAACTCTTTCCCTTCTACATAGATACAGACGCTTTCTGATGCCTCGGCTGAAGAAGACTTTTGAGAACCATGTGGAAAATGGGGACATTTCCCATAATGTTTTCAACTGTATTCAACAATTATCCCTCCCTTGAAATGTCCATATTTATGTGGGTATATTCACAAATCCTTCTCCTGCAGATTGTGTGTGTATGGGAAAGGGTTAAAACTGGGCTTATAATCATCACCCATCCATTAAATTGAATATACAATGGTAGACGGTGGTCTGGAAGTGCCATCCTCAGGGATATGACCTGTCGGCTTGTAAGCGGACTAAAAACTCGTGAGTTCATTAGGCGCATAACTTTGACGCTCAAATGTGATAAATTATGCGAATGAACTCACGTGTGTATTTAAGTCTACATGGGTCTACACTTATCTTTTAATATGAGAAAGTTCTCTTTTTGCCACACTGTTTGCAAAGGTCGTATGCTGCAGAGGCGTTTAAAACGCCTGTTAGTGGGAAAGGGTAAAAGTTAATGATTACTACAAAACGTCCTAACGTTTCCTGTAATCTCGACCTTGATTCTGTCATCTCCTTTGTTTGATTGAGTAAATAATTTACCCCTATTTCTTTTCGATAACTTTTCGACAATGTTTTACCGGGCGTCCCGGGTGCTATCCCCGTTCATTTCTTTATCCAGGGATCAAATGATCGCCGTGCTATTATTGAAATCATGTTGAAAACGGTGTTAAAATGTATAAATATGTATAAATATAGTTATCATTATATTTCGATTTTAAACGCGAACATGTAAAAAGTGTGCATCGGACGGGAATCGGCCGGGAATCGAACCGGGCCGCCCGCGTTTTTTCAACAATTATTATACTTCCCTTTATAGAAATGTTCCATATTTGTTTGGTTTTATTCTCAAAGACTTTTGTTGCAGATTTGTTGAATATGTGAAAGGGTTAAAACTAGGCTTATAATCAACACCTTTACCATGTATAGAAAACTGTATTAAAATTCAACAACAAGATTCAATGTTTTAATTATTTATTTTTCAAAGCTGTAAAAGATCAAAATTGTGCATCGGCCGGGAATCGAACCCGGGCCGCCCGCGTGGCAGGCGAGCATTCTACCACTGAACCACCGATGCTTACAAAGTTACATTCACTAAGTCTGAACCATGTTGTTATCAGTTTGGCAATGTTAAATCCTTTCCCTTATACAGAAGCTTTCTGGCGCCTCTGCAGCAGTCGACTTTTCAGATCAATGGGAGAAATGGGACACTTGCCTAATATATTATATTTTCAATTGTTTTCGCCAATTTACCTTCCCTTTATAGAAATGTTCCATGTTCTCGAAGCCTTTTGAAGAGATTTGTTGATGTGGGAAAGGGTTAAAACTATGCTCATATTAATGAACATTTTTCCAATGTATTGTTAATGGTATTTAAATTTAACAACAAGTATCAATATTACCACAATATATTTTTATTTGATCCAAAACCTGCAAAAAAGAAAAAAATGTGCATCGGCCGGGAATCGAACCCGGGCCGCCCGCGTGGCAGGCGAGCATTCTACCACTGAACCACCGATGCTTACGTCTAACTTGTATGAGTATAATGAATACATTTATAAATACTCAGAATACACAAAATATGCCACGTGTTTTCATTACGATATCCCTCAGCCACGTGGTTCCGGTGTACCTATGACAGTTTTATCTAACTTTTACAGTTAACTTTTTTTCACACACATACGTTTTCGGACGCCTATCAGGGGCGTAGCTCCCTTTAGGCACTGTAGGCACGTGCCTCCACATTTTTTTTTATCAAAATGCCCCAAAGTGCAGCTGCGGCGATATACATCTGCGTAATGTATCGACCAGATCAGCCTGCGCTGTCCGCGCAGACTGATCCGGCCTACACATTCCGTCTTAGGGGGATAGACGTATAGAGTACATGTAGTTATAAACAGGAGGCGAAAACTGTCTCTGTGTGACAAACACGTATGTTAGGTTAAGGGGTCCTCGTGATATGACTGGGCAATTGTTGAAACGGCATTATACCCGACTCATTTAATCAGTCTCAAGCGGTAGTTACATTTTCACGGGCAGTGTAATCGAATACAGTGTTAATGAAGAAATGACACATATGAGCACCGTCCCGCGAGAAAACCAACATCTTAGGCTTACCCGGATAGACTCTTTTCACCGCCTGTGGATTTTCTGTTTCAGGAATCATTATTCTATACCTCTTTCCCCCTGAGACGGAATGTGTCAGCCCGGATCAGTATTCGCGGACTGCGCAGGATGATCTGGGTCGATACATTACGCAGCGGACATAATGTTGGTTCTCTCGCGGGACGGCTAAGATATATAGACATATGATATCCTACGCAGGTAGTTGTGAAATATGATCCGACGAATGATGAATAAGTAATTAGATTGTAATTAGTCCTTCATAGATTAAACTGTTTACATGTTATGATATTTTCTGGATTGTCTGCTTTAACCCTTTCAGCGCCGAAATGTTTAAAGTAGACTCTTCCATGTTCAAAACTCGGACGACTCTATTTTCATGTTATAGGGTTTTTGAACTTTTTTTATAACTCACAGCCAAACAATGCAGATTTCAGGTGAGACAGCTCGTCACGAGCTGCCTCACCTGAATCTGTATTGTTTGCAAAAAGCTCAATATTGCCCTTGGCGCTGAAAGAGTTAAGATATAGAAAATGAAACATGTTGTAAAATTGAAAGTTAAATTTTGATACATAGTTTAAAAGATGATGGGAAACAGAGATAAGGTTTTGAGCTCAAGTTTTGTTACAAATAATGTACAGCACGAATTACAGAAATGAACCGTTCCACGAGAACACCAACATTATGGACTCTGCGAAGGCTAATTCGGGCCGATACATTCCGTCGCATGGGGATAGAGGTATAGAGTAATGATTCCTGAAACGGAAAATCCTCAGGAGGCGAACAGTTTCTCTCCGGGTTAGCCTGCGCAGCATGCTTAGGCTGATCCGGGTCGATAATTTTGGTTTTCTCGTGGAACGGCTTAAATTTGGTTTACTCACATATCGAGGGCTTGGTGTGAAACGGTTGTAACTAAAAACCTATTTTGAAAACCCTGGTTTAGGGGCAATTTTGACCCCTTTGTAAACAATGCAAATTAGGTGCCATTACTCAGACCGAGCAATGGCACCTAAATTTCCATTGTTTACCAAGAAAAATGATTTAACACTTATAAAGACTTTATGGCGAGGTGATTAACATTGGTAAAAAAAAATGCCCGTTTAAGTTACAACCGTTTCACGCCAAGCCCTCGATATGCGTGTTTTAACATAATCATAATCCAGGGTTTATTGTTCGTAGGTGTTCTTGTCGTATTAATCGTTAACAAAGATTTATTGCGCCGTTTGAAACACAGGTCAGCGACCATATTGTTGGTACTTGACCCATGTTACAGTAGATTGAATGATAACAGTTCTTTCGTTTGATCTTTGTTCGTAAAACGTGAACAACTAGATTAATATAGGAACTCTACAAATTGTCTTTTTGTTTGTGTTCTCACTGCCCCGCGATGACCCGATAAACCTTTGAATAATGACGTGGATGTAACCCTTTCCTGACGTACAGGCGCGTTTGTGCCGCATATGCAGCAGACGACTTTTGAAAACATTGGAGGGAAAGGTGAAACTGCTCATAATTAGCAACGTCTCCTCTCCTTTTGTCACAATGTTTGTAACTCTTTAGAATATACATTTTGTCAATCATAGAGATAAACCTATAGTTTTGAGATAATGTTTTCAAAGTCGGTTGCTGTAAATTGGTCGTATGTTGGAAAGGGTAAATGCTCTGTAAGATTAGTTCTGTCATGTCATCCGCCGTCTGTCCCTCGTGCGTCGTCTGTCTCTCATGCGCCGTTTGTCTCTTACCCGTTTACCTTTGATGAACAGTTTATAGATCAATCGGCTTTGATAATACATATCGATAAAATAATAAATATTGAAACTCAATAATTGCGATTACAACAGGGACGTAGATAGGACTTATTTACGTCCCTTATTACAATGATGATACTGGATAGAAAACATTGGTAAAAGGGCGAAAAGGCTCATTTTAAGCAATTTCTCCATTTCCCAAGATGCTTTTAAAGTCCTCTTTTACACAGCCATCTAATAGGTGGTTCTAGATCGTATTCGTTCTCCAGATGGTGATTGTGGAAGTACTCAAACTGACTGCGAAGGGGCGCAGATTGATCGTTCTCCAGATGGCGATTGTTGAAGAACTTGAACTGAATGCGAAAGGTGCGCAAGTTGATCGTTATCCATATAGTAAACATTGAAGTACTGGAACTGAATGCGAAAGTTGAACCTGCACGGTTGATCGGTATATTGATTTGTCCCACACAAGTATTATATATTAACGCACTTGCAACAGTGGCGTTTAGGTTTCTGTATAGGAATGGCTTTCAGAATTGTGCTAAGTTTATTACTTTGTGTGTCCGTGTTCGGATTGAAGAAAGGCTCGTTATATAGATTCTATACCAAAGGAGACTATAAAATAAAAGCTGAATATATGTACGCTGCGATTGATTACTCGCATGAGATACAGTGTGTGTTCAAATGTGCGATCGACACGAAATGCAATTCTGCATCTTATCGACACAACGACGGAAGATGCATTTTGTCTGAAAAATACGCAATTGCCGGTGGCACACAATTCACGAGAAACCATCTCGCCAACAGTGATGACTGGACGACACTCAGCCTATTAGAAGATCAAGGTAGGAGTTTATTTGAGGGTTCAATAACGAATGAAGAAAGTTTCCTTTTAATTTACACTGCATAGTCTGAATTGCGAAACGTTTTTGAAGGATACTATTACACTTGACCAAATTTACTAAAAAAAATCAACATCACTAATGTTACAATGATAACGAATTTTTAAATTAATGTAAGTATATATATTTTGACTTTTAAGTACGAAAAGTAAGAACTGAATGGTACGATGTTGTATTGTTTTTCATACTTTAGGGTAGGTGGTTTTCACATTCCATTGATGTCATTGTGAGTAGTTCCATGTTCTTGTTACGGATATGTAATGTATATATATATTGATAATTTTTGGCAAATCATATTGCGTCTTGTGACGTTATTTATACGTTATATGACGCTATTCTCTGTTATGTTGTGTCACATTGCAAATTACGTGACATCGTGTCAAGTTATATGAGCCGTTCCACGAGAAAACCAACAGTGTGGACTCTGCGTAAAGTATCGACCCGAATCAGCCTACGCCTGCCGGGCAGCCTTACCCGGACAGAAACTTTCAGGAATCATTACTCTATACCTCTATCCACCTGAGACGGAATGTGTCGGCCCGGATCAGTCTGCGCAGTCTGATCTTGGTCGATACATTACGCAGAGGCCATAATGTTTGTTTTCTAGCGGGACGGATCATATTTCGTTACGTTACATCATGTCATAGATAGTTGCATCTGTATGGGAAATAGTGTGTTGGTCTCGTTCCCTCGGCTTGAGGAAAGAGTCCCAACACAAAAGTGTCCTATAATCATGCAAAAACCTTTATATTGTATATTTTGATATTGTCTATTTAAAATGTGTCGTTGTTATGAGTTTTAAACACTTCGGGTTTTTAGAAAATTAATAATTGTTTTGAATTGTCTCTAAAAAAAATGCCAGTTACGATTTGACGCGAAATTATTGTCATTGCCGACTGTTGCAGCTGTGTGAAGTTAGCTAAACATACGACATTCGACATTCAAAAAATATGAATGTCGTGCTGGCACGACATTGGATATTGGACATTCAAAAACGAATGTCGTGCTGGCACGACATTGGACATTCAAAAATTAAATACTTCAAAAAATCGAATGTCGTGCTGGCACGACATTGGACATTGAACATTCAAAAACAAATGTCGTGCTGGCACGACATTGGACATTGGAAATTCAAAAAATATAACTTAAACAAAAACTAATGTCGTGCTAGCACGATATTGGACATTGAAAAGTTGAAAAAAAAAAACGATTATCGTGCTGGCATGACATTCGACATTGGACATTCAAAGACATGATTGTCATGCTGGAATTCTAAAGTGAATATTGTGCAGTTATAGCATACGTTATTGATGTGTTAGATTTTTAGAGCTTCATATTATATATCGATAAACTATCTTATTGTAAGAAATTAATGGGCCGAAATATTTGTAGAAGAGTTGTTATCACTTTACATCTCTAATCTCGAATATTTTGCCCAACATAATCCGCTGAACATTTCACACTTTATTACTTTAATTAATGGATGAAAGTGCCGACACAGAATATTGATTCTAGATTGCAAGATAACACTGAAATTATCTATATATGCATTTACAAGAGAAAGTTAATGCAACAACGCATCAATGTCGCCGGATATCCATAGTGCAGTTATGCATAACACTAACATTATAGTAGTTGAATAAACAGTTATCAACTGAGGGGCATATTGGAACATCAGGGGTGGGGTCAAGTGAAAATGTATCATAACTTGCATTGTTTTGTCAACGAAGTGAATGATAATTGAAGCCTTTCATTGTTTATGATCAATCTCCATTCCAAAGTAGGTTGACCATACACACAACCAACTAATTATTGATCATAAACAGTAATGGAAATGAGAAATCTTGCCAATCATTAGTCTTAGTATGTAAACAGTGCTTTCATTAAAGAATAATTATAAGATTTGTGAATTCCACATACACTTTTCAAGATGTTTGTCAGAATATTTGAATTTTATTATTTTTCAATAAAACCACAAAACAGACAATTTAGGATTTGCATGCAATAGCACGTCATTTTACCTTTCCTCTATTAAAGTCAACAGAGGACACCTTTGCAGCAATCTACTTTTAAAATAATGAGATAAGGGTTAAATCGCTGAAGACATGAGTTTTCTCTTTTTCTCAAAATGATATTAGCTTGGCATCCTAATTATATCATACTTTAACAAATGTTGAAATGTAGTCCAATATTTATAAATTAGACCACCTTCGAAATATAATATCAACTGAACAGTTAAATCTCATTGAAATTGTTGTATAATTTAAACTTAATTTCGAACATAAACTGAGCCCTACAACATTTTTACTTTTTTATAATGAAAATAACAAACTACTCATGTTTTAAAATTATATTATGATGAGCGCCCTTGTGTCAATGATGCATAACAACGCCCTTGTGTCAATGATGCATAACAATATGCAGATCGGAAGCAATATGCCTTTAGGGAATTAAATTTAAAATTGTCAAGGACGAAATAATTGTGTACGAAAGACCCGATTCTTTCTTATTCGCAGAGGTGTCGTTCTTGAAACTCTCTTTATAGGCAGAGAGTGTTCGTTCAAAGTAATTTTTCTATTAAAACCAGTTTTATCTCGGTTTGTTCTTTTCTTCATTTGTTTCGAACCAAATAAACATCTTAAAACACCTATGATTTACTATTTGTAAGTGAGTGTAAAGAGCGGCTCTCTGCAAAGGAGATTGATCTACGCAGTTGGTATTCGCGAGTATGTAAAGGTCAAATTACGCTAAATACATCCGCGGACCCTACAGAAGTCCCTAAATAAACCTTTGTTTGTGTAGAAATGAGTGTATACCATCACCAGTATGTATTGAATATATGACAATGAGTTTAAATGCATTGCGAATGTGTATAGGATGCACTGGAAATGATTGATTTGATCACTTTTATTTGTTTGACCTTGTCTGAAAGTGAAAGTAGAGAATGCTAAACACCGGTTTGTCCGGGACCTGTTTTGTGCTCGTAAATGAAACAAAAAAACATAAAGGCGAGTCAAAATAAAGAAACTGAAAATACCTAAAACATCGGAATATTTATTTCATTTTAGATGTGTCATTACTTAGTGTTTTTAAACAAACACAATTGTAATATGTTCAATACATCTAAATGTGTTTCTTTCTAATAGTAATCCCCCCTCCCATGTAATTTCCGAAAAACTATTAAAAATAGAAGTCGCGGGCTTCTGCCCGGCGACTAACAAGCAATGTATTCCTTCATAAAATTCAACGTGGAATCTATATAATATGTAGATAACAAATGTGTCTGCGATTTCGGATACATTTTCCACGATATGTTTAATTCAAGCATTTGCTTCAATTTCATAGGAAACTTAGTACTCAGATAATATAATAATGCCAGCAATAGATCTACATTCGTTTTTTTCCAACTTTTGAAAGTCAAATGTCCAACTTTCATTTTTTTGAAGTTTTTATTTTTGAATGTCGAATGTCCAATGTCGTAACATTCGTTTTTTTCTCTCAAATTTTGAATGTCCAATGTCGTACCAGCACGACATTCATGTTTTTGAAGTTTTTATTTTTGAATGTCCAATGTCCAATGTCGTGCAAGCACGACATTCGGTTTTTTTTTCAACTTTTAAATGTCCAATGTCGTACCAGCACGACATTCGTTTTTTTTTCAAGTTGTATTTTTTTATGTCCAATGTCCAATGTCGTGCATGCACGTCATTCGGGGTTTTTTACAACTTTTGAATGTCTAATGTCCAATGTCGTGCCAGCAAGACATTCGATTTTTTGAAGTTTTATTTTTTGAATGTCCAATGTCGTGCCAGCACGACATTCGTTTTTTTTCAACTTTTGAATGTCCAATGTCCAATGTCGTGCCAGAACGACATTCGATTTTGTGAAGTTTTAATTTTTGAATGTCCAATGTCCTATGTCCAATGTCGTGCCAGCACGACATTCATAGTTTTTAAATGTCGAATGTCGTGTGTTTAGCTAACTCACACAGCCGACTGTTGCTAGGGTCGTGGACACTATGAATACACGACAACGTCATTTTGTTTCAACTCAAAATTAAATCGTCTGCAAAATGATACCATAAATTGTGTAACAATATTTTATTCATTATTACGATTTAAAGGCCCCTTTGTCTCACACATGTAGTAAAGTGAACATGCACGAATATTTATATTTCCACGACCCAAGCAACCATCTGAAAGGATAATAATTGCGCGACAATCGTAAATGGAATTTTATCAAAACAAAACAATTCAAATCAAATATTAATTTTCTAATTGCTCGAAGTGTTTAAAACACATACAAGGGCAACATCTAAGTAGACAATAGTAAGGTTATTGTATAAATATGAGCAACTGTTGTGTTGAGACTCGTTTATTGTGCCGAATGAGCCTCGTCCAACACCGTGAATATTTTCCAATAGAAATGCAATAACCTATAATATTACGTTACGTTGTTTCAGGTCAAGATACCGTGTGTATGGACACCGATCACCCAGACGGGGAAAAATGTTACAAGTTCACGTCTGAGACTGAACCATACAGTAACGCAAAGGTATTTCACACTTTATATGGAACAGAACTACGGACATTTAAAACTCTCGTTGTGATCATTGTCTTGTACTAGATCATATACATTCAAACAGCGGTTACACGCAAGGATTTGAATACTCTCAATACAGATTAATGTCTCTAATCCCCAAATCTCAGAACCATGTAGTAAGCCAGAAGATACTTTGGTATCAAATATGTTATAGAATGTTTTATATTGGAGGCAACCTAAATTGCTAAATATATATAAAAAGGAATTGCTTAGCCTTAGCTGCAACTGCTTCTACCATTTTAGAGAATGACAACCTGTTTGTAAAATAAATGCCGACATAGGAAATCCATTTACAGTTTCAATTTGAGAACCATTGAATGTCCATTCTTCTCGAGAAGTAAGGTTTCCTCCTCTGGTAAAAAAAAGTATTTTTGTTTTATCAATATTAAAAATCTATTTATTATTCCTGGAAAAATCCTGTAATATGTTAATCTCTTTTTGCAAACCAAATATTGTATCTGCGATGCAAACATTAACAATCAAAAATCCATCAGATCTGGGTACAACTAGATTCTCCCAACAAACTATGGGTGTCCTTTTCAGCAAAGATGTTCTGACCTCGGAGGCAAGCTTGCAGAACCATCCTCGAGCTATGACAACGAGATGATTAAGAACGTAGTGCGACAATTCAAAGGTAATTTCTTCAATAGTTTAAAATCTTTTACATCTGTATAACTATTACATTCATATTTCATTTTCGTCGTTTTTGTGTTGTTTCTCTGGTATTTAATGCAACTTTCAAATAGTTTTCAAATATGCACGGTGTTTCCTGAGTATATTCGTAATATGGCAGTAAGCATCAACCATTGCACTGACGTGTCAAATTGTCCAGAGTATACCACAGTATATCAGTTTAAAACACCCAGCTGATGTATATTTGACATTGTTTAGTTTTTTTCTATTTTAATGACAGTGTTCATACGAACAATGCTTCAAGAAAACCGACCCCACCGTAATTATTTCAACCTACGATGATAATCTTCCTGCTTATCTATTTGATCTCATTCAAATGGACACTCATTTCTGAGGTTTGTAGAAACAATCCTTGAATGATTGACAAAAGGTGAATAACCAGATCAGGCTTGTCTTGATCTATTCCGAGCGATTGTAAGCTTTGTTTACGCATAGCGACGTTCATATAGTGCTTCTTTTTTATTATATGTCTACTTAACCATTTCCCACATACGACAACTCTGCAGCATACTACTTTGAAAACATAGTGACAAAAGATATCCATAAAATATTTATAAATAAAGTTGAAAACATTGTGGCCAAAGGAGAAATTTGTCATCATGAGCAATTTTACCGATGTTTTCAAAAGTCGTCTGCTGCTATTGCGTCAAAATGCGTCTCAAGGTAGGAACGGGTTTTGGGAAGAAGACAAAACATATGCATTGATGACAGTTTTCTTTTGGAATTATCAATATGTGCATACCTTTTTTGGAAGTATTGATCATAAATTATTTGTTTAAGGAGCATATAACTGATACTTCCAATGTCTTGATGCATCCAAATTTCACTAGACCTCAATGATTCTAACAAAATTTAAACATGATAAGTCCAGTTTAATCCATTATAATTAATACCACTATTTGCGTCACTTTATAAACATACAATATATATTTTTTACTAATATTGTGTCATCATGTCGAAGAATTGTTATCCAATATCGAATCATATTGCACTTTCTGATGACATTTAACCCTTTCCCTCATATAGACGCTTTCTGACGCCTCTGCAGCAGACAGCTTTTTGAAAACAAAGTGACAAAAGAAGAAATTGCACAAAACGTGCTTTGACAAAATACATTCAAAGTCGTCTGCTGCAGAATTGTCGTATGTGGGAAAGGGTTAAGGGACTCTTCCAAGTTTTCCATATAATGCAGTGATGATCGTGTGACGCAAAATACTTTTCGACAACATTTTGTAAGAATAACTATTCCCGGCATACAATAAATCTACAGCAGACGACTTTGAAACCATCCAGTGACAATTAAGGATAATTGAAAAAGAAAGTTGTTGACTATAATATTGAATAGAAATGAAAAATAATTGGCAAAATGATTTGATTTTACTAAAGGCGTCTAAAACATACCGGAAATGGTTACTGTTGGATGATTTTTTTTCTTATTGTTTACAGTTTCCAGAAATTGGTGGTTTGGGTTGAACGACGAGGAAAATGAAGGTCAGTGGGTATGGCTAAGTTCTGGACACACCCCTAATTACACCGACTGGAAAAATTATAATCCGAACGATGGAGTGACGGGTAACTGTGGCGCGTTGTATCATAACTATGATTACGGATGGGTGGATGAAAGCTGTTACTTGAGCTACAACGCTATTTGTGAACTATAAAACGGGACATTATTGTCAACATAAACAATTTCGCGATCATACGCACCAATCTATGTTGTGTTCTTTGTTCAATAAATATTCAATTTTGAAAACAAAGACACTCGCTCACATTGGCCTTTATTGTTCAATTTTGTTTTAAACCGTTTTCAACATTATGACAGTTAAACTACGACGATAGTTTGTAATTCATGATCCAACAAACCAGTACTAGACTAGGAAATGCGCCTTGCCCAATTGTACTCTACCATGACCGCCGCAACTAGGGATCGAAACCGGAACGCCAGCTTCAAAATCCCCGATGCTGTCTATACCGGCCAAAGCCAGGGGCGTAGCTTGGCAATAATCAATGTATAGGCCGTCTCGTGAGAAAATCAACAGTGTGGACTCTGCGTAAAGTATCGACCCGGATCAGCCTAAACATGCCACACAGGCATACCCGGATATACACTTTTCGCCTCCTGTGGATTTTCTGTTTCAGGAAACGCTACTCTATCTATCCCCCCTTAGACGAAATGTGTCGGCCGGATCAGTCTGCGCGGACAGCGCAGGCTGATCTGGTCGATACATTACGCAGATGCATTTTGGGGCATTTTTAGAAAAAAATGTGTAGGCACTTGCCTACAGTGCCTAAAGGGAGCTACGCCCCTGAAAGCGGATTCCTCCTTTACTTTTTAAGGCAGACTGCTAGCTGTCGATGTTAAACAAATAAAGATATTGAATTATTCTACCTTCATTTCCAGAAATGTTTCATATATTTGCCGTCATCTGCAAGTTTTCTATACAACAACTGTCTCTTTGTCTTTATTAGTTTGGAATCGAGACAGATTGTAATGTTAAAAGGCTCTTATAATGTGGACGATTTCTTTGTTTGTGGTCGATCCAACTTCCTCTTGGAGCTGTACAAGTCATTTACATTTCAATGTAAATCAACTACTAGTAATTCGTTTCGAATATGGATTTATAGTAAAGTTCAAAGCATTATGTAAATCGCGCATATTAATGCCAGTATTTGTTATGCGTTATGTACTTAACACTCCGTTTCGATGAAGAACACATAATCTTGATTTTCATTTTATATCTTTTTTGTAAATCGAATGTTTAAAAGGACTGTATAGATATTAAAGTGTTAAATGTATGCTTTGTTGCAGATCTATGAGCATTTTGTACTCTGCAAAAAGGCAACAAAACATACTTTAAACACTTATAATTGCAAACAGTCATCTAAAATGTTGTGATTTTATGACATTGTTTTATAATTTCTATGTAAAATGTTCGGAAATGCTTCGGATATTCGAGTTGCGCAAATGGATATTATCCCTCGTCTACGTTGACTTCTTGAAAGTCCATTTTCCTCGCTTGGACGATTAAGCTGTAACTTACAAGTCCATTTGTCCTCGCTTAGACGTTTCAGCTGCGACTTACAGGTCCATTTTTCCTCGCTTATACGTTTCAGCTGTAACTTACAAGTCCATTTGTCCTCGCTTAGACGTTTCAGCTGCGACTTACAGGTCCATTTTTCCTCGCTTATACGTTTCAGCTGTGACTTACAGGGCCGATTTTCGCGTGAAAAAAAGGACACGCAGTTCTGGATATGCTAGATGATTATTTGAGAACATACATTCTGAGTACATCAGATATCACGAGACCGACATATATAGGTTGAAAAGGCAGGCACTATACCGCGATGTACTCATGATTCTATATGGTATATGCAGAGTTTTCTTGAAAGATATTAATCGCAAAATCACTGCACTTCAGATGTTTGAGCCGTATTGTGGGTACTCAAAAGAAACGTCTCACTCCCGCGATAAAACCAGCATTGTGGACTTACCCGGATAAACACTTTTCGCCTCCTGTGGATTTTCTGTTTCAGGAATCATTACTCTATACCCCTATCCCCATGAGACGGATGTCGGTCCGAATCAGTCTGCGAGCACTGCGCAGGCTGATCTTGGTCGATACATAACGCAGAGGTCATTATGTTGGTTTTCTCGCGGGACGGATCATTTGTAAAATGTAGGCTATTAGTTCCTACATGTTCACTATTTTAATATACAATGTTAACACTAATAGTCATGTACATCTATAAAACTGCTGTATCGATGAGAATGATAAATTCGCGAGCTAAAACATCCAACGAGACAAAAGAAAAGTTCAAATCCTTCTTGTTCCTTGACACAAACAGTTCTCAAATGAAAACTATGCCATTGTTAGACGACACTGTTTATGATGTCACTATTAACAGGGGAAAATATCATTCAGTTCCCACTCGTGCGCACGACATAGTATCTCGTGCGCACGACTTAGTATCTCGTGCGCACGACTTAGTATCTCGTGCGCACGACATAGTAACTCGACATAATTATCTCGTGCGCACGAGTTACTAAGTCGTGCGCACGACTTAGTATGTCGTGCGCACGAGATAAATAAAAACATACACATGTCACCTCTGTGCCACCGTAGTATTGTGCCGTTTAAATGTCATGAGTAGATTTCATGTTTTCTTTAAGTGTTTTTACCCTCGCCATACAGTTTGCATTTTTGGCGAATGACAACATAAATAACTGAAGCGAATTGGATTTTCAAATACATGTAGTTCATTATTTTATGGTCATCGGAATTTGTTATTGTAAATGCATGACTTGCTTTAATGTTCTTGTAATGTATATCATTATACCAAAATAATTGTTATAATTATTATGATTATTATCATCATCATTAACTACAATAATACATCTTTAAAATAAAAAGTAAATGGAAAGAGAGCTTTTTCGAAACTGAATTAAATTAATAATACAACATTTTTAATTTTCATTTATTGCGCGGGTACATCAGAGCCAGTGCATATATTGGTTGTGAAAAAACTGTCACTGGTGCAATGGGCTTGCGCATACGCCATGTTAATCGTCTTGGTCGAGCATGCGCCGTATTTTACCGTCAGCTCTCGGATGTTTCCGTAGCAGTTCGTCACTAGACTAGTTCTCGTTTGCAATAGAATATTAAGATTGGTAAACCAGTCTATTTATATGCGAATAGTTTTTTTATAATTAAAATGTAAATTAAAACCATAGTCTTTTAATAACACCCTCCGCTGCCACCATTTGTAACGTGTACCGGCGTTAAGCTATCGCGGGTCACTCATCCAGGCACTAACCGCGATGAACGTCAACCACTCTACCAACGTCGCTATAAACCCCGGCTACCACAGCAAGGCTCCTTAGAAGTGATATTTATACATATACCTTTAACCCGTTCCCGTTACATTAGGAAAATGGGAATATTTCATAAATGCATAGGTATTGTGCTAAATTTTGCGATTTTAAGAATATATTAAGAGCTAAAAAAAAAAAAAAAAAGACTCGCATGCGCAGACAAATGTTTAAAATATGTTTTGGAGATCGAGGTCAACACGTTGGGAAAAGGTATTTTTGTTTTCCTACTACGTATTTAACTAAAAAACTATTGTTATCATATATTTATATCACATATTTAAAAGCGGGTTTCGTGTTTTTCGAATTAAACAGTATTTCTTAAGCCATAACATGTTGATTCCCGCGCCAATTGCTGCATCTTGCAGCAACTCTTGTATGTATTATAGATTCACTTTCTAAGTACGTACAAGAGAAAGTAAATGCAAGGCATCAATGTCGCCGGAAGACTGCATTATTTTATTTTACGACACACCATAAAAATGAGTATTTGTAGCATTCATTTGTCTAAATATGAGCGGTCCCACGAGAAAACCAACATTGTGGACTCTGCATAAAGTATCGACCCGGATCAGCCTAAGCATGCCGCACAGGCTAACCCAGACAGACACTTTTCGCCTACCGTAGATTTTCTGTTTTAGGAATCATTTTTCTATCCCCCTGAGGCGGAATGTGTCGGTCCGGATTAGCCTGCGCAGTCCGTGTTGGTTTACTCGTGGAATGGCTCATACATTGTATATACAAAGTGCTATTGATTAAAGGGTTTTTGAAGTTCAACGTACACATTTTAGGATTTTTCAGAACTTTGGATGTTTTGTAGTTATAAAACCGGAAAGTCAATAAAACGCCATTTAACCCTTTCACTGTTTAAAGCAACATTTGACACATTCGCTGCAGTATAATGGCTAAATTGTTGAAAACAAGAATTTAAATTTAAATCGTTGTACATGCATACGTATAATTTCAAACTTTACTTCAAACATAAACAGTACAATACCATATATATTTACAATATTTCTTTCTTAATATTTCTTGCTTAATACGTTCAAATAAGTGAAAAAAATGCAAACTTGTATTTAAAATTAATTTAGATAAGCGCCTTTGGGTCATTGGTGCATACACTATATGCATGGTGCCAGCAAAATGCCTGTTGTGAGCCCAATGATGCATTAAGTTGTAGTATAGGGAACCGCTGTTTGGAGGACACTTGCAGCTGACGTGCCTGCCATCAAGTGCACCACATGTATGGGGGAAGTTTCACTTCTCCATTAACTTGTCAGATATGTCACGCCATTCCTCAGGAGTGTTGGGAGACTTCATCAACTCATCCTTGTACTCATCGATGATGGCCTGGCACACTTCTGGGATGAGCAGGGATATGCTGTTGTGAGGCACCCTCATACCATAGGACATTGAGTGATACTTAGTCATGAGGGATTGATGCCGCAGAGTGAGGGCAAGCTTCAGGCTATAGTGTCCAGGTCCTCTCTGTATGTTGTATTCTGCTCGGTGATCTTCGGACCTACTCTATGTAGCAGCTCATCGAACAACTCGGGGACATTGAAGGCTGCCTGGTCTTCGTTACGGAGTTCCACTAGGAGATGATCATGGAGGCCAAACTGTCGTCGCCTACCGATCCACGGTCGGTCCCAGAATCTCCGTTGACCTCTTCTATTTCTTCTTCTCCTGATAACATGGCCAGTTCCATGAGTTTCTGCTGATGTTGAAAGTGGAAAACATTGTGACAAAAGAAGAAATTGCACAAAACGTGCAATTTCTCCTTTTGCCACAATGTTTTCCACTTTTTGATATAGGTTATACATTCAATTATGGAGATTTTCTATTTTTTGACAAAATACGTTCAAAGTCGTCTGCTGCAGAATTGTTCTATGGGGGAAAGGGTTAAATCATTGGCAACGGTATTCCAGTCATGCCACGGCGTTTCAAGGTTAATTTACCAATACTACCCGTATTATTTATCCTGACATTGATGCTTCAGGCGTAATGATATGAGCCGTCCCGAGAGAAAACCAACATTGTTGATTCTTCGTAAAGTATCGACCCGGATCAGACTAAGCATGCCGCGAAGGCGAACCCGGACAGACAATGTTCGCCTCCTGTGGATTTTCTGTTTCAGGAATCATAACCCTATACCCCTATCCACCTGAGACGGACTTTATCGGCCCGGATTAACCTGCGCGGATTGCATTACGCAGAGTCCATAATGTTGGTTTTCTCGCGGGACGGCTAAATTATCATAACAACCTGGTATCATCATGTTTAAAGTCTTCGGTATGATCTGACCGGGGATCGAACAGTGGTCTCCCGACCCGCTCTCGAGGCAGACGCTCTTACCACTACCCCACGGAGATCGTGCTTCCGATACTAGTAATATGTTGCCGGGAGATAAAGAGTGATAACCGTTAAAATATTTTTTGGTATGGTGTTTTGTGCCGCTTTCAACGGGTTTAGCGATAAAATGACGAGGAACACTTGTTGTCCAAGCCTGATAATAAACCAATTGAATTGAAAAAGAAATCTTATAACAACCTTCACCCTTCGAGACGGTCCCTGTCTATTAAATATGTATACCTGGTAATCAGAACTAAGTTTTTTGTAAAAAATACATTAAGCAATTGATCAATAAACTATAATCTGGGCACTTTACTGACTTATTTTTCACGAACATTCTTTTCATTCGAATTCATCGGTTGAACGGAAATGTAAGTGCAAGTACTGATAAATGAACAAAATAAGACAACAGTAAGATAACTTTACAGAAAATAACAAATTTAAAACTCTTTGTTGGCAAAGCACGCACATATAGGTCGAATATTCGAATACTTTGTGATCGAATACTTATTTTTGTATTCGCTGCCATCCCTAGTTTTCACCATGGCCAGGTGGTATGACTGGTCAGGGTCGCACATGAGACTATCAGGTGATACTAATATACTTTTAAAATGGCTGAAGGGGCTTCCGACCTTCGCGCTCATGGGTGCGGAGATATCATTATGACGTTGTCATGGATACACTTACCAGCAGTACAACTAATTTACACAGGAAAACGCACTGAGAGCACTGAACAAATATTTAAAGCGATGAAAGCGGTGTAAAATCAATTTATTTTATTGGGATTGTACGCCGTTTCCAACATTATTTCAGTTTTAAAACTCATCCCTTAAGTATTTCTTCTTCGACCAACTCATATTCTGCTTCCTGTCCGGCATATAGGTTTCGTGTCAACAATGAATCTAACGAATAATTTATTGCAATTTTTTCAATGCAGCGGTGTGTAATTAATGAGTACCTTGGTGGCCCCTGTATAGCCACGATTAACGATACACGGCTTTGTGTCTACGCTTCCGTGCAATCTGATCTTAATCAACCCTGTTCGCCATCGATTCATACAAACATATTGGAAACTACTGTAGAATCTCTATAAGCAAACGTCAACTATATGAAACACGGTAATTATTTTGATCGACATTGCCTGAACCTTTATTGTGCTATATGCGACTTTTAACAGCATTTACGAATGCCTCAATGTAAGTATGACTTCGAACTACATTTGCAAACAATATAGATTAAGATTAACCTGCATATTCGTGCAGTCTAATCTTGGTTTACTTTGTTGGCTACTCATGTATCAATAGATAACAAATAATCCTACGATCAAATTACATATCTAATAGGTGGTTCTAGATCGTATTCGTTCTCCAGATGGTGATTGTGGAAGTACTCAAACTGACTGCGAAGGGGCGCAGATTGATCGTTCTCCAGATGGCGATTGTTGAAGAACTTGAACTGAATGCGAAAGGTGCGCAAGTTGATCGTTATCCATATAGTAAACATTGAAGTACTGGAACTGAATGCGAAAGTTGAACCTGCACGGTTGATCGGTATATTGATTTGTCCCACACAAGTATTATATATTAACGCACTTGCAACAGTGGCATTTAGGTATCTGTATAGGAATGGCTTTCAGAATTGTGCTAAGTTTATTACTTTGTGTGTCCGTGTTCGGACTGAAGAAAGGCTCGTTATATAGATTCTATACCAAAGGAGACTATAAAATAAAATCTGAATATAAGTACGCTGAGATTGATTACTCGCATGAGATACAGTGTGTGTTCAAATGTGCGATCGACACGAAATGCAATTCTGCATCTTATCAACACGACACCGGAAGATGCATTTTGTCTGAAAAATACGCAATTGCCGGTGACACACAATTCACGAGAACCCATCTCACCAACAGTGATGGCTGGACGTCACTCAGCCTATTAGAAGATCAAGGTAGGAGTTTATTTGAGGGTTCAATAACGAATGAAGAAAGTTTCCTTTTAATTTACACTGCATAGTCTGAATTACGAAACGTTTTTGAAGGATACTATTACACTTGACCAAATTTACTAAAAAAAATCAACATCACTAATGTTACAATGATAACGAATTTTTAAATTAATGTAAGTATATATATTTTGACTTTTAAGTACGAAAAGTAAGAACTGAATGGTACGATGTTGTACTTTTTCATACTTTAGGGTAGGTGGTTTTCACATTCCATTTATGTCATTGTGAGTAGTTCCATGTTCTTGTTACGGATATGTAATGTATATATATATTGATAATTTTTGGCAAATCATATTGCGTCTTGTGACGTTATTTATACGTTATATGACGCTATTCTCTGTTATGTTGTGTCACATTGCAAATTACGTGACATCGTGTCAAGTTATATGAGCCGTTCCACGAGAAAACCAACAGTGTGGACTCTGCGTAAAGTATCGACCCGAATCAGCCTACGCCTGCCGGGCAGCCTTACCCGGACAGAAACTTTCAGGAATCATTACTCTATACCTCTATCCACCTGAGACGGAATGTGTCGGCCCGGATCAGTCTGCGCAGTCTGATCTTGGTCGATACATTACGCAGAGGCCATAATGTTTGTTTTCTCGCGGGACGGCTCATATTTCGTTACGTTACATCATGTCATAGATAGTTGCATCTGTATGGGAAATAGTGCGTTGGTCTCGTTCCCTCGGCTTGAGGAAAGAGTCCCAACACAAAAGTGTCCTATAATCATGCAAAAACCTTTATATTGTATATTTTGATATTGTCTATTTAAAATGTGCCGTTGTTATGTGTTTTAAACACTTCGGGTTTTTAGAAAATTAATAATTGTTTTGAATTGTCTCTAAAAAAAATGCCAGTTACGATTTGACGCGAAATTATTGTCATTGCCGACTGTTGCAGCTGTGTGAAGTTAGCTAAACATACGACATTAAAAAAATATGAATGTCGTGCTGGCACGACATTGGACATTCAAAACTGAATGTCGTGCTGGCACGACATTGGATATTGGACATTCAAAACTGAATGTCGTGCTGGCACGACATTGGACATTGGACATTCAAAAATTAAATACTTCAAAAAATCGAATGTCGTGCTGGCACGACATTGGACATTGAACATTCAAAAACAAATGTCGTGACATTGGAAATTCAAAAAATATAACTTAAACAAAAACTAATGTCGTGCTAGCACGATATTGGACATTGAAAAGTTGAAAAAAAAAAACGATTATCGTGCTGGCATGACATTCGACATTGGACATTCAAAGACATGATTGTCATGCTGGAATTCTAAAGTGAATATTGTGCAGTTATAGCATACGTTATTGATGTGTTAGATTTTTAGAGCTTCATATTATATATCGATAAACTATCGTATTGTAAGAAATTAATGGGCCGAAATATTTGTAGAAGAGTTGTTATCACTTTACATCTCTAATCTCGAATATTTTGCCCAACATAATCCGCTGAACATTTCACACTTTATTACTTTAATTAATGGATGAAAGTGCCGACACAGAATATTGATTCTAGATTGCAAGATAACACTGAAATTATCTATATATGCATTTACAAGAGAAAGTTGATGCAACAACGCATCAATGTCGCCGGATATCCATAGTGCAGTTATGCATAACACTAACATTATAGTAGTTGAATAAACAGTTATCAACTGAGGGGCATATTAGAACATCAGGGGTGGGGTCAAGTGAAAATGTATCATAACTTGCATTGTTTTGTCAACGAAGTGAATGATAATTGAAGCCTTTCATTGTTTATGATCAATCTCCATTCCAAAGTAGGTTGACCATACACACAACCAACTAATTATTGATCATAAACAGTAATGGAAATGAGAAATCTTGCCAATCATTAGTCTTAGTATGTATACAGTGCTTTCATTAAAGAATAATTATAAGATTTGTGAATTCCACATACACTTTTCAAGATGTTTGTCAGAATATTTGAATTTTATTATTTTTCAATAAAACCACAAAACAGACAATTTAGGATTTGCATGCAATAGCACGTCATTTTACCTTTCCTCTATTAAAGTCAACAGGACACCTTTGCAGCAATCTACTTTTAAAATAATGAGATAAGGGTTAAATCGCTGAAGACATGAGTTTTCTCTTTTTCTCAAAATGATATTAGCTTGGCATCCTAATTATATCATACTTTAACAAATGTTGAAATGTAGTCCAATATTTATAAATTAGACCACCTTCGAAATATAATATCAACTGAACAGTTAAATCTCATTGAAATTGTTGTATAATTTAAACTTAATTTCGAACATAAACTGAGCCCTACAACATGTTAATTTATTTTAATTCTTTCCTTCCTTTTTTATAATGAAAATAACAAACTACTCATGTTTTAAAATTATATTTTGATGAGCGCCCTTGTGTCAACGATGCATAACAACGCCCTTGTGTCAATGATGCATAACAATATGCAGATCGGAAGCAATATGCCTTTAGGGAATTAAATGACACATTTAAAATTGTCAAGGACGAAATAATTTTGTACGAAAGACCCGATTCTTTCTTATTCGCAGAGGTGTCGTTCTTGAAACTCTCTTTATAGGCAGAGAGTGTTCGTTCAAAGTAATTTTTCTATTAAAACCAGTTTTATCTCGGTTTGTTCTTTTCTTCATTTGTTTCGAACCAAATAAACATCTTAAAACACCTATGATTTACTATTTGTAAGTGAGTGTAAAGAGCGGCTCTCTGCAAAGGAGATTGATCTACGCAGTTGGTATTCGCGAGTATGTAAAGGTCAAATTACGCTAAATACATCCGCGGACCCTACAGAAGTCCCTAAATAAACCTTTGTTTGTGTAGAAATGAGTGTATACCATCACCAGTATGTATTGAATATATGACAATGAGTTTAAATGCATTGCGAATGTGTATAGGATGCACTGGAAATGATTGATTTGATCACTTTTATTTGTTTGACCTTGTCTGAAAGTGAAAGTAGAGAATGCTAAACACCGGTTTGTCCGGGACCTGTTTTGTGCTCGTAAATGAAACAAAAAAACATAAAGGCGAGTCAAAATAAAGAAACTGAAAATACCTAAAACATCGGAATATTTATTTCATTTTAGATGTGTCATTACTTAGTGTTTTTAAACAAACACAATTGTAATATGTTCAATACATCTAAATGTGTTTCTTTCTAATAGTAATCCCCCCTCCCATGTAATTTCCGAAAAACTATTAAAAATAGAAGTCGCGGGCTTCTGCCCGGCGACTAACAAGCAATGTATTCCTTCATAAAATTCAACGTGGAATCTATATAATATGTAGATAACAAATGTGTCTGCGATTTCGGATAAATTTTCCACGATATGTTTAATTCAAGCATTTGCTTCAATTTAATAGGAAACTTAGTACTCAGATAATATAATAATGCCAGCAATAGATCTACATTCGTTTTTTTTCCAACTTTTGAAAGTCAAATGTCCAACTTTTAATTTTTTTGAAGTTTTTATTTTTGAATGTCGAATGTCCAATGTCGTAACATTCGTTTTTTTCTCTCAAATTTTGAATGTCCAATGTCGTACCAGCACGACATTCATGTTTTTGAACTTTTTATTTTTGAATGTCCAATGTCCAATGTCGTGCAAGCACGACATTCGGTTTTTTTTTCAACTTTTAAATGTCCAATGTCGTACCAGCACGACATTCGTTTTTTTTTCAAGTTGTATTTTTTTATGTCCAATGTCCAATGTCGTGCATGCACGTCATTCGGGTTTTTTTACAACTTTTGAATGTCTAATGTCCAATGTCGTGCCAGCAAGACATTCGATTTTTTGAAGTTTTATTTTTTGAATGTCCAATGTCGTGCCAGCACGACATTCGTTTTTTTCAACTTTTGAATGTCCAATGTCCAATGTCGTGCCAGAACGACATTCGATTTTGTGAAGTTTTAATTTTTGAATGTCCAATGTCCTATGTCCAATGTCGTGCCAGCACGACATTCATAGTTTTTAAATGTCGAATGTCGTGTGTTTAACTAACTCACACAGCCGACTGTTGCTAGGGTCGTGGACACTATGAATACACGACAACGTCATTTTGTTTCAACTCAAAATTAAATCGTCTGCAAAATGATACCATAAATTGTGTAACAATATTTTATTCATTATTACGATTTAAAGGCCCCTTTGTCTCACACATGTAGTAAAGTGAACATGCATGAATATTTATATTTCCACGACCCAAGCAACCATCTGAAAGGATAATAATTGCGCGACAATCGTAAATGGAATTTTATCAAAACAAAACAATTCAAATCAAATATTAATTTTCTAATTGCTCGAAGTGTTTAAAACACATACAAGGGCAACATCTAAGTAGACAATAGTAAGGTTATTGTATAAATATGAGCAACTGTTGTGTTGAGACTCGTTTATTGTGCCGATTGAGCCTCGTCCAACACCGTGAATATTTTCCAATAGAAATGCAATAACCTATAATATTACGTTACGTTGTTTCAGGTCAAGATACCGTGTGTATGGACACCGATCACCCAGACGGGGAAAAATGTTACAAGTTCACGTCTGAGACTGAACCATACAGTAACGCAAAGGTATTTCACACTTTATATGGAACAGAACTACGGACATTTAAAACTCTCGTTGTGATCATTGTCTTGTACTAGATCATATACATTCAAACAGCGGTTACACGCAAGGATTTGAATACTCTCAATACAGATTAATGTCTCTAATCTCCAAATCTCAGAACCATGTAGTAAGCCAGAAGATACTTTGGTATCAAATATGTTATAGAATGTTTTATATTGGAGGCAACCTAAATTGCTAAATATATATATAAAGGAATTGCTTAGCCTTAGCTGCAACTGCTTCTACCATTTTAGAGAATGACAACCTGTTTGTAAAATAAATGCCGACATAGGAAATCCATTTACAGTTTCAATTTGAGAACCATTGAATGTCCATTCTTCTCGAGAAGTAAGGTTTCCTCCTCTGGTAAAAAAAAGTATTTTTGTTTTATCAATATTAAAAATCTATTTATTATTCCTGGAAAAATCCTGTAATATGTTAATCTCTTTTTGCAAACCAAATATTGTATCTGCGATGCAAACATTAACAATCAAAAATCCATCAGATCTGGGTACAACTAGATTCTCCCAACAAACTATGGGTGTCCTTTTCAGCAAAGATGTTCTGACCTCGGAGGCAAGCTTGCAGAACCATCCTCGAGCTATGACAACGAGATGATTAAGAACGTAGTGCGACAATTCAAAGGTAATTTCTTCAATACTTTAAAATCTTTTACATCTGTATAACTATTACATTCATATTTCATTTTCGTCGTTTTTGTGTTGTTTCTCTGGTATTTAATGCAACTTTCAAATAGTTTTCAAATATGCACGGTGTTTCCTGAGTATATTCGTAATATGGCAGTAAGCATCAACCATTGCACTGACGTGTCAAATTGTCCAGAGTATACCACAGTATATCAGTTTAAAACACCCAGCTGATGTATATTTGACATTGTTTAGTTTTTTTCTATTTTAATGACAGTGTTCATACGAACAATGCTTCAAGAAAACCGACCCCACCGTAATTATTTCAACCTACGATGATAATCTTCCTGCTTATCTATTTGATCTCATTCAAATGGACACTCATTTCTGAGGTTTGTAGAAACAATCCTTGAATGATTGACAAAAGGTGAATAACCAGATCAGGCTTGTCTTGATCTATTCCGAGCGATTGTAAGCTTTGTTTACGCATAGCGACGTTCATATAGTGCTTCTTTTTTATTATATGTCTACTTAACCATTTCCCACATACGACAACTCTGCAGCATACTACTTTGAAAACATAGTGACAAAAGATATCCATAAAATATTTATAAATAAAGTTGAAAACATTGTGGCCAAAGGAGAAATTTGTCATCATGAGCAATTTTACCGATGTTTTCAAAAGTCGTCTGCTGCTATTGCGTCAAAATGCGTCTCAAGGTAGGAACGGGTTTTGGGAAGGAGACAAAACATATGCATTGATGACAGTTTTCTTTTGGAATTATCAATATGTGCATACCTTTTTTGGAAGTATTGATCATAAATTATTTGTTTAAGGAGCATATAACTGATACTTCCAATGTCTTGATGCATCCAAATTTCACTAGACCTCAATGATTCTAACAAAATTTAAACATGATAAGTCCAGTTTAATCCATTATAATTAATACCACTATTTGCGTCACTTTATAAACATACAATATATATTTTTTACTAATATTGTGTCATCATGTCGAAGAATTGTTATCCAATATCGAATCATATTGCACTTTCTGATGACATTTAACCCTTTCCCTCATATAGACGCTTTCTGACGCCTCTGCAGCAGACAGCTTTTTGAAAACAAAGTGACAAAAGAAGAAATTGCACAAAACGTGCAATTTCTCTTTTTGCCACAATGTTTTCCACTTGTTGTCATAGGTGATCCATTAAATTATGGAGATTTTCTATGTTTTGACAAAATACATTCAAAGTCGTCTGCTGCAGAATTGTCGTATGTGGGAAAGGGTTAAGGGACTCTTCCAAGTTTTCCATATAATGCAGTGATGATCGTGTGACGCAAAATACTTTTCGACAACATTTTGTAAGAATACCTATTCCCGGCATACAATAAATCTACAGCAGACGACTTTGAAACCATCCAGTGACAATTAAGGATAATTGAAAAAGAAAGTTGTTGACTATAATATTGAATAGAAATAAAAAATAATTGGCAAAATGATTTGATTTTACTAAAGGCGTCTAAAACATACCGGAAATGGTTACTGTTGGATGATTTTTTTTCTTATTGTTTACAGTTTCCAGAAATTGGTGGTTTGGGTTGAACGACGAGGAAAATGAAGGTCAGTGGGTATGGCTAAGTTCTGGACACACCCCTAATTACACCGACTGGAAAAATTATAATCCGAACGGAGGAGTGACGGGTAACTGTGGCGCGTTGTATCATAAATATGATTACGGATGGGTGGATGAAAGCTGTTACTTGAGCTACAACGCTATTTGTGAACTATAAAACGGGACATTATTGTCAACATAAACAATTTCGCGATCATACGCACCAATCTATGTTGTGTTCTTTGTTCAATAAATATTCAATTTTGAAAACAAAGACACTCGCTCACATTGGCCTTTATTGTTCAATTTTGTTTTAAACCGTTTTCAACATTATGACAGTTAAACTACGACGATAGTTTATAATTCATGATCCAACAAACCAGTACTAGACTAGGAAATGCGCCTTGCCCAATTGTACTCTACCATGACCGCCGCAACTAGGGATCGAAACCGGAACGCCAGCTTCAAAATCCCCGATGCTGTCTATCCCGGCCAAAGCCAGGGGCGTAGCTTGGCAATAATCAATGTGTAGGCCGTCTCGTGAGAAAATCAACATTGTGGACTCTGCGTAAAGTATCGACCCGGATCAGCCTAAACATGCCACACAGGCATACCCGGATATACACTTTTCGCCTCCTGTGGATTTTCTGTTTCAGGAAACGCTACTCTATCTATCCCCCCCTTAGACGGAATGTGTCGGCCGGATCAGTCTGCGCGGACAGCGCAGGCTGATCTGGTCGATACATTACGCAGATGCATTTTGGGGCATTTTTAGAAAAAAATGTGTAGGCACGTGCCTACAGTGCCTAAAGGGAGCTACGCCCCTGAAAGCGGATTCCTCCTTTACTTTTTAAGGCAGACTGCTATAGCTGTCGATGTTAAACAAATAAAGATATTGAATTATTCTACCTTCATTTCCAGAAATGTTTCATATATTTGCCGTCATCTGCAAGTTTTCTATACAACAACTGTCTCTTTGTCTTTATTAGTTTGGAATCGAGACAGATTGTAATGTTAAAAGGCTCTTATAATGTGGACGATATCTTTGTTTGTGGTCGATCCAACTTCCTCTTGGAGCTGTACAAGTCATTTACATTTCAATGTAAATCAACTACTAGTAATTCGTTTCGAATATGGATTTATAATAAAGTTCAAAGCATTATGTAAATCGCGCATATTTATGCCAGTATTTGTTATGCGTTATGTACTTAACACTCCGCTTCGATGAAGAACACATAATCACGTTAAAAGCATTTCATTTTTCTTTCTTTTCATTTTATATCTCTTTTGTAAATCGAATGTTTAAAGGGACTGTATAGATATTAAAGCGTTAAATGTATGCTTTGTTGCAGATCTAAGAGCATTTTGTAATGTGCAAAAAGGCAACAAAACATACTTTAAACACTTATAATTGCAAACAGTCATCTAAAATGTTATGATTTTATGATATTGTTTTATCATTTTCATGTAAAATGTTCGGAAATGCTTCGGATATTCGAGTTGCGCAAATAGATATTATCCCTCGTCTACGTTGACTTCTTGAAAGTCCATTTTCCTCGCTTAGACGATTGAGCTGTGACTTTCAGGTCCATTTTCCTCGCTTAGACGATTAAGCTGTGACTTTCAGGTCCATTTTCCTCGCTTAGACGATTGAGCTGTGACTTTCAGGTCCATTTTCCTCGCTTAGACGATTGAGCTGTGACTTTCAGGTCCATTTTCCTCGCTTAGACGATTGAGCTGTGACTTTCAGGTCCATTTTCCTCGCTTAGACGATTAAGCTGTGACTTTCAGGTCCATTTTCCTCGCTTAGACGATTGAGCTGTGACTTTCAGGTCCATTTTCCTCGCTTAGACGATTGAGCTGTGACTTTCAGGTCCATTTTCCTCGCTTAGACGATTGAGCTGTGACTTTCAGGTCCATTTTCCTCGCTTAGACGATTAAGCTGTGACTTTCAGGTCCATTTTCCTCGCTTAGACGATTAAGCTGTGACTTTCAGGTCCATTTTCCTCGCTTAGACGATTGAGCTGTGACTTTCAGGTCCATTTTCCTCGCTTAGACGATTAAGCTGTGACTTTCATGTCCATTTTCCTCGCTTAGACGATTAAGCTGTGACTTTCAGGTCCATTTTCCTCGCTTAGACGATTAAGCTGTGACTTTCAGGTCCATTTTCCTCGCTTAGACGATTAAGCTGTGACTTTCAGGTCCATTTTCCTCGCTTAGACGATTAAGCTGTGACTTTCAGGTCCATTTTCCTCGCTTAGACGATTAAGCTGTGACTTTCAGGTCCATTTTCCTCGCTTAGACGATTAAGCTGTGACTTTCAGGTCCATTTTTCCTCGCTTAGACGTTTCAGCTGATTTTCGCGTGAAAAAAAGGACACGCAGTTCTAGATATGCTAGATGATTATTTGAGAACATACATTCTGAGTGCATCAGATATCACGAGACCGACATATATAGGTTGAAAAGGCAGACACTATACCGCGATTTACTCATGAGTCTCAACTGCATTTTCACAAAACAACAAACACCCAGAAAAATGGAACACTTGTGTGAGGTACCTGTGTGACTTATTACTGACATTAATTATGAACTGCCTTTAAGTTTGTATACGTGTGAAAGCTCGAGCCGAAGTCTCGAACGAAGTACGCCTATTGGTTACCCGTACGAACACATCATACGAGATCAAAACAGCGATAATTCAGTACAATCTTACTGTTTTTCACATATCATTTCTCAACCCCATAGCACTTTTTTTCGGCCATTTTGCTTCCGGTCTTATTGAACAGTCATTTTTTCGTAACCTATTAATTTCGTTACCGGTAAAACCCGCAGACACGATATTCGTATGTTTTGACATATCAAAAAATACTTAGAACAAGAGAGAATAATTAAATTAAATTCCTTCCCGATAAAGGAATGATAACAAGGAACCTGACACGTGATAATGTGCATGTAATTGCACTCGTTTTCTATTTTTAAAATGATATTTTCTCAACCGGAAGTAAACACATCAAATATGACGTCATTGCAACGCAAGCATTGTAATGCAAATAATAAATAAATAACAAAAAGAAAACGACATAAATCGTAGAAAAGGATAGTTTGACTCGTCACAAATGGATTTCGTTCACTGGAAGGACCTAATGAAGGGTAAGTCGACTATTCTTTTGTACCTGTCATCATTATTTCATGGATTTTATATCTTGGCAATATAGAGAAGCAATAAACACTTGAAAATGATAGTAAATAATTCAACGGAAGTTATCGTTTTGTTTTCGTCTGTATATGTCATTTGAAGCCGAATCCGTCTTGTCAAATGTCGACTGTCTGTTAGACGTGTATCCATATATTGCAGTAAATGTAGCAAACAAACAATTTCAAATTATTTGCCTTCAATTTACATTTTGTTTTTACATTGTACAGTTTAACAGTTTATGTCTATGACCGCTGGTCTTAAGCATGACCAGAGTAAGTTCACCCTGGTTTTGGAGTATGAATAGTAAATGTCTTAAGCCATATATCATCCAACCTGATGAGGAAAACACTTTCATGCCTTCACATGAGTCCATTGTTTTAAAGGAATGATGTCAAATGTGGACTATCAGTAAAACACATTACTTTTCTTTCAACAGGCTGAATTTCTAGTAGATTCATCTTTTTGTTATCCAAAATTTAATTATTGATCAGATTGGACAAACTTGGTACTAAGAATTACAACATTATTTTCACTAGGTTATTTTAAATACTTTGCATGAATGTATTCAAACCACATTTATAAAATATTCAACATCTATTGACTGCATTATTTTCATACTTGGGAGCACAACTACCAATGATGTCATAGAACTCTTCAAATTGAAGAGCAAATGCAAATTAAAAGCTTTTTACGGTCACCGATTTAGGTCCGTCTATGAAACAGGGCAATGTACACTAACTAACTATATCAAACTAAAATAAGATCAAAACAAACTGAACATTGAAATCTGCAGATAAAGAGGATCAATCTCCTTTTAAATTCAACAAATACTCAAAATACTTTTTATTCAAATAAATATGTATAAACATTTTGGTTGAAAAATAAGGAAAAACTTCGTCTGTTTTTCAGAAAAGGCTATATTATAAAAACTTAAAGGCAGTTTATAATTAATGTCAGTTATAAGTCAACCAGTGACCTCACTGTTCTGTCCTCTAATATAACTGAAATACCACAGAAATGTGTCTGTTTTATGTTTTCCAGGTAATTTATTGTGAATTCCATTTTTCTGTGTGAAATTGTCTAATCTATACAATAGAAATGGTAAAATTTAAACTGGTATACATTCATTGTAACAAAAAAAATCTTATACTTTACTGGTAATTAAATTACACATATTTTCATGAACTGCTGCTCAAAGTAAAAACCTATACTGTAGTTTTATCGTAAAACACCTGGTCTAACAAGAGATCTGAGTTCAAATATCAGCAGGTACATGTTTTGAAAGAAGCAACTAAACTTAACAATGTATACATAAAACAATTATGTTGCGGGGAGTTGTCTTACTTAAACACTTATTACATTTTTATCTAGGCTTCTAGTGAAAACATTTTACTCCCCGTACCCTTTTCAAAAGCTTTTATAATTGAGCAATAACAATAAAAAAAAAAGGAACAGTTATCAACATTGATAACTTTGAAAATCTGAAAATGTTCAAGGTCTGATCAGATCTTTCACTATCCATTTGTTTTCAAACGACATATTTCATATACATGTATACATAATCAGTTGTTGACACTAAGTCTGGTACTTTTTTACAAATAACCTGATGCTGTTTCATGTTTTACAAATTAAAAACCAGGAAAGGAGATAGGTGTTGAAAGTGAAAATGTTGTTGAATAGGAACATATTGTTCATTTTGGATATGTTTATTTTGGATCAATTACACCATTCCTACAATGTATTCGGATTAGTCACAGACATCAAGTAATTGAAATCAGGCAAGGAGCTAAACTTTACCCTTTCCAACATACATCATTATAAATGGGACTTTTGAAAATATTTGTCAAAAATTACAGTTTTCTCAGTCTGTATGCATAGTGTTCTCATCTTAAAATGTCTCAAGATTATACATTCAGCCAGATCAAGCAAAGGTAGCCATCTGCCTTGGAAGATTGTTGTGTGGAGTATTTTAGTATTCTAGAAAGCCAGGGAAAACTGTTAGGTGAACTGAAGTACCATTGAAAATAATGTTAAGCTTAATTCACTCAATCAACCATGGTAAGAGTCAGTTTCCAATTATATTTATTACTAGTTTACAAATACATGTAACTGGCATTTGTAAAAATAAATCAGAACATTTTCCAATGCCTTCTAGTGTTGTTTGCCATCAACATCCTTGGAAATCTTACAGTCTGTTACAATCCTGACATAATAAAAAATAAAACAGTTATGTTCAAATTCAACTTAAATGTATGATAAGTTTGGTTTTTTTCAATATGTTTTCCAAATTCTGTTTTTCAACTTTCTACAATTTGCCATTTTAATTCGTTACTTGTTGGGGGACTGACACTGCTTAATTAATTGTCCTTCCTTTCACACGACCTAGGCTTTGCCTATTAACATATTAGTATAGCCTTTTCTATTGAAAAACAGACCACTGGTTCTAGTCTTTCTTTCATATTTTGACAAAGACTAAGTCATAGATATAGCTGCTTTTCCTGTTAAACTGAACAATGTAAACATTATTTTTATTTAATTGGCTGTAATTTTGTTTGTTTGCTACATTTACTGCAGTATTAAGGTCAATAACACTGGATAGTCGAGTATATGATAATTTAGCTGTTTTCTTGAATGTGGGCAACATTTGGCAGGACGGCTTCGGCCGAAATATACCGCGTACGAAATTACTAGGGTACGAAGTTACTGTATAACATACAATGACGTCATATTTGGATTTGTTTACATCCGGTTAGTTGAGAGCACATAAAACGACTGTTATTACACAAATTATCACATATCAGATTCCTTGTTTTCATTCCTTTATCAAGAAGGTATTGTCTTATTTAATTATTCGAACTAGAAGTATTTTTTGTTCTGTAATTTACTTTTCATCCAATCAAAACTCAGGAATTATTTGTCTGCTCCTGAAACCAGAAATATACCGGTTACGAAATTACTTGGTTACGAAGTTACTGATGCAGTCTAGTAAAACCGTAAACAAAATGGCAAAAAAGGAGTATTATGGGGTTTGAGATTTGAGATGTGAAAAACGGTAAGATTGTACTGAATTCTCGTTTTTTGATCTCTAATGATCATTTGGCGTCTGCTGCATGTCTAATCAGGGACGAGTAAATAACATGAATAACATGAAATATACTGAAAAAAAGGATAATCAAACACCAACTTAAAACATTAGAAACATAAATTTCTTTGCATATGTTTCATAAAAAAATATTTCAAAATAATCGCAAGCGTAACATTTCAAGGTATTTAAATTTAGATCAGCTTAGGTCAAATTATGCCACATGCGTCATGCGGTCCCTAAAAAAACTTTTGTTTTAGTAGAAATGAGTCTATACCATCACCAGAATGCATTGAATATATGACATTGAGTTTACATTAATTGTAAACATGTATAAGATGCACTGATTGATTTTAGTATTTTTAGTATTTTTACCTTGTTTGAAAGTGAAAGTAGGGAATTCGAAAGACCGGTTTTGTCCGGGTCCGATTTAGTCCAAAATGACAGTAACCATTTTTGTCAGGTGAATTCTTTCTTGCATTATAAAGTCGACTAATAAATAAAATAATCATTGGATCGCCTTTCTCTGCTGCTGTGACGTCAGAAAGTGTCTATATGTGGGGAAGGGTTAAATGTGTATTTCAAAACCTTTGCAGCAGCCACATTTTGAAAACATTGTAGGAAAAAAGGAGAAATTGCTAATAATGATTTTCTATAGTTTTGCCTTGACAATTTCAAAGTTTATTGCATATTTACTGTGTGAGGGAAAGGGTTAGTAGGACTTATTGCGCCTCTTTCAAACCGAGGTGACTGACTATATTGTTTGTACCTGACCCTTGTTGTAACAAATTGTCTATTGATACCAGATATATGAGATCATTACCGTTAACCAGGTATCATACACTAACAGTCATCTGCATTGACTAATTCTGGTCATTTTGATTGATTTGATGTTTTACGTCGCTTTCAACAGTTCTTTTAGTAATATAACGGCATTTCCTGGCGAAGTTACCAGTCCTACTGGTCCATTTATACCAGCCAGTCAGTCGTAATGCAAATCCCGCAACCCTTACCGCCAAGGAGGGCAGCCATTATTACCAAGGTATGACCCGACCGGGGATCGAATCCGCGATCTCCCGCGCCGGCAACACGGACGTATGTACTGTTTGCTACAGGTTTATTTTTTGCTTTTTTATACTTGAGTAAAACGATCATTTGATTGAGTTCCGCTTTTCAAGTGTTGTCGTCTGCTACATAAGGCGCAGTTTATCGCCTGTGTCATCGAATGGATTAACTATCTAAAAACATATCGTGCTAGTTTTGGAGAGGAAATCTAATATTGTCATTGTGTGTCTTCCTAATGCCCCGTGATGACCTGATAAGCCAATAGATGACGAGCGATAACTTTAGCGTGTAATACAATAATATGTTTATAATCTCGCGGAACAATTAACGTTTATGTAAAAATCCAATAGTCTTCCACACGTGAGTTAAATAAGCACTTTAAATGTTTTTATAAATTGTCCCTGACTGCGTCTTTGCAGCAAATGCCATTTACGAACACTCTGTCGCGCATGCTAACATGGACAGACGCTTTTCGCCTCCTGTGGATTTTCTGTTTCAGGAATCATTACTATATACCTCTAACCCCCTGAGACGGAATGTATCGGTCCATAATGTTGGTTTTCTCGTGGAACATGTGTATGGGGTAGCAGAAAACTTATCCTGTAAACAAGTTTCATTGATTCATTATGCTTTCCCGGCCCCAAATTTTCATTTTCATTTTTAGATTCTCAATTTTGCCTATGTGGTATTAGGTTTGCAGCTGATATTTTGAAATTTGACTATCATGTAGAATCGTATGAGTAATAAAAAAAAAAACATTTCGATGGCTTGACGTGAAACAGTTGTAACTAAAAACCTATTTTGAAACGCCCTGGTTTAGGAGCAATTTTGACACCTTTGTAAACAATGCAAATTTAGGTGCCATAACTCAAAACGAGCAATGGCACCTAAATTTCCATTGTTTACCAAGAAAAATGATTTAACGCTTTTAAACACGTTATGGCGAGGTGGTTAACCTTGGTAAAAAATACAAATTTTAGTTACAACCGTTTCACGCCAAGCCCTCGATTTTAACGTAAGATAATGGTAGCGAATCGGCCTATCAAATAACAGCCCATGACAATTAGCTGTAAATTGATTGGTAGATTTGATTTCTCTGGTTAGTTTTGATGGTGTTTGAAGACGATTTCAACGGTATTTTAGTTATAGTATAGGTTTAGTTTTAGTATAAACCGAAACTCAAGGCGGACAAATCACAAGGCAATATCAAGTGAACGGTACTAAAACACGGACACGTGTTCGGGTTCCAATGCTTGATTCACGAAAGACACAGGAATAGCGACATATCAAAATAAACATTCGGAGATTTCCTTTCAACCGTTATTAATATACAACAGATCTGAGGCAGTTGAATTCTAAAGCATCAAGGCACAGACACGAATACTATATAGAAATGAATGTATAACTATTGAATATGAGCAATAAACATGTTACCGTTTAGCAGCATTGTTTTCAGAAGTCGCCTGCTGCATAAAAATGCTAAAATGAGTTCATATGTGGGAAAGGGGTTAATAAATGGGAATTTTAATCTAACTAAACAGTTGTATAGTCGAAAGGGTTGTCACAACCTTTCCCCATTGGGGCTTCTTCAAACATGCCTGTTCTACTACATAGCGAGGAAGAACTACGACGAACAGACTTTGAGAAGGGACATAATGATGTTCACAGTGATGAATGTCGGTTTTAGTGTAATGTCGTCCATGAGTGTTGCTAAGTGATCTTGACCTTTTTAATCCTCTCCCACACACATCACATCTTAAGCAGACGAATAGCAATACATTTAGGCAAAATCATAAAAAGAAATCTCTATAAATGTAGTTTTTATTATTGAATAGAGATGCATACCTTGTGGGAAAAGGAGACATTTTTTTTATGAACTATTCAAGCTTATTGATTTAAGAAGCAATGATGCAAAGTTAGGATTGTCATTTCACCTTTCCAACATGCAGCCGCAATTGGACGCATCTGTAGCACACTGTTTTTGAAAACATTGTTACAAAAGCAGAAATTGCTAGTTATGGCACAATATATTCGACTCTTATCAAAGGTTATATTTGATTTTTATAGAGGGATTTGTAATCATCATTTGCTGAGATGTTTTTTAAAGTCGTCTATTTGTGTATGTGGGAAAGGGTTAATGACAAGATTAATAATATCCAAAATAGACATCGATTCGTTACGTTACGGGAGGAGTTAAACAAACTGGTAGATGTTATCATTCCCGACACGCAATAACTAGTGTTTGTTTTCGTGTTGTGGTTTTCGTGTGTCAGTTTAGTGATAACCTTACGTCTTGCTATTGCGTTTAACCCTTTTCCACATAAAACAAATCTACAGCATTCGATTTTGAAATCATCTTGGCAATATTATGAACACTCTATTGTGGGAAAAGGAGAAATTGCTCATTATGAAAGCTTCAGAAAATGTCTCTATATGTAGGAAAAGGTTAGTGTGTTTTGAGCAGCATCACTTGAAAATAAACCCGACCCCAGCACCAATACCAATCAGACTGGGTCTCCATGTAGTCTCATCATGAGCAATTTCACCTTTGGCCACAATGTTTTCAAATGTCATCAGCTGCTATTGCGTCAACATGAGTCTGCAGTTGGGAAAGAATTAACGATTGTTCAGTTAGATCGTAATAACCATTCATTTGAAAACCTCTAAAAGTGGGTTGCTGTATGATGTGGCTTACTCATTCTACACTTTACTGTAAGTAAAAAAGGTAAATAAAAATGTTTATTATTTATTATGATTTCGTTTTATAAATGAACTAAAATGGAACTGTGATTTATATTTGTCATGGATATATTTTGAATAATACTGACTGTTGGTATTTAAACCAAGACTCGATCCAGCGACCGACGGTAAGAAGACCGGTGATAGTCCGTGAGTTTTACAGTAACCCTTTTTACACACTCAACAAATCAGACGACTTTGAAAATATCTAGTCAAAGATATGGACATTTTCTTAAAAAGACGTCTTATTATTAAATAGAGTTGAAATCGGTGTGGCGAACTGTGAAATTGCTCATTATTACCTTTTGGGCCCAATATTTTCGAAGGTCGTCTGCTGCATATGCGTCAACATGCGTCGTTTTTAGTTGTACATATTTTGTAGGCATAACCTTTCTGCAGAGGTTTCAGTATAATGATTGTAAGACTAGATGGCGAAAAGAAAAGCTTCGGATTATACTCTGTGGAAACGAAAGCTGATCTTCATATTCCCTGATCACAAATACCCGTAGGTCGGTTTGCACATGACGGGGCTCTTAAAGGGGGGCGGGTTAAAACAGCAATGTCATGTTCGGTGTTATGATTCAGTCATCGTTTGTAACACGATATCCTTACATTATAATTACTATCAGTGCTTTTGATTCCTAAAAATAACAACCTTTTGCGTCGGATAGTTTTTTATCCCTTTCCCAATTAAAAGAGGCTTTCTGACGTCTCTACAGCAGACGGGTTGTTAAATATTGTGTCAAAAAGAGAAATTGAGCAATTTCTCCTTGTATCACAATATTTTCAACTTTATTCAAAAATCCATCTATTATTATTTGAGATATCCATATTTATGCCTGGATGTTTTTCAATGTCGTCTGCTTTATATTTGGTGTGTGTAAAGGGTTCATACAAACAGTGAGTATTAAACTAACAATGATTGGTCTTTATAGTATCACATATAGTTTAAAATAGATCAACATATATTGAAACTTAAATGCGCGGTAAGTAATGTTGATAAAAGGCACTTTTTTGAGGTTTGCACGTAGATTTAAAAGGGTAAAGATTGAACGTGGTAAGAATAAAGGAAGTATTGACATGATATTCTATTGAGCCTTGCATCATCATTGTCAAATTAAAATTTCACAAGCAAATTATCGTGTGATCTACGCGCTAACTTCACGCACCTTTTCTTTCATTGTAACATTCCTAAAACATAAAAGTATCAGTGAATACAAAAGATATGCGATATTCTAAATGTTCCGCTGTTCACAATATTCACTTTATTAAGATTCCGGTGAATAGAGAGAGAGAATTGCGGATGAACTTGAAACGTCGGATTTATTTTATACTCTTTGATCATGTTGTATTTTAGTCATATTTGAATGAAAGAAAACTAACAACAACCGAAGTTCGCGGTGCTAGTACCAGTGACCGATGCGTATACAATACAACACAATGCCATATACAGTATACTGTAGTGCATAACAACTACAAGTATTTAAACCAACAAAATAATGACAAGAGTCTATGTATGAATGGTGTTTACAATTGAGCAGAGGGAATGACTCTCTGCAAAGGCTATCATATTAATTCGCATATTTGAACAAACGTCAGGGTCAGCTATTGTCGAGTAATCCACAACACGGCATGTTGACTCAACATGTAACGACACTTCCGTTTGTTTTGGACAAAAACGCGTGATTATGCGAATGAACTTAACTATATGCATTCTTACAAGTAAAGTGTTTAAACGTTAAGAGATATATATCTCTGATTCAAATTCATATGTTGCGTTTGTGATGGCCAAATACGCATGGTTATGCGAAGTAACTTCACAAGATTTTATTCGTACAAAAATAGTAATTCATATGTTGATGGCAAAATAGTGTGGGTTTTTCATATTTGAAGATGTCTTTCATCTAGGGAGAAATTAAAAAAGAAAAGAAAAGAGGAAATTATCAGTCAAAATTAAACAGATTATCTCTAAGCTAGGCAGATACCTGTTTTAACATCATGAAATGTATAGATGTTAGTGAGATATACATGTATCTGAAAGTCATGTGTAGATATATCTTGTAAGAATTAATAAAACACTGCTTGATATACACGTGTCATACTTAAACCCTTTCCCACCTACAGACACGTTTTGACACAATAGCAGCAGAAGACTTTTGAAAACATTGTGGCCAAAGGTGAAATTGATCATGATGAGCAATTTCTCCTTTAGTCACAATGTTTTCAACTTTATTTAACAATTAAGCTATGTTTTATGGACATTTTTCAGGTTTTTGTCACTATGTTTTCATCGATATCGGGATACATAATACCGGTAGTACTTGTTACATAGGAAACGCTTTGATATAAGTATTACTGGTAGTACTTGTTACATAGGAAACGCTTTGATATAAGTATTACTGGTACTGCTTGTTACATAGGAAACGCCGTGATATAAATAATACCTATAGTACTTGTTACATAGGAAACGCCGTGATATAAATATTACCGGTAGTACTTGTTACATAGGAAACGCCGTGATATAAATATTACCGGTAGTACTTGTTACATAGGAAACGCCGCGATATAAATAATACCGGTAGTACTTGTTACATAGGCAACGCCGTGATATATAAGTATTACCGGTAGTACTTGTTACAAAGGAAAGGCCGTGATATAAATAGTACCGGTAGTACTTGTTACATAGAAAACGCCGTGATATAAATAATACCGGTACTTGTTACATAGAAAACGCCGTGATATAAATAATACCGGTACTGCTTGTTACATAGAAAACGCCGTGATATAAATAATACCGGTACTACTTGTTACATAGAAAACGCCGTGATATAAATAATACCGGTAGTACTTGTTACATAGAAAACACCGTGATATAAATAATACCGGTACTACTTGTTACATAGAAAACGCCGTGATATAAATAATACCGGTACTTGTTACATAGAAAACGCCGTGATATAAATAATACCGGTACTGCTTGTTACATAGAAAACGCCGTGATATAAATAATACCGGTACTACTTGTTACATAGAAAACGCCGTGATATAAATAATACCGGTATTACTTGTTACATAGAAAACGCCGTGATATAAATAATACCGGTAGTACTTGTTACATAGAAAACGCCGTGATATAAATAATACCGGTAGTACTTGTTACATAGAAAACGCCTTGATATAAATAATACCGGTAGTACTTGTTACATAGAAAACGCCGTGATATAAATAATACCGGTACTTGTTACATAGAAAACGCCGTGATATAAATAGTACCGGTACTACTTGTTACATAGAAAACGCCGTGATATAAATAATACCGGTAGTACTTGTTACATAGAAAACGCCGTGATATAAATAATACCGGTACTTGTTACATAGAAAACGCCGTGATATAAATAGTACCGGTACTACTTGTTACATAGAAAACGACGTGATATAAATAATACCGGTACTGCTTGTTACATAGAAAACGCCTTGATATAAATAATACCGGTAGTACTTGTTACATAGGAAACGCCGTGATATAAATAATACCGGTACTGCTTGTTACATAGAAAACGCCGTGATATAAATAATACCGGTAGTACTTGTTACATAGGAAACGCCGTGATATAAATAATACCGGTACTGCTTGTTACATAGAAAACGCCGTGATATAAATAATACCGGTAGTACTTGTTACATAGGAAACGCCGTGATATAAATAATACCGGTAGTACTTGTTACATAGGAAACGCCGTGATATAAATAATACCGGTAGTACTTGTTACATAGGAAACGCCGTGATATAAATAATACCGGTACTGCTTGTTACATAGGAAACGCCGTGATATAAATAATACCTGTAGTACGTGATACATAGGAAACGCCGTGATATAAATAATACCGGTAGTACTTGTTACATAGGAAACGCCGTGATATAAATAATACCGGTAGTACTTGTTACATAGGAAACGCCGTGATATAAATAATACCGGTACTGCTTGTTACATAGGAAACGCCGTGATATAAATAATACCGGTAGTACTTGTTACATAGGAAACGCCGTGATATAAATAATACCTGTAGTATGTGATACATAGGAAACGCCGTGATATAAATAATACCGGTAGTACTTGTTACATAGGAAACGCCGTGATATAAATAATACCGGTAGTACTTGTTACATAGGAAACGCCGTGATATAAATAATACCGGTACTGCTTGTTACATAGGACACGCCGTGATATAAATAATACCGGTAGTACTTGTTACATAGGAAACGCCGTGATATAAATAATACCGGTAGTACTTGTTACATAGGAAACGCCGTGATATAAATAATACTGGTAGTACTTGTTACATAGGAAACGCCGTGATATAAATAATACCTATAGTACTTGTTACATAGGAAACGCCGTGATATAAAGTATACTGGTAGTACTTGTTACATAGGAAACGCCGTGATATAAATAATACCTATAGTACTTGTTACATAGGAAACGCCGTGATATAAATAATACCGGTAGTACTTGTTACATAGAAAACGCCGTGATATAAATAATACCTATAGTACTTGTTACATAGGAAACGCCGTAATATAAATTATACTGGTAGTACTTGTTACATAGGAAACGCCGTGATATAAATAATACCGGTAGTACTTGTTACATAGGAAACGCCGTGATATAAATAATACCTACATGTATAGTACTTGTTACATAGGAAACGCCGTGATATAAATTATACTGGTAGTACTTGTTACATAGGAAACGCCGTGATATAAATAATACCTATAGTACTTGTTACATAGGAAACGCCGTGATATAAATTATACTGGTAGTAATTGTTACATAGGAAACGCCGTGATATAAATAATACCTATAGTACTTGTTACATAGGAAACGCCTTGATATAAATAATACCGGTACTACTTGTTACATAGGTAACGCCGTGATATAAATAATACCGGTAGTACTTGTTGCATAGAAAACGCCTTGATATAAATAATACCGGTACTACTTGTTACATAGGAAACGCCGTGATATAAATAATACCGGTAGTACTTGTTACATAGAAAACGCCGTGATATAAGTATTACCGGTAGTACTTGTTACATAGGAAACGCCTTGATATAAATATTACCAGTACTACTTGTTACATAGGAAACGCCGTGATATAAGTAATACTGGTAGTACTTGTTACATAGGTAACGCCGTGTTATAAGTAATACTGGTAGTACTTGTTACATAGGTAACGCCGTGATATAAGTAATACTGGTAGTACTTGTTACATAGGTAACGCCGTGATATAAATAATACCTTTAGTACTTGTTACATAGGAAACGCCGTGATATAAATAATACATGTAGTACTTGTTACATAGGTAACGCCGTGATATAAATAATACCGGTACTTGTTACATAGGAAACGCCGTGATATAAGTATTACCGGTAGTACTTGTTACATAGGAAACGCCGTGATATAAATAATACCGGTACTTGTTACATAGGAAACGCCGTGATATAAGTGTTACCGGTATTACTTGTTACATAGGTAACGCCTTGATATAAATAATACTGGTAGTACTTGTTACATAGGAAACGCCGTGATATATAAGTATTACCGGTAGTACTTGTAACATAGGAAACGCCATGATATAAATAATACTGGTAGTACTTTCTGGGAAAGGACAGTAACACAATTGCAAAACAAGACAATAGTAATGAAAAGTATCTTACAAATAACTGGCTGTATGAATCGAGTTCTTTACAGAAACGAAAGGTAAAGAAAACCCATCATACAGTATCTAAAATAAACATCGAAGTAAACAAACTAAACAAAATAAAATAAACATCGAAGTAAACAAACTAAACAAAATAAAATAACATGAAATAGTCTACTTTAAACAATGCGGCGCTCAAAGTGTTAAGGACATACGATTCAAAAGGCAACTTGAAGAAGTTAAATCGATGCGTTTCTATCAATTTCTACTTGAACGCTGAACATAGACCAATCTACTTGCAAGGACAACATGCAACCTAATAGCTGAAATCAAAGTATGCTTCTTCCTTTATGTCCATTTTCAAGGACAATCCTTCGACACCATGTTACTTACAGCTGATTAACTCTTTCAGCGTCGAATTGTTTAAAGTAGACTCTTCCATGTTCAAACTCGGACGACTCTATGTTCATGTTATAGGATTTTTGGAATATTTTTATAACTCACAGCCAAACAATGCAGATTTCAGGTGAGACAGCTCGTTGCGAGCTGACTCACCTGAATCTGTATTGTTTGCAAAAAAGCTTAATATTGCCTTTGGCGCTGAAAGAGTTAAAATCCACACTGTATTTTCAACAACGTGAGGTTAACGCCCGAATGTCCAACTAAATGAGTTTGCGGTTTCCTTTCGATCGATTCTAGTAAATAATAAATGAGTCATACAGACACCAAACCCCGGTTTTTGAATCATGTCCAGTTTACTATCCTTCAGCCAATAAACCGTTAACATGATATGGAAGTTTTACAGTTGAGGATAACATTTTATATCTCGAAAATATTAAAATTATAGTTTGACTTCATACATACAAATATTCTGGTAAAATGGGAAATTACATCCCTTGAGCAATTTCTACTTTGCCGACACTATTTTTGTATGTTGTCCGCTGTAAAGTCGTCAGTCAAGTAGCGTCTATAGGAGGAAAGTGGTTAAATAAATCTACATAATCGACCTTTCTGATTGAGACACTTATTTCTTCATTACATTAATTTTGAGACTGCCAGTCATCGGGAAAATGCACCAAATTACGAAGATTGTACATACATTCAAAGATTAAACCTTTCCTACATAACATACATACTTTTTATTACGCACCTGCAGGGGACGCCTTTTGAAAACATTGTGGAAAATGAAAAAATTGCTCATTATGAGCAATTTCTCCATTTGCCACAATGTTTTCATCTGCAATCAATAATACTACTTTCGTTTAAAGAGATTTTCCATATGTGTGCCCAGTTGTATTCACATTTTTCTGCTGCAAATTTGTTGTACATGTATATGGGAAAGTGTTAAACAATTACATGCAGTCTGAATCATACGTGTTTAATTTAAAGATAAACCTCATGTTATAATCAGGGAGTTGTTGAATGACATAATGTGTCATAATGACTGACCATAAGCTGGACCAAGCCCTCCGGTCTAGATGACCGATTTATTTACGTTTCTTATGTCAGATGGTACCGAACACATGCTGACACCACCACCACCACCACCAACAACAACAACAACAACACTAATAATAATTATTATAATGAAGGGCCACTTCACACGAAAACAGCCCTTCAAACTAACGTTTTTATAATGATTTAAAACAAATTACGTGTTGATCCTTATATTTGGAAGTTTTTTGTATCATGTGTTTTGCGCACTTTCAGCAGTGGTACAGTCATATTACGGCGTTTCTTGTGTAAACCAGTATATATATATAGTACTGCTGGTAAGCTTATCCTGACACCAGCCCTCCAGTGGTCATGCTATCTCCACAATCTGCTCGCCAAGGAAGGAAGCCACTACTACCATTTCTCATGTACTTTGTATGACCCGAATGGGATTCGAACACAGGACTCCCGCCCTGGAAGTGGACGGTCTAACCAGCGACACAGTCTTTATCAGGTAGCTGAAATCAAGTTTAATTTACATGACGAACAGGGAAGACTATGATCGGACTGCCAGGCCGTTCAGACTGATCTCTGTATTTGTTGGTCGCAACCTCAGCTTTGATTTGTCATTATCGTTATGGCGCGCCGTCCTCATTATTAACACAAACAATTGGGTCACAATTGTATTATTATGTAAGGCGTTACATCTACGGGTGTTGTGCATGTATGAGTACAGTAACGTATTTTGCTATACATGTGACATAGAGCGAATCCGGGGGCTCGGGCAAGGCTTCACTGATGGGATTGTGTTGATCCGTTTGAGTTTAACGACGTTTAAAACACGCACCCTAAGTTCAAACTAAGATAACTCAATATATTGTCCAACGACAGTTACACCACAGTGACAAGTTCGTCTACCAATATTTATCCTGATTTTGTTCTGATCCAGGACTACATACAATAATCTCCCGACGCAACTGGCTGCTTTTCTACATATATCATTTTAGCCACTGTTTGCATTTGAACAAGATCTTTTACCGTCTGTAGTGACTTCTGAATGTCTAGAGTGTTGGTACTTTGTAGTTACCTGCCCATGTCATTACGTTACATGTTTACTAAAGTACGCTGGGTACCAGCGACGATCTTTGGATGATAAATGGATCTGTGTGTTAATTAATCATTTCAGTCACTTATTTTCTATTGCCTCCTATATTTCATTACTTTGTATCAAAGTTTATGTCTACGTTAATTAATTCAATAATATATAAATTTGGCAAAACAGAGGTGCTTCGACCTAGGCATGTGTACATGTACTGTGAAAAAGGTTGTTTTGTATTATCTTTGATTTTTAGAAAGCACATTATTTTTACGAGTTACAACAGTATATTATTTGTATCACGGCCAGGGGTCTTAGCTTGGCAATAATCAATGTGTAGGCCTCTCGTGAGAAAATCAACAAAGTATCGACCCGGATCAGCCTAAGCATGCCAAACAGGCCTACCCGGATATACACTTTTCGCCTCCTGTGGATTTTCTGTTTCAGGAATCACTACTCTATCTATTCCCCCCCCCCCCCCCCCTTAGACGGAATGTGTCGGCCGGATCAGTCTGCGACAGCGCGGGCTGATCTGGTCGATACATTACGCAGATGCATATCGCCGCAGCTGCATTTTGGAGCATTTTTAGAAAAAATGTGTAGGCACGTGCCTACAGTGCCTAAAGAGAGCTACGCCCCTGACGGCAAGACCATATATGTATCCGTCCATGGCCCCTTGGTTACTAGACAGTTACTAGGCTGGGAAGTGTGCATTGTTCTTCGACACTCAAAAATAAATGCCGCGAATTTGCAGTTGTGTTGTATGTGGTAAAGGGTGAATTTCATCGCGGGCCGATCTTGGTATATCCTGGTGGTATAGTTCGGCCTGTTGCTGGTTTACTTGTATTGCTAAATAGACATATGAGCCGTCCAGTGAGAAAACCAACATTATTGACTCTGCGTAAAGTATCGACCCGGATCAACCTAAGCATACCGAGCAAGCTAACCCAGACAGACACTTTTTACCTCCTGTGGTTTTTTCTGTTTCAGGAATCATTACTCTATACCTCTTTCTATCTGAGACGGAATGTGTCGGCCCGGATTAGACTGCTCGGAGTGCGCAGACCGATGTGGTTCGATACAATACGCAGAGGCCGTCATGTTGGTTTTCTCGCTAAATGGATAAATGTAGGTAAAGGTCGGGATAACAACGTTAATGAAACCAATGTTTCTGGACGGCTTACCGGTTTTTAAACGATTGCTTATTTAATTTGCTAATTCAGAAGCTATTAGTCTTTCCGTGGTTATTCCCCCCACTCCACCCAGAATTCGACACGTAATCAGAAAATAAAAATAAACCACGCTTCATAGCAAATGTGTTATCGTTTCTCCAGAAAAACCGCTCTGTGTGGATGAACGTTTGTATTCGACTTCAGGAATAGGCAAAGAAGCTTTGCAGCAATTGTGTTGTTTCTATATTACTACAAACGTGTATATACTAAAACCTAAAACATGGAGTGACTGATTGACTTACCATATATCTAATGTGGGGCGCTCTTCAGATGCCACGGTTCAATGAGTTGTGGTAGAATTAGTTAAAACGATTTTACTGTTTGCCAATAAATTATATCAATTAAGTTATGAAGTAATCAGGAAAGTAACTATTTTGATCACTATGACATTTTCTGACAGGAGTGTGTGATTCATTATATAAATAAACCACGCGGCCGTTGACCATTGACAGGTGTACTTTAATATACAGAACGTTTAACCCTTATCCCGCTGAATTCACACACCTTTTAGGTAAATAAATATACTAATGTCAATTTATTTTGGAACACTTTTCATAAATTTAGCATAAAAAAGCGTGCTTCATTTCTTTTATTTAAAAAAAAAAAAAAAAAAACCAGTCTTTAAAATGACTTTCCGATTTGGCGCTCAGGGTTGTGGGAGACAGCATTGCGAGCGACTGTTGCATCGCTGTAAGGTTAAATAATTATGGTAGTCTTGGTTATTCACATAAGAACAAGCATAACATGAGATAAACATGGTTGGAAGCGACCTAAAACACCATTCAAACATTAACGCAAATAAAAGAGAAACCCCTTTCCAGCTGTCCAATAGCCGGTACAAGTTCACCATATCTGTGTCAGCCTGCTTGTATGGTCAGTTTAACTGGACAATAAATCATATATTGGGTCATTATTCATCGTGATCTGTCTGATGTAAGCATACATAGGTAAATACGGCCTAGTAATGATCTAACCTTTTCTCTAGTATTTCCCTCATACTATAATTATACTTATCATGTCACTGCAGCAGATTGCTTTAAAAACAATGTTAGAAAACAACAACATGCTCTCGATGAGAAATTTCAACTATTCCCTCAATGTTTTCATTTCGTTTTCTATATAATACTCATGTTTCCATATGGCATATGAGCCGTCCCGCTAGAAAACCAACATAATGGCCTCTGCGTAATGAATCGTCCCAGATCAGCCTGCGCATTCCGCGCACACTGATCCGGGCCGACATATTCCGTCTCAGGGGGGATAGACGTATAGAGTAATGATTCCTGAAACAGAAATCCACAGGAGGCGGACAATGTATATCCGGGTAAGCCTGCGCGGCCTGCTTATGCTGATCCGGTTCGATACTTTACGCAGAGTCCACACTGTTGGTTTTCTCGCGGGACTGCTCAATTATATATCTATCTTAAGATTGACTTCCCAAAGTAGATAATTCTATAATTTTATCGGTAAACGATGAGTTTTACCACATCGGATAGAAGCAGTTTTGTCGTCTGTTTCGAAAGATCTAGACGCTCCGATATTGCAATCGTGTCTTGATTCTCCTTTAGACAAAGATACACCGGTTCGAGCTATTGCAATGACATTAAGTAGGAAAGTACTGATTTCCTTTTCGCTCAAAGTTGCTGGCATATTAGCTCAGAAAGTGAAATTTGATAGCCAGTAAGGTGCGTGTAAAGGTAATTTAATAGTCAGAAAAATGCGTGTACAGGTAATTTAATAGTCAGAAAAATGCGTGTACAGGTAATTTAATAGTCAGAAAAATGCGTGTACTGGTAATGTAATGGCTAGATAAGTGCGTGTCCATTTTTGAAATAGTTCACAACAGCTTAGTTGTATTTGTCAAAAGTTACGATTGTTGCTATCACAAAACAGTGTATACAGACAGTGGTGGCTCTTGCAACATTCCATGTGTGCCTGGATCTTCACTGTACGCATGTTCGCAAAAACATTGTCGTACGTCCAGCTTATTAGCTAAACAACCTAATTCACGGATACACATGCCATACAGTGTATTCACATGTTTATCCTAGAAGGCATGATATTGAATACTATTTTCGCCAGAGGTTGCCGACACACAATCCATTTAAATAATTAGTTCATACTGGATAAACCAGTTAACTGCTGGAACCAAACTTTATGAAGCCAGTGCCACGGCAAGCCGGCGCATCCGCGCAGATACGTTAGATGGCATTACTCTATATTGCTGGCTACTCAACTCAACAGTTTGACTTGATATTCATATAATTGGCTATGGAGTCTTACAAATGCAATCTAAACAAGTACATTTTAAAATTTCAACATTGAAAGTGTTAATTAATTATGTAAAGTGTTCATGTACTGTCGTCGGTCAACGTACGGGTGTTACTACTTTGATTTTATTACACTAACAGAACTTGACTAACGCAATTTGGGAATACCTCGTCACACTAAAATCTACCTTCGTGACTTAAGGACTAGCGGTGACCCAGTTCGGTTTGGTTTTGATCTACAATGTTTGCTATTTAACTATTCATGCAGACATTCTGACAGCTTACTGCGAACGTTTATGATTAAGATCCTATGATACATGTAAGCAAACATATGAAGGGTTTTAAACCTAGAGAAATAATTAAAGTTCTAATTACTCGTACGATTACACATATATAGTACTGGGACCTCGCGCTAACTCGAAGTCAAAACGGAGCCATACCATATACCGAGTAATCGAAGTGTTCGAGGGATCGCTGGATTCATTCATTTATTGTCAGCTTATATTGTCAGTAATGCAATTATACTAAGGTAGCTATTATAACAAGCAAAACAATGATAAAATCAGCACAGTAACAGTTCTGATTGCTCGAAAGAAAAATCAGAACTTTATCCCCGTCTTATCCTGATATAATATATGTCCATTGGAACATTTAACCCTGTCTTATTATGACTAAATCTGTCCATGGGAACATTTACCCCTGTCCTATCCTGATAGAATCCGTCCGTTGGAACATTTACCCCTGTCCTATCCTGATAGAATCCGTCCGTTGGAACATTTACCCCTGTCCTATCCTGATAGAATCCGTCCGTTGGAACATTTACCCTGTCTTATCCTGATAGAATCTGTCCATAGGAACATTTACCCCTGTCTTATCCTGATAGAATCTGTCCGTTGGAACATTTACGCCTGTCTTATCCTGATTGAATCTGTCCATTGGAACATTTAGCCCTGTCTTATCCTGATATAATCTGTCCTTGGGAACATTTACCCCTGTCTTATCCTTATAGAATCCGTCCATTGGAATATGTACCCCTGTCCTATCCTGATAGAATCCGTCCGTTGGAACATTTAACCCTGTCTTATCCTGATAGAACCTGTCCATAGGAACATTTAACCCTGTCTTATCCTGATAGAATCCGTCCGTCGGTACATTTAACCCTGTCCTATCCTGATTGAATCTGTCCATTGGTACATTTAACCCTGTCTTATCCTGATAGAACCTGTCCATAGGAACATTTAACCCTGTCTTATCCTGATAGAATCCGTCCGTTGGTACATTTACCCCTGTCCTATCCTGATAGAATCCGTCCGTTGGAACATTTAACCCTGTCTTATCCTGATAGAACCTGTCCATAGGAACATTCAGCCCTGTCCTATCCTGATAGAATCCGTCCGTTGGTACATTTAACCGTCTTATCCTGATAGAATCCGTCCGTTGGTACATTTAACCGTCTTATCCTGATAGAATCCGTCCGTTGGTACATTTACCCCTGTCCTATCCTGATAGAATCCGTCCATAGGAACATTTAACCCTGTCTTATCCTGATAGAATCCGTCCGTTGGTACATTTACCCCTGTCCTATCCTGATAGAATCCGTCCATAGGAACATTTAACCGTCTTATCCTGATAGAATCCGTCCGTTGGTACATTTAACCGTCTTATCCTGATAGAATCCGTCCGTTGGTACATTTAACCGTCTTATCCTGATAGAATCCGTCCGTTGGTACATTTAACCCTGTCTTATCCTGATAGAACCTGTCCATAGGAACATTTAACCCTGTCCTATCCTGATAGAATCCGTCCGTTGGAACATTTACCCCTGTCCTATCCTGATAGAATCCGTCCGTTGGAACATTTACCCCTGTCCTATCCTGATAGAATCCGTCCGTTGGAACATTTAACCCTGTCTTATCCTGATAGAATCTGTCCATTAGAACATTTACCATTCCGTTTTATCAGAATCTTCACCAGGGTCAAGCCTATGTACGCAAAATGCGATCATTGTAGATCTGGATCGAACGGTGCTGGTGTAAAGCTTAATATTGATAAACAATGTTCATAAAAGCCAACGTTAACATTTTCCTACGGACCGGATCAATTGTTATTTTTGTATTAGGTTAACAATAAGCTGTTGATTGACATCGTGTAAATAAACATGAAAACCAATTACCGGGTAGATTTGTCATCAGAAGTCTTCCATAAACAATGTCAATGACATCTGCAGAGAAATCGTATTGCTTCTGTCCAACTGTATCCGTTAGGAACTTTTCGGCTAAACTAGTAAACATGGATACACTCAAAATACAGGCAGTGAATCGGCTTCCCACTTTGCTGATTGATTGTTTGTTTGGATCGCGTTTAACACATGGTTCATGTTGAGCAGTCTGATGTGGGTCTGATCATCTCGTACTTTCGCGAGGGTGGTTTTACTATGACGTTATATATACATGTTTTGCATTTAATAAGGAAGCGTAAACAGAAAATAGTATATCGTGTTACAAAACATAACAAAGACAGTATAATAACTACCCCAATTAGTTAATAGTATCGCCCCCGCAAAACAGATAATAATAAGAAAACAGAAACTGACACGCCCACCTTTTTTTTTTTAATATTAATCATTTTCATTTATCGGTCAAAATTTCAATCCAAGTATTACGTTCGCAATACCATTCACTATATGCGTTTCTATAAAGGAAATTTCAATTCATGGAACAACTACATGTAATCTTTGACTGCTGGAGACGATCATGTGCCAATTTAATTCAATTAAATACTTTAATCAAGTAGTTCGGACTCCGGCCAATATATAAGCAGTATACATATATAAACATAAATAAATAATTCTATACTTGAAATAACATGAAAGATCATGTGCCACTAGTATATATCAAGGCCAGCCGACAGCTCCACGCGGACTGACCAGGCTCTATACTTGCTGGCTGCTAAACTAATATTGGCTATGGACCTTTTAAAACGCCCATTTTAATAATTTATTATTGATAGGGGTAAATAAATAGTAGATACCAGGAGAATTTTAAAACGCAAATGCCAAGACAAGTCCATTTCAAGAATTTAGTATTGATGGAGGTAAATAAATAATAGATACCAGGAGAAGTCTTGATCGAATATAACAGAGGCAGTAGACCAATCTGTATCTTCGCTAGTGTGTCACTTCTCGGTTAGTGGTTGAGTGGTGTGACTCAATTGTTGACTAGCTCTTACACATATCTGATCTGTCAGACCCGTTTAGGTTTGGCACGGCATGACCGAAAGGTTGACTACCACTTACATAACATGATACTTTGAAAATATATAAATTTCGTATGACCTGGCCATACGAAAACTGGCATTCGGAAGCTTTTACAATTTATGCCGGTCGCGATCAAAGTGTACACTCGTATCGTCGATCTTTGGTCATGACCGTTTATTACAAACTTCTAGGATGCTTGACCCGCGTGATCTCGAGCAGAGAAGGTCCAGAACAGCTGCGTGTATGTGCGTATTTATCGATCCCTACACTGGTCGTAAATGCCGTAATGTTAGTTTTCCCTGGAGCGTCATCCTTAAATGCACATTATAAATGTCGGAAATACAGTAAAAAAGGGAGATTATCGTAACATCGTTCTAAAAATAAACCGTAGAATAATCTGGATATATACGAAAAGACTCCGATGTCACCCGGTTTTGCCTATGACTAGATTGAAATGCTTTGTTTGTAGTGTGTATTACGTCGGATTAAAAAAACCTCGGTTCTATCACGGTGTTTCTATGTAAGTCATCAGCGCAACTGGTCCATTTATCCTGACACTATCCTTAGCGCCAAGGAGGCAAAGCCGTTACTTCCATTATTAAAGTCATTTGTATGACCAGGCCATGGATCTAACCGGCTACTACCAGCATCCGAGGCGTACGCTCTACCACTACACCACTAAGGTGATTGATTCTGCGTTGGTTTGATAATTTATAATTCAAGGACAGCAGGTGTTTTTCTCCTGGAGCGGTGCTCATAGACTAGCAGACAATACAGATGAGTCAATGTCGCGTGTATTATCTATATATCTATATTATCAATACCCGGCTGATTATCTATTCTTGTCTTTTTGTCTTTTGAAAAAAAAAAGGTGAGCAATTTATTCAATCACTTCATGTCACGCAAACGCAGGTAAGAAGTGGATCCGTTTACACACACACACCATGTAAGTCACGGCATGCAAACGACATGGTAGAAAATCGTATATACAACATTTTGATTGATTCATTATGTCAAAAGTCTGAAAGAATGTTGACAGAGATGGGAATCGAACGCACAACCCCGGGATTGACAGATCTACCGGCGCTGGGCTTATATATCTTTTGAAGATCGCGACATCGCAGATCCGTCTGTAACGGGATGTGATTTGATCAGAGCTTTACATACGGAAAATCGCTCTTACATCTTTAAAATTACTTAAAGTCTGTCATAGTATTTAAGCGCGACGCGTGGACGTTAAATCTCCGTTTGGTTCAAAGCCATAATGGTGAAATAACATGAAACAAGTAGGGCTAACCTTCTACAGTTTTAACAATAGATTTACGTGTATCTATAAATATTACACGAAGGCGGTAAGTGATCGCTCTGGCAAGACTAAGCGTATGTACATGCTCATCTGAGTCTCCACTGTGTGTATCTGTTATACCATCCGTCAGTCTTCACTGTGTGTATATGTTATACCATCCGTCAGTCTTAGACGCCGAGCGCTATACTATAGTTACCACACATTATGTTCTAGTTGATTTCCAAAACTTACCGTATGCGTCATATTGTGTTTTTTTCTTGTGACGGGGTTCTACTAATTATCGATTACTCAATAAATATCAAATTTACAAACAAATCCCTTTTTTTATATTTATTATGAATGAAAACACCCACACAGGTGATTAGAAATAAAAACCAATGTTAATCTTCCAGTTGTTCAAATGTTGATGACCCATTTCGACCCTGGACTCAAAGAGACCAGACGTATTCTATATAGTATATCATGTTGTATGCTATATCTATCTGTTGTAATCAATGATTCAGAAATGATTCCTATATATCATGGGAAAAGGGTACAAGTAAGTGAAGATCCAGGTGTTTGCCAATCACATTACTTAGCATTAGCATCTTAGAAGCTTCTATCAACGTGTGCAGATTATATTAAGACGGAGCAGATATACAATCTGATCCGAACCTACACTGTTCAGAGATTCCAAAATGTATTTACCTTTACCCGTGCACTGACTCATGTACACTGAATTGATAAATACTGTCTTGATTTACTCACTATCTGGGTGTCATGTCTTATTCATTGATGACACAAGGTAGGGTTCGCGTCAGGATAGAACAAAAGATAAGCCGAGCCCCGGTAGCGACGAGGGCTTACAATCCAGGGGTTGTGAGTTCAAACCCCAGCTCAGCCACAATTTACAAAAGTCAATGCGACAAGCGTCATAGTCGTACACCAATATGTCTAACAGTCGATGTGGAAAAGCAGCCAGTTACTTGGAAAGGCTCTTGTGTGGAGTACTGGAGTGAGTGAAAGTTGAGAAACACATGGGTAGGTGAACTGGCCGAGAAATGACTGTTTGAAAACGTCGTAAATTCCCAATCAGTCAAATATTCTTGTACATCTATGCGATCATTAAATGGTCTGTGTATACACACAGGTCCCTCAACAGGTCTCTCAAATGTTAACCGCCTCGGTGGTGTAGTGGTAGAGCGTCCGCCTCGGTGCGGGAGGTCACGGGTCAAACCAAATACTCTTAACATGGAATTAATGGCTCCTCTCCTTGGTGATCTAATTTGCGGTAGCATTACGACTTACTTGGGGTGCAGACAACTATGGAGAACTAGAGCGAGCACAATATTATGCATGTAAGCGCTTTATGTGCGCTAAGCAGAAAGCATCAAATTTGCCATTATAGGAGATTGTGCGCGTTACCCTTTTTTATATAACATCACGAAAACGTTGTATAAACTATTGGTTAAAAGTAATAAGGATGCCACAATCACGATTTGTAAAGAAATGTTATGATATGGTGTTAAATGATGATGTAAACGGCCGTACTAATTGGGCAACAAGTATAAGATTAATCTTACAGAGAAACGGTTTTGGGATAGTATGGCAAAATCAAATGGTTGCATCAGAACCTTTATTCTTAAAATTGTTTGTGAACAGACTAAAATATTGTTTCCTTCAAGAGTGGAACGCCTCAATAAATTCGAACCCTAAATTAGATAGTTATCACAAGTATAAAAATGAATTCAGTTACGAAAAATATCTTGAAGTGCTTGACATACAGAAATATATATATTTATGTAAATTTTAGAGTTGGAGCACATGAACTTGAGATTGAAAGAGGTCGTTATCAAAATATTCCTAGAAGAAATAAGATTTGTGAATTATGTAAAACGAATGTCATTGAAAATGAGTACCATTTTTTGCTTTGTTGTGACTTTTATGACGACATTAGAAAGTCATACATTCCTAGTAAATATTACACCATACCTAGTATACAAAAGTTTGATATTTTAATGTCATCGCAAAACGAAAAAATGATTAGATGCACATCTTCTTATTTATTCTATGCTTTCAAACGAAGAAATGGTTTTATTAAACAAAGTGAAAGTGGTTAGATATATTGTGTATACAGGTCCCTGTATCCTGGCAACAGCAATGACAATGACAATGACAAATATTTTATTGATGTAAAGCCATCGACCCATAACAACATGTATAACATATAATACAACATCCGTCAGCGTACCGCACGCTTGTCACAGATATTCAGATATATATACCAACAAACATAACACTTATATTGGCGTTTGAAATGATTACACACATATATAATATATACATTCACAAACATCCTAGTACCGGTAACTTACCAAAGAAACGCCGTAACTTAACTGAAACATTGTTGAAAGCGGCGTAAAACAGCAAACAATATACAATAAAGTTCTCAGTTTGCATTTTCATTTATAGAATACCTAGAAGTAGCTCCATTAGAATAAGGATGAAGCAATTGTTTTGATAATAATGTTATCAAATATTCAGTGAATTACCCCGTAAACGCATACAATAGGGGATCCTTCAATGTATGATATATTAGTTGATGTATTTATATTTTTGAATTTCATTTAAACTGAAACTTTTACTTTTAAAAGCGAATCAGTGATATAATCATATCAAGAAAACAGCACAGAAGCAGTTCTGATTGCTCTTCTTAGCCATCAGAACTGCTGCTTCGCTGTTTAAAAATAAAATAGATCTGCTTCAGGAATGAGTTAAACAATACATTTGAATGATCAATTGTTTGAGTTATCTGAAGTCCACCACTATAGTAGTAGACATAATGAATATATTATTTACACTTAACAAACAAAGTATATGCATATGTTATTCTATCGAGAGCGTAAATTTAAACCAATGGGGAACAGCAACGTGTTCAGCTTTAAGAGTACATTCTAGAAGTATATAACAGAAAGACATTGGTTACATATTGAACAATATGCTATTAAACTGACTAAACGCATCACTTTTCAAGCGGACCATTATAATTGCCTTAGTCACATTTGGACACGATGAATGATTTCTAGAGTTAATAAAAACAAATATTCAAATAGTTCGAAATTCGATTCTCATTAATTTCCTTTTAAAGAAAGATCAGGCAGAAATAGAAATATCAATTTCATAAAACTCAAACATTTCCCAGAGTAAAACAAAGAATCAGTATTGTTGTCGCATTTTCTAGCATCGGCATGTTTATTGAAACGTATGTATACAAACAAATACGAGCGTATATAGACATAAATATCGTGAGAAAGTTTTTTGTTTTTTTCTTCAGAAATGTAATATTATCCGTACATAGGTAAACATGAATGAGTCACGTCACGCGAAAACCGACCTTTCGACGGATTAGTTGTAAAGTACCAGCATATTGCAAATAGTTATTGTTCGGTTTTCATCTTAACCGTCTTCCCACATACAACAAATCTGCAGCGGACGACTTTCAAAACATATTGGCAAACATATGAAACAGCTCTATAACTGATAGTATAATTGAAGTTGAAAATATTGTGACAAAAGGAGAAATTGCTCGTTTTGAGCAATTTCTCCTTTTGTCAAAATGTTTTCAGAAGTTGTCTACAGGTGTCAGAAAGGAAGGAAGGGTTCAGTGTTCTATTGGGGCAACAAAACTGCTCGTAGGAACCAAATGGCGAGAAGGAAAGATTCTGATCGGACAGCAGTTAGGTTTGAAGATCGGTTTGCGTGTGTCGTGACTTTATATTATACATGAAGTTAGCATCAAAAAAGTGTGGTAGTTATAGCATTATTGACGGTGGGAGTGTGTGTGATACTTATAACACTATTGGCGGTTGGAGATTGTATGGTAATTATACAATACAATACAATACACTATCTTTATTCAGCATTAAACATCTTAATACAAACGTTTATAGCCTTCATCTATTACAAAATACACATTTATAAGCCGTCATAATGACAAAGGATGAAACAACTTTTTACTTATTAAGAATTGTAAACGTAAAGCATAGAAATACTTTGTCAAAACTACGCTTATCGTCACATCATTTATATAGAGACTGGGAGACACAGAGGCATTCCGAGATGTGATCGAATTTGTGACGAGTACCATTTCGTTGTAATATGTGATAAATACGAGACATTAAGACACCAGTATATCCCTCGATACTACTATACGAGACCAAGCATGTATAAATTTATTGGGCTTATCCAATGTGAGAATGTTAAAACTTTAAATAACTTAGCAAAATATGTGATATGTGCCCAGAAACTAAGAACATAAAAACTTTTAAATCACCACTCTCGTATTAACTATAATACGTTGACGTTATAGTTGTTTGTGTTTGAGTGTGTGTTCGTAAGTGCGTGTGTGCGCGTGTGCGTGAGTGCGTGCGAGAGTATATGATATTTCTGCATTATTTACCATTTTTGTTATTAATCTCTGTATTTGCATGCATCATTAAGCATCGACTGTTCTGTTTCAGGTGTGAGCAAATAAAACTGCGTAAAATACTAAAGGTATACTTTTAATCTCTCAAATGTTAATATTTTCCCCCAGGTGCTATAAAAGCAGGCGACATTAAAATGCCATTACGATTAACCCTTTCCCTCATACAGACGCTTTCTGACGCCTCTGCGGCAGACGACTTTTGAAAACATTGTGACAAAAGAAGAAAGTTCTCAAAACGAGTACTTGCTCCTTTTGTCAAAACGTTTTCAACTCTTATCAGTAATTATACCTTCATTTTCAGAGATTTTCCATATTTTCTTCTGGATGTTTTCAAAGTCGTCTGATGCAGATGTGTTGTATTTGGGAAAAGGTTAAACGGTTCAATAGTAACAAAAGACAGCTGAGAACTCTTAGATTGTAATACTTCCCACAGGAATCAATTTTAAAATTATTGATTCATTACTGACCAAAGAAGCAGATCGATGAAAAACCGTAATAATTGATCGAAATCGAAAATCAACAAAAACCAAATCTGGTTGAAATCTAATCTATTAAAGTGAACAATAAACATGAACATGTGGACTGCGTCATGTGTAAAACAGGTCATTGATTGTTAGAAATGTCGTTTAAGAAAACCAAACACACTTCACAGTAATGTCGTAGCACGTTCCCTCATAATTATAGACTTTTTCTGAGCAAACAAAAGAAGGAATTGCTCAAAACGAGCAATTTCTTCTTTTGCCACAATGTTTTCAACACTTTTTAATATAGATTTTCAAAGTCGTCTGCTGTAGATTTGCTGTATGTGGGAAAGAATTAAACGAGAAAACATTGTGAGTAATGGATACTTATTTAGAGTCGAGCTCTTCGAAAGTCAACCTTAGAGCATGTTCGACCATTGTAGGTGAGTGTGTAGCCAGTACAAAGATGTACATAATACATAAATAGAAGCTCTGCAATTTATAGTACGTCGTGATCAGAGGGCGAGAAAATGAGCCATATTAAAAACGATTTGAGAAAGATTGAGAGAGAAACAGTAAAACAGCTAGAAAGTTAGAGGTGCATCACGGCTACATCTTACTTATTCATGATCCTTGGGTAAACAAACCCCCGGTTCTAATGATCAAACGTGGACCACCGGGACATGGCGGATTCCTGGAAATAACGTACAGAATGAAACAGAATCAGGGTTAATGATTTATACATTATTTGTTGATATAGATGAAAGAATGTGACTAGGATGGCTGAATACGTGTGTGTTTCGTGTTGTTACCATATCTTTTTTCAATTTTTTAAAACCAAGAAAAACTTAAATAGCGGAAACATTTATACCACTGTTATATTTATTACCTGTCTTCCCTTCCTCACTGACATAAACAAAGTGACTCCTTTTTTACTTGACGCTTTTCAGATAAACTCAATTAACTGCGTCCATGAGAATGTTTTTCGTTAAAAAATGACTCTTTGAAATTGACACCACCGTGTGACAGATGTCAATTTCACGACAAAATGGTGATTAATGGGATCAATTTCGCCAATAAATATATATAAACAATATGTTTAACCTGCCTGCTCCGAAAAACACTTATTGTAAGGAAGAAACGTTAACAAGTTAGATCGAATATCCGTGTAACTCCTCACGTGCGATGCATTTAATTGCAACGTAAAACGACGATACATAACATTCTCACTTTCTTTATTTTTGAAACGAGATGAGACCGGTGACCATACGACTATATAATAAAGTATCGTCAGAATTTGAAAGCAGAAACCCTTTTTCTGCTATACCTGACTTTAAACAACATGTACGAAGCATGTTACATGTTAACCCTTTATGATGCTTCTGCAGCAGACGACTTTTTAAAATCATTGTGACAAAAGAAGAAATTAATCATAATGAGCAATTTCTCCTTTAGTCACAATGTTTTCAAACTCTGTTCAATAATTAAACTATTAATTATAGAGATAGTTTATATTTGTGTCAATATGTTTTCAACGTCGTCTGCTGCACATTGTTGTATGTGGGAAAGGGTAATGCAGGAATCCTTAACGTCGATTGCGATTAATGTAGACAGGGATCAGCCCGCACATCTTGATTTTTTCCTCGTAAATGATCAACACTAAGCAAGTATTATCAAAAAGGCAGGGTAGATAATACCGGTTGCAGCAATTCAGCTGTATAAGGTTGATGACGTGCGTTTACCCTTTCCCACGTACAGCAAACCTGTAGCAGACGACTTTTAAAACATTTTTGCAAAATTATGAAATATGAAAAAAGTATAATTTCAATACAATACAATGTTATTGAAGTATTGAAATATACATGTACATGTATTTGAAAACATTGTGGCAAAAGCAAAAAATGTTTTCCATTTGCCCCAATGTTTATAAATGCCGTCTGCTGCAGAAGCTTCAGAAAGCGTCTGTATGTGGGAAATGGTTAAATAATGTTTTCGTCTCCTGTTATATAACAAATGATACTCTAACAAAAGTAGTCACCAGCTAATTCAAATTTACAACATCAACGAAGATAGGATTAATTAATGGATTTCTCCTTGCACGTGTGGGGAGATCCCGTCTATTCACAAACTTAGATGACAAAATTCGATTTCTGTAGATTATATTTATGGGTCAACGCTTCTTCGTCTTTTATTAAATCAACCATACCTTTTAGCATGTTTTCCGATACATTCACCCTTTCTCACTTACAGACTTATGTCACGGCAAGGGTCACACTACATAATCCAGTGGGAGTGTTGCACTAAAACGGGCTGCGCTACTCTCTGTTTTTTTTTTCAATTAACTCTTCACTATATTCGGCCACCGGCCACTTCACTTTACAAAGATACCTCTTTCAATCATTTTCTTTAAATGGGTCTTTATTAATCACGCCCGATGGCCTTTCCATTTCGCAGCGTTAGGTCTTTTCATGTTTCTCAAAAGCATGGCTGCAGATTGGGCGGGGTTTTGAGCCGTAAATTAAACTCGTTATATCACAGCTTATCTGAAGACTTCAGGTCTCAAAAGTGGGCTCTGTCACACTAACAGCGGTCTTCACGCTGTTTTGTAACAATTGAAGATCCTGATCAGCCTGCATTTAATGCGAAGTAAGATCAGGCTCTTCCCAGTTCGCCATCTACTCCTACAGACGTCTAAAGAACGGGGATACCACAATTCAGCGATATATATTTGCAATTTAAGTGTTATTATCTTTAATTTCAAAATCGATCTAAGAGTAGATTTTCGTGTGACCTGGCTAAAATCACGCTAAACAATAACAAAAAGGATCATTTAGGGAAACTAAACAGCTTGGACGATGTTCAGCGTCCATGTACGGTGACTGGTTTATATCGGCAAAAGTGAAAATGTTCCGTATTCCCCTCATGATGTACCGGCAGATTTATATAAACAGCCGTAACAAAGAAAACACTAAAACGCATTTAATGAGAATTTATTTCAGAACCAGACAGTGTTTTAGAAGAGGTTTAGGCTGGGATCGGTATATTTGATACCATCAATAAGCAAAAAATAAAGGGTACTAGTTTAACTATTTCCCACATATAAAAAATCTGCAGCAGACGACTTTAAAAACATGTTGGCAAAAATAGGGAATATCTCTTTTAATTATAGTTAAATTATTGAATAGAGTTGAAAACATTGTGGCAAAAGGAGAAATTGCTCATGATGAGCAATTTCTCCTTTTATCACACTGTTTTCAAAAGTCCTCCGTTGCAGATGCGTCAAAAAGCGTCTATATGGGGGAAAGGTTTAATTCCTTACTGTTGAAGAGATACCCTATTCATCGACGTGTTTAATTTCCTGATGAATCAGATCATTGTGTCCAATACGTAGCCATTTCGTTAATACAGTGGACGTGTCATGATACAAGAGTACACTATCATCTTTGTGTCTGGTCTGTGGTCTCGTTCCATCTCTGTTCCGACAACACCTTCACACACATACGTTGATAATCAACCAGCGGTGCTACACTTCCAGTCCTTTATCGGACATACTTTCTCGTGCTAAATTACATATAAGTGAACAGTGTAGACTCTGGTGAGATTGTCCGTTAGTACGTGAAACAAGACCCAGCTCATCTCATTTTTTCTTTAATCACACTAAGAAAATAATTATACAAGATCTTTGTGCAAATATCATTTTAAGTAGACAGGGATGATTAAGCATATACACGGACTCATCTAAGGCTGTAAAATCAGACGATTTATCAAACTGAGTAGACAGGGATTACTTAGCATATACACGGACTCATCTGGGGATGTAAAATAGGAAGATGTATCAAACTACACACCTTTTCTGCTGAAACGACTCAGTTTGGACGCTGCGTAGCTATTTTGTTAATACAATACCCGAGCGTCTATTGTTTGCCATGTCTTTTTGGTCAGCAAAAAGTTTTAATCGTTCGTTTAATATTTGTCCTGTTAATTTACAATTTTACGGTCAGTCACCACCTGATGGGTCAGCAGCTAGGGGTCAAGTTGGCCAGAGGCTTCAACTGACCCCTTGACTTTAAAACTGGATAATCTCCGGGTATATTTGTTAGTCGTGTTACAGGAAAACCAACCTTAACCTTTTGTCACTTGAATATCCATTTTAGTGCATCTACACCTGTCGACTATTGAAAACATTGTGGCAAAATAAGAGATTGATTGAAAATACAAAATCTCTATTGAAAAGGGTTGCTCATAACGCGCAATTTCTCCTTTCGCCTCAATGTTTTCAAAAGTCGTGTGCGATAGAGAAAAAAATGACAAAGTCAAACTGTAGAAACTTCTAAATGGTCATGACAATGCATCAACGACGGAAATGGTTTAAGGTTAAGGTCACTCATCTGAGTATGAGACGTACTTAATATTGGCCGCATCAAACAGAAAGCGACTTTCTGGATTTGGCGATCGTTGAAGATCCTTGTCAGCCTGAACCTCCCTGCAGTCCCATCAGGATATGTCCTTGTTAAACGTCTACTCGTACAAATAATCCGAAAGTATGGAAAGACAGTTATGACAAAAATCAAACGTCTTCAGGACTAAACTCGATCTTTATTGACAGACGTTTCTGAGTGGAAGTTTTCTTACGACTTGACTCATTTCATATTCGGGTTTTACTCTGTCTAGACAGACGGCTTACACACAGGCGACCAATGAGTTGTAAGTCACCGTTTATCCGGCTGTACCAGACTATCCAAACTTTGTTTCTAGAATATTAAAGATCAATACATGTATATACGGTTTTACCCATTACTTCTTATGTTGTCTACCTTACAATCAACAGATAATCAAGTTGAACAATCTGGAAAACTAGAAATAACTTTTTTAACAATTTCACCTTTATTTGCAATGTTTTCAAAAGTCGTCTGCAACAGCAGGAGTCAACTGTCGTCAGTGTGAAGTGATGGGCTATAACATCATCCACACTCCATGTTAAACCCTTTCCCACATACAACAAATTTGCAGCAGACGACTTTAAAACATCTTGGAAAAGACACAGAAAAGGTCCTTAAATGAATGTATAATTACTGAAAAGAGGTATGAAAACATTGTGGCAACAGAAGAAATTGCTCGTTTTAAGCAATTTCGTCTTTTGTCACTATGTTTTCAAAATTCGTCTGCTGCAGAGGCATCAGAAAGCGTCTACATGGGGGCAAGGGTTAATCATAACAGCCGGTTCTTTCGAAGGGGGTTGTGAGAAGTTTAAAACGTCCGCTTTCAGAGTGGGTGACCAGGGTTCCATCCCCGGTCGGTCATACCAAAGACTTCAAAATGAAAGTAGTTGGTTCCCTCATTGGCGTTAAGGGTTGCAGGAATAGCATTGCGATTGATGCGCTGGTTTTTAGAATAAAAACAGCAGTACTGGTACCCAGGAGACGCCGTGATATGACTGAAATACTGTAGAAAGCGGGCTAAAACAAAAATGACAAACTCGCAGATTTGACATTATATTCCAAGGTTGTAGTTGTTTATTTACATGGAAACATATAAGGAATTTAATTTAATAGTTGTAACTGACCTTGATAATTCCACGCGTGGGAGAGGCAGTCGAACAAAGAAGTCTGTAGTCTGTACACTCATACATGTTGACGACCTCTGTGTCCGAGGGGTAGTCACATTGACCCAGACAATATTTACAGACAGTCACGTGAACACAGTTATACTTTAAGAAGTCTAGACTAACAGAAAGGCATGACAGTTGGAGAATCATGAGTCAGTGAAATGAGGGCTGGACACTCTCTATGCTAATAACTTAATTCTGAAACGTACGCCTTTTGATACATCTACAGCAGACGACTCCTAATAAAACCTGTAATATGTTCTGAAGGTGTGTCCGAGTTAGACGCTTGTAAAACAAATACCACATCCGGTCGACTTTACGTGGCATGATTCACATGTTGACGACCTTGATACTCGACAGAGGTCACGACGACCCAGACAACAGTTTCAGACATGTACAAATTTACATTAAAATGAAACTTCCTATTTTCCAGATGTTAAATATGTTCGGAATTTGTGTCCGGGACAGACGCTTGTAAAAGAAATATCACATCCGAAAGACGTGTGAATGTAGGTTTACGTGGCATGATTTAGATGTTGACGACCTTGATAATCGACAGAGGTCACGTCGACCCAGACAACAGTTTCAGGCATGTACAACACAAGTCCCTCATTCCCAGATCTTGATAGTCTAGACTTTTGAAATTCGGTCATGGTTTCCGATGAGTAATTGACTCCGTGAATAAGTTTGTTTACACTGCTCTTTCCTCAATGTTATAATCGGTTAGAAAAGCGTGTAAACTAGTGACGATTTTGATCAGATCAGACGTCAAGTTTCACCATTGTTTTCTCGTCAGACTGCTATTTAAGATGTTTAACCTTTTCCCCATATATCTTTAAAAACATCTTTCAATTATTCAATAAGGTTGAAATCATTGTGGCGGAGGAGAAACTGCCCATAATGAGAACGTTCTCCTTTTGTCACAATGTTTGCAAAAGACGTCTGCTCCAGAGGCGTCGGAAAGCGCCTGTATGCGGGAAAGGGTTAAAGTGTGTCTACTTTTACTACAATGTTTTCATTTCTCGTTATATCTTTTACTGCCCGCATAATTAGTCTCAATTTGTGAATTCGTTGCCCTTAGTTACATACGCACGTTCCTCTCTGTGATGACTAAACGGAGTTATTGTGTAAGCACATATATAATCGTCTAGGCTGAACCTTTTCCCCACGTATACAAAACACTGCAGCAGACTACTTTAACATTTCTTGGCAAAAATATGCAAAAATACTACAAAAGAAAGTACATGTTGATTTAATTAATAGATTTTAATACAATTGAAAGCATTGCGACAAAAAGGAGAAAATGTTCATTATGAGCCAGTCTCCTTTTTCCATAATGTTTTCAAATTTCGTCCGGTGCAAATGCCTCTGTAGATGGGAAAGGGTTAAATTAAATTTATGAGTAATAATTCGTTATCCCATTAATTCACACAGACGACTGTTGACACCTGTCATTGAACATTACTTTTGAAAACATTGCAATAAAAGGTGAAATTGCTCAAAACGAGCCATTTCACCATTTATTGCAATATTTTCAAATCTTTATCAATATAAATCTTTCAGTTTTCTAGATTGTTCGTCTGATGATTGTTAAGCAGACGAGCTATGAAAAGTCATGTGAAGTAATGGGTTAAAATGATATACCGGGGGGGTACTACTAACCAAATGTTCGGTAATTCTTAATCCAAGGGAGGTAACTGCTACAATATTTATATATGACAGGCGCATTTATCTTTCTTACCTTTTTTATTGTGTCTGGACTGATATTAACCCTTTACAACACACAAGTCTGCAGCAGACGACGTTTAAAAACTTTGTGACAAAAGATGATTTCACAAAACGAGCAATTTTAAAGGGTTAAAAGATTGTTTTTTGTGGCATTTGCAAGAAGAGCATTTCAGATATAATGGCGACAAAAAACATTGATCTGTGAGCCATGTCATGGACCGCATACCACCATGACTAACCAAACTGGGATCAAACCTGATATGCTCTGCCTAAAACTTCGAGCGCTGACAATTCCACCACAGTTACTATCATAGGTTCTAACAATGCCGCAGATATATGTAACTCTTTCAATGTTGTAAAGTTTCCACATTAACCCTTTCCCTCATACGACAATTCTGCAGCAGACGACTTTGAACATATTTTGTCAAAAAATCTCAATAATTGAATGGATAACCTATGACAAAAAGTGGAAAACATTGTGGCAAAAGGAGAAATTGCACGTTTTGTGCAATTTCTTCTTTTGTCATTATGTTTTCAAAAAGCCGTCTGCTGCAGAGGCGTCCGTTTGTGTTTTACTTCGCTTTCAACAATTGTTTCAATTATATCCCAGCGTTTCCTGGGTAAGTTACCCAGTCCATTTATCCTGACACCAGTCAGTCAGTCGAAATGCTAACCTTGCAATCCTGAGCGCCAAGGAGGACAGCCATTACTACAATTAGTAAAGTTTTATAAATGATGGTAGGTAAGGAAGGTAAAAAAGCCAAACTCGAAAGTCCGTTTTCAAAACGTATATTTCTTAATAAAGGAATATAATCATAAGACATAAATACTTTGTTTTCTTATTACAAAAAACACGCAAAATATAAAAAATGTACAATAAACCGACTATACACAACATTTACACAATTTACATATTATATAAATCTGGCTTCATAAACAAGATCTTAGTAATTGCATTTTAATTCGAAAAAGAAAGTTGAGCTCCTTGTAACCCAATCATATCTGGCATTTGCTACCAGTGTAGCTCCAGATTAACCAGTGTGTCCAAGAGGTCTGATCAAGATATTCACTGTTCATGAAATCTATCTGAGGAACTTTCTAACACACACTGTACATTGGGATCAGACATCATTGATACATAGACAAATCCTTATCATATGTTGCCTATCATTGAATGTCCTTGAGTATAAACTCAAGCAGTGCACCCCTTTCCCACATACAGACACTTTCTGAAAACTCTGCATGACTTTTGAAAACATTATGACTAAAGGTGAAATTGCTCAAAAAGATCAATTTTGCCTTTTGCCATGTTTTCATTTTTTTTCTCTTCATAATTATACATTTATTTATAGAGATTTTCAATACTGTTCCCAATTTTTGTTAAATCTTGCCGTAGGTTTGTGGGCATTGGTTAAAGTAATTTGGATGAAGGCAATGGTTGGTATGTACTATGTACATATTTTCACAACAATACTTTTTGAAACCAATTCTTAGCCCGATATATTCATCAAATATTTTTTATAATTCTCGACTGTTAGCATCTTATTGTATAAAGTATATATGGAGTAACTTTGATACATATGAATACAAATTAAGAACTTAGTAACAAAAACAGATACAAGATTACAAGATGTAAAAACAGTCTGATGTATCTATATGGAATAACCCTTTCCTTCATATAGACGCTTTCGGACGCCTCTGCAGCAGACAGCTTTCTGAAAACATAGCGACAAAAGAAGAAATTGCACAAAACATGCAATTTCTCCTTTTGCCACAATGTTTTCCACTCCGTCATTTTTTGTCATAGGTTATCCATTCAATTATGGAGATTTTCTATGTTTTGACAAAATACGTTCAAAGTCTGCTGCAGAATTGTCGTATGAGGGAAAGTGTTAACTTTGTTTTATAAAGAGAAATAAAGAACAAGCAGAGACCGATATTAATTAATTAAAGATTGCATGATGTTTAAATAGCCTGATCTTAATCTTAACCCTTCCCCCCATATGACAATTCTGCAGCAGACAACTTTGAACATATTTTGTCAAAAAATGGAAAATTTCTTTAATTAAATGGATAACCTATGACTAAAAGTGGAAAACATTGTGGCAAAAGGAGAAATTGCACGTTTTGTGCCATTTCTTCTTTTGTCACTATGTTTTCAAAAAGCGGTCTGCTGCAGAGGCGTTGTAAAGCTTCTATATGAGAGAAAGGGTTAATTGATTCGCAACCAGGGTCACTAAAACACCATTGTGGATATAGACAGATCGTTTCCGTAATAAATGCAGATGTACAAGATACATGCTAATAAGTAAGAAACAAAGACATTCAGTCAGGCGATAAAGGACCATGTTGACCACCATTACAAGATAATATAAATAATTATGGCAGTGAAACATTTAGGACTCTAACTCTAGTTTATCATCTGAAGTCACGTCTGTGTTTCTTCCTTCTAATATAAGGCAATCAGTGAAGACTCCAGTGAGACAGTGCATGCAGAGATTCACCAGAGTCTTAACCCTTTCCCTCATATAGACACTTTCTAACGTCTCTGCAGCAGACGGCTTTTTGAAAACATGGCAACAAAAGAAGAAATTGCTCAAAACGAGCAATTTCTTCTTTTGTCACCATGTTTTCACCTGTATTCTATTATTATACATTCATATAAAGAGATTTTTCCATATATTTGCAGTAAAGTTACAAAGTTGTCTGTTGTATGTGGGAAAGGTATAACAGTTCCTAAATGCAAGGAGACACCAAATTGTCAACCGTGGTTTGTGTGGTAATAAACATATAGTATGTACAAACATTGTTCAAACTGCCTCTACTCATTATATATACAAAAATAGGATCATATTGCACCAAAACAAAACTTTCATTTATTCAAATGAAACAACCAAAACTGAAAGACATAAGCACTGAAACAAATAATAAACTGAAATGTCAACTAATATCAACATGTTAACACATTCCCTCAAATAGATACATCTGCAGCAGACAACTTTTGAAAACAGTGAGGGAAAAGTTAAAATTGCTAATCATTTCCTCCTTTGCCACAATGTTTGCAACTCTATGCAGTTATAATGCTTTCATATAAAAATATTTTCCAAATTTTAATTGAGATGTTTTGAAAGTCGTCTGCTGCAGATTTGTTGTAAGCGGGAAAGGGTAAATGGTCATATTAGGTTTATAATGGCCTCCTACTGTCACAAGAAAAACATTTAACCAAGTTTAATAGTACAATGTATTAACCTTGGAATAATCATTATCTTCCATAATCTATATATTCTTGGAACATGCCAACACTCATTTGGACCAAATATAGTCAGAGAATTACATAGCTTTTATGGAATCTTTTAAACTTTTCCAACATGCAAAAAACATTCTGAATCTCCCACAATATTTACAAATCTATTCAATAATTACTGTACTTTTAATTGTAAGGGATTTTCATTATTTTTCTCCAATTGTTTTCAAATTTGCTCACTGCAGATATGTTGAATGTGGAAAAGGGGAATACTTTGTTTCATTCAATAAACTCAAGTTTGAAGTCTTTGAGTAATTTGTGTTTTAGCTACAAGTTTCTTACGACAGCTGACTTGGCAGGGTGGCACGAAAGGATCACTGTTTTCAGTCCGTCTGTTGCTCATGCCTTTACTTCCAGGTTTAATGGAAGGCTACATGCATCTTCTTTAACCCTTTCCCACATATAGACACTTTCTGACGCCCATGCAGCAGACGACTTTTGTTTGCACAATTGTTTCGTTTCAACCTTCGAAAGAATTTTGACAAAAGAAGAAATTGCTCATTATGGGCAATTTCTCCTTATTGCCACAATGTTTTCAACTCTATTCAATATCAAACTATCAGTTATAGAAGTATTTCCTATTTTTGTCTAGATTATTTCAAAGTCATCTGCTTCGATTTGTTGTATGTAGGAAAGGGTTAAAAGAGTGATGTGTCATTTAAACCAATGGGTAATACTGTGGTAATGATTTTAGCAAAGACTACTCTTGTATCATAAGCCAGAAAAACAAAGCTAATTGTACAAGAATTTAGTTCCTTATCTACGTCCCTGGTTTATGCCATAAAGCATAAGAACATAAAGATATCAAATCAATTTTTGAAATGTAGACAGAAACTTCCAGACATGAAGATCTCCACAAAGTGTGCCTTGTTCCCAAGCTTATTGGGTCATCCAATTAACCCTTTCCCTCATATAGACGCTTTCTGACGCCTCTGCAGCAGACAGCTTTTTAAAAACATAAACATGTGCAATTAAAGAGATTTTCTATTTGTTGTCAACATATGTCGTCTGCTGCAGAATTGTCGTATGAGGGGATGGGTTAACCCTTTCCCTCATATATATACGCTTTCTGATGCCTCTGCAACAGACGTTTTTTTTGAAAACATAGTGACAAAAGAAGAAATTGCTCAATACAAGCAATTTCTTCTTTTGCCACAATGTTTTCACTTTTAGTCATTGGTTATCCACTCAATTTAAGCGACTTTCTATTTTTTGTCAAAATATGTTCAAAGTCGTCTGCTGCAGAATTGTTGTATGAGGAAAAGGGTTAAACAACTGCCATCTTTAAACCCTACTACCGACATACAACAATTCTTCAGCAGACAACTTTGAAAATATCTGAGCATAAATAATAAAAATCTCTATTAATAAAAGGATACTTTTTTAACAGAGTTAATTTAAAGTTATTGTGGCAAATGGGGAAAATGCTCATTGGGTCTTATTAAAAGTTGTCTGCTGCAGAGGCATCATGGGAAATGGTTAAGCTTTTGAAAGCTAATTCTATAATCAATCATTGTCATTCACAATCAATTTTAGAAAAATAAATCTATGCAAATGTTTTACTATTATGCTTTCAAAAATAACCCTTTCCCACTCACAACCAATATACAGCAGACAGCTTTAACCCTTTCCCTCATATAGACGCTTTCTGATGCCTCTGTAGCAGACAGCTTTTTGAAAACATAGTGACAAAAGGAGAAATTGCACAAAACGTGCAATTTCTCCTTTTGCCACAATGTTTTCCACTTTAAGTCATAGGTTATCCATTCAGTTAAAGAGATTTTCTATTTTTGGATAAAATAGGTTCAAAGTCGTCTGCTGCAAATTTGTCGTATGAGGAAAAGGGTTAAAACCATATATGTATATGTATATGTATATGTATATGTATATGTATATGTATAGACAACAAAAGTTAAAAATCCCTATAACTGAAAGTATAATTATTGAATGGAGTTGAAAACATTGTGGCAAAAGGAGAAATTACTCATAATGAACAATTTCTTCATTTGTCACAATTCTTTCTAAGGTCGTTTTCTGCAGATGCTTTAAAACGCGCCTGCACCTGGTGGGAAAAGGTAAAACATGTTACAAGAAACGAAACAATGGTGCAAACAAAAGCATACTGATATAATTTAATTAACCATTTCTCTAATACAAAGAAATACTCCTTCATATTCTATTCGGTAAAAAATGAAATCATGTATTTGATACAGAAAACAATGTTGGAAAAGGAGAAAGCCTGACCTATAGACTCACATTAAGACACACATTGATGCTGGTTTTACAAATCTAGTTAACACTTTCCCTCATACGAAAATTCTGCAGCAGACGACTTTGAACATATTTTGTCAAAACATAGAAAATCTCAAGAATTGAATGGATAACCTATGACCAAAAGTGGAAAACATTGTGGCAAAAAGAGAAATTGCTCGTTTTGAGCAATTTCTTCTTTTGTCACTATGTTTTTAAAAAGCTGTCTGCTGCAGAGGCGTCAGAAAGCGTCTACATGAGGGAAAGGGTTAACTCTAAAGAGCATGATACAGGGATGTATTTAGATTGTCCTAACACAATGAGCAGAGGTCCTACAGCCTTTGTCCCCACAATATCTCTCTTATCATCCAACCAAAATCTATGATGTGAGTACTCAAAAAGAATCATCTCACTGAGACGATTCTTTTGAGTACCTACAACATAGGGTTAGAGGGTCAAATAAGGATTAGAATATGTAAGACACACCTCATCTCTGCAATGAGTCTTAAGCGAGTACTGTGTTTGTGATTTCTCCACACAAACTTTGTGGGAACTGGCTAAGTCTCATGGAAAAAGTCATCGAGTCTGATTAATATGGGCTGAAAAGCTTGTTTCACAATCGATGAAAAATAAATAAGTTTAAACTAAACTAATGAATGTTATATCTAATGCTACTTCATTAGTGGATTAAGCTAGCTCTGTGTGTTAGGACAATCTGGAAACACCCCAGCAGGTTTATAGTTTTGAACACAAAATGGAATTATCTAACTCTAACCTGAGGAATCTGCATTTGGGCCAGATTATTTAAATAAGTGGCATTTATGGTCAAATTGCAAACTTGCATTTTGGGTCATAAACATTCCCAAGAAGCTTCAAATATATGTGTACAACTGAATGGCTAATGGGGAATATCTTGATCAGAATGCCAGAAGGAGCAGACCGATCAGGATCTTTGAAGAAATTGTTCATTATGAGTACAGTCTGAAAGGTTTGTGTTCCTTTAACCCTTTCCCTCATACAACAATTATGTAGCAGTCTTCATTGAAAATATATACCTCAAAACATGTTCAGTATCTATAAATGTAAGTATAATTATTAAATAAAGTTGAAAATGTTGTGTCAAAAGAGGAAATTGCTTGTTATGATAAATTTCTTCTTTTGCCACAATGTTTTCAAAAGTTGTCTGCTGCACCACGGACGTAGATCTACGTGCCAGGCTGCACATACATTGAAAAGTGTCTATATGTGGGAAACATGGCCCATTTTATCCCCAGCAAGGACAAGCTTTCAAAATAAAATCTCCTTCCAAGTGACAAAAACAGCACACATAAGGTTCTATCTATTGCTGACCTAAACAAGTCGAAACATTTCAAGGAAGGAGATTTCAAAGCCTATCAACCCTTTCGCACATACACAAATTCTGAGATAAGTTGCAAGTCTCATGGTTTATACTTTTCGAAAATAAATACGCCTTTTAAAACATCTGCAGCAGCCGATTTATGAAAACATTGTGGCAAATGGAGAAATTGATCACAAATATCATACTTTCATTTATACAGATTTTCCATAGTTTTGAATTTATGTTTTCCCACTTGCCTGTTGCAGATTTGCTGTATGTGGGAAATGGTAAAAATCCTTATTTGATTCTTAAACCCTTTACATGTATTATGTTTACTCAAACATTTTGTCTTATTGAGAATATTTGTTTGAGTACCAACAACATAGGGTTGGGTTGACTAAAAAGGGAGATACTGTTTGGAAATGAACACATAAATCCTAATTAATCAGGGACCTCTGCATCTTGGTTTGGAGCTCAGATACAGAAGCAACCTATTCACTGCGATGAGTCATCTGCTACAAATCTTTTGTTTGTGGGAAAGGGTAAATTGTTGATTAACATGTATATATTAATTGGTTCCTCTTTCAAGGATTAATTCTCTCCCTTGATGTACTGACTCCAGCAGAGATACGTTTTCTGTTACGTTTCATTTTGGCGATATCGTCACTAAACAGGTCACCTGTCCTGAGTGCGGAAACCAGATCATCGAACTCTCCTGCAATAGATGATAAATTGGTAAATTCAATGACTACGTTTAACAACGACTATTTAATTAGTAAACAAGGAAATCTTATGTCAATTAATTGAATAATATTTACACTATTTACACTACATTCTGGACTTTTGAACTTCAATATTCTTTACCTTAAGCATTTCCATTCCGGACTTTTGAACTAAACTATACCTTACCTTTAGTATTTCCATTCTGGACTTTTGAACAAAACTATACCTTACCTTTAGTATTTCCATTCTGGACTTTTGAACAAAACTATACCTTACCTTTAGCATTTCCATTCTGGATTTTTGAACTAAACCATTTCTTACCTTTAGCATTTCCATTCTGAACTTTACCATTACTCTCTCCAGCAGTGCTTCCACCTCTCTTTAAGATTATTCTAGCTTCTCTCTCCTTCTTCATCTGTAAAGACATAACAAAACAATATGAGCTGTGTCAGCTTCAATTAACGTGGGGTTTGATCAGATGACTAGCTAAGGAGGTCTTAACTGGTCATTTCTTACCTATATTTCTCATATGACTCAACCAAACCCTATGTTGTGAGTACTCAAAAGCATCTTCTCACTGGGGTTGTAGTAACCCTATCAATCCAGCAGGCACATTTTGAAATATCTGCAGCAGAAGACTTATGTAAACATTGTGACAAAAGAAGAAATTGCTCAAAATGAGCAAATTCTCCTTTTGCCATAATGTTTTTACCTCAACGCAATAATGGTACTTTCAATTATAGACTTTCTATATTTATGCCCTGATGTTTTCAAATTGGGAAAGGGTTAAAAGTTATTGTGTGAGCACTTAAAATAATCAGTTAACAGATTAACTTTTTTGAGAATCCACTATATAGGATTTGAATTCCAAATAAGGTTTCTATCTATAGATCTGATAATCATTCTTACTTTATCTTCTAACTGTGCTCGTCTCTCCTCTTCTTCCTTGTGTCTCTTTATTCTTTCATTTTCTATCTTGGCATCATTAAGGGAGACCACAAATGTATTAATCAGGCCGAAAAACCCATCAGGCTGGGACAGTTTATTGTCTGTAATTCCAAAACTCTTTTGACAGGTTTCAAACTAAAAAGAGAATAAAGTCATAAAGTATAGCTATTAGAAGGAAGGCAGTGGTGCAGTGGTAGAACATCGGTCTCTTGTACCAAAGGTTCTGGGTTTGAATCACCTGATGAGCCTTTGTTTTTTTTTTCCTCACAAACGCCTTGAGCACTGCTTAAAGTCTCCAGGATGAAGACAACAAGCATGATAAATATTAGCTGAAAGATTGTTTTGCATCAATGTAAAATAAATAAGTTTAATCCAATATTAGAAGGTGGTCTTCATTAACCCTTTCCCTTATACAACAATTCTGCAGCAGACAACTTTAAATATATTTTGTCAAAAAATAAAAAATCTCTATAATTGAATGGATAACCTACGACTAAAAGTGGAAAACATTGTGGCAAAAGGAGAAATTGCTGGTTTTGAGCAATTTCTTCTTTTGTCACTATGTTTTCAAAAAGCTGTCTGCTGCAGAGGCATCAGAAAGCGTCTACATGAGGGAAAGGGTTAATTAGGATTTAGCCTTGGACAGTGGTTACCGTCGAGGATTTTGAACCAGATGTTTCTGGTTTGATCCCCCATGTGCAGTTAGTACCCTTTGGCAAGGAACATGTTTAAGCCTAGTATTGACTTCTTCAGCCAGGGATCATTAATATGTCATCTGTCGCCATCATATAACTGAAATGATGCTTAAAATGGCCAATCTGAGATTCTTCTAGTCGTCAGAATCTATAGTATTATACAAAACCTAAGATAAATGAAAGTGAAATACAAAACAGCATGGGAAAAGGAGAAATTATTTAAATAATAAAAAGCTCCTCATGTACAATTTCTCCTTTTGCCACAGTGTTTTTAAACGTTGTCTGCCTCAGATGCATGGAAATGTGTGTGCAAGTTCGAAAGGATGAAAATATTCAGTGAAATATTTCAATATTTTAATGTTTGCACAATAGTAACACAAGACCAGTACTAGTACAGAATACTTGACTATTCACACTCTGGCATATAAAAAATCTGCAGCAGACAACATAAATGTAACAAGAGGGCCGCAACACTCGTCTGCTTTTTTCTAAGTCGAAAAAGGGGCATTTCCAAAAAGTTGTTAAAGCCAGAGTTATGTGACTTGGTTATCCCTTTCCCTCATATAAACGCTTTCGGACGCCTCTGCAGCAGACGGCTTTTTGAAAACATTTTGACAAAACAAGAAATTGCACAAAACGTGCAATTTCTCCTTTTGCCACAATGTTTTCCACTTTTTGTCATAGGTTATCCATTCAATCATGGAGATTTTCTAATTTTTGACAAAATACGTTCAAAGTCGTCTGCTGCAGAATTGTCGTTTGAGAGAAAGGGTTGAAGTTTTGTGACGATGACACCAGGGGTATAACAATACAGACGAGCTAAAAATGTAGAAATTTCCAATAAATAAAGGTATACTTACTGACTAGAGTGAAAATAAAGTGGCAAAATGAAAATTGCTCATCATGAGCAATTTCTCCTTTTGCCACTATATTTTTATCAGTCGACTGCTGCAGAAGCCTCAAAATGTGTCTGCATGTGGGAAAGGGTAAGTGTATAATACGTAAGTTTAAATTATATGTCAATATTATTATTATGATAAGTGTCATCAGGATTGGATCTGAATTTCCAAAGATATTAACTGTAAGCACAACTTTCCTGTAAACTAGAAACTTATTAACCCTTTCTCAGATGTAAATGCATTCTGAGGCCTCTTCTTCGAATGACTTTTGAAAACATTGTGGCAAAATAAGAAAATTGCTCATAATAAGCAATTTCTCCTAATACAACAATGTATTCAAAAGTCATCTGCTGCAGAGGAGTTCAAATGGGTCTGTATGAGGAAAAGGGAATGAGGGTTAGTGCAATGCAACTGATGCTGTGTTGAGTAGAAAAGCCCTCATTTTCTAAATAGACGCTTTCTGACGCCTCTGCAGCAGACGGCTTTTTGAAAACATAGTGACAAACGAAGAAATTGCACAAAACGTGCAATTTCTCCTTTTGCCACAATGTTTTCCACTTTTTGTCATAGGTTATCGATTCAATTATGGAGATTTGGTTTGACGAAATACATTTAACGTCGTCTGCTGCAGAATTGCCGTATAAGGGAAAGGGTTAATTTACATAAAAAAAGAAAATTTTACCTTTTTCTTCATATCTCCATAATTCTCTTCCACTTCAGAGAAGTTGTATGACGCGACTGTCGCAAACTGGTTCATGACGGACACGAATCTGTCACCCGGCATGAGGGTGTGGTTTTGGAAGAAATCCAACTCTTTCTCTATATCCTTTAAACCAACTCTCAGAGTACCCAGTTCTTTTTCTAGCTCAGTTAAACTGTAAATACACAATTGAACATGTCATTAAAGTAAATAGTTACAGTAAATGAGCTTTCGTGGCTGTAAAGGAGTCTTCGGCATCTGGGAGAAAATGATCCCTTTCCCTCATACAGACCCTTTCTGATGCCTCACCAGCAGACGTCTTTTGAAAACATGATGAACAAATTCTCCTTTAGCCACAATGTTTTCAACTTTATTCTATTATTTTACTTTCATCTATAGATATTTTTTATCTTTTTGTTTATTCGTTTAATGTGGGAAAGGATTTAGTTCATTTATGAGCCTCAATTTAGAATGGAATTACTTGGTCTAGTATTGTAGTAAAATAGTGTAAGTTTACTTAATAATTCATACAGACTCACAGCTAGACAACAGTTCTGATATTGTATGATTATTGTTATCTCATGCAGTATTATCTTCAGATCTCAAGGCAAACAAATAATATTGAAAATACACATTAATAAAATATATAAATATAATAAAATATTTACTTGACTGTGGCAGCTTTCTGTACACTACCAATATCTTGGTCTATCTTCATGATATCTGGAAACTGAAACACACAACTTTATACTTAACCCCTTTACAAATATAGCAAATCCGAAACAGAAGATTATGAAAACATCTAAAAAATCTCTACAAATGTAAAATACATTATTGAGTTGAAAACAATGAGGCAAAAGAAGAATTTACTCATGATGAGCAATTTATTGCTATGCCACAATGTATTCAACACTTTTTAATAATTAAACATTCATCTAGATAGATTTTCCATATATGTTTTGGCTAGATGTTTTTTAACCCTTTCCCACATACGACAATTCTGCAGCAGACGACTGAACATATTTTGTCAAAATATGAAAAATCTCTATAATTGAATGGATAACCTATGACTAAAAGTGGAAAACATTGTGGCAAAAGGAGAAATTGCTTGTTTTGAGCAATTTCTTCTTTTGTCACTATGTTTTTAAAAAAACCGTCTGCTGCAGAGGCGTCAGAAAGCGTCTATATGAGGAAAAGGGTTAAGGCTGTCTGCTGCAGATTTAAATTTGGTGTATGTGGTTAAAATACCATCCATAAATTGATGGAAGAATTCATCACAGTATGTTTTCATTGCAGATGATATGAAGGTAACTTATAATTTAACTCTTCCCTCAGAGGACTTCTGGAAACATTGTGACAAAAGAAGAAATTGCTCATAATGAGCAATTTTTCCTTTGTCACAAACATTTCAACAATATTGAAGTGTGTTTACTTTCATTTGCCTAGATGTTTTCAAAGTCGTCTGCTGCAGATTTGTTATATGTGGGAAAGAGGAGTTAAAGGGCATAAAAAGCCTGAAAACACATAAAACTTACTCTTTTCTCCAGTGTATCCACTAAATAGTGCAGCAAGGTGACCTGTTTGTTAATACTGGACTTTGTGTCTACCATGTTGTTCAAACTGGAGATCAAGAATCCCCTCGCGTTACCCCTCTGACCCCTGTTCATATAGTTACCAAGGGCCAATACGATCTCTAGTAACTTCTTTAACCGCCGGCTTCTCATCAGCTGTTTGGATGCTTCAAAAACGGCTGTGAAGAAAGAAACCCCAATGTAAAACTTAAGAAAAACTAACTCCATGGGAGGGGGAGTCAAAAGTCAATGTCAAGGTCACAAGATTAAACAGTTTGGTATAATTTTAACCCTTTCCCACGTATAGACGCTTTCTGAAGCCTCTGCAGCAAAAGACTATTAAAAACAGTGTGGCGAAAGGAGAAATTGCTCATGATGAGCAGTTTCTCCTTTTACCACAATGTTTTAAACTTTATTCATTCTTTCATTTTTAGAGAGTTTTGATAATTTTGACTTAATGTTTTCAAAATCGTCTCGAGCAGATTCATGGTCTGTGGGAATGGGTTAAAGGTTTGTGACACAAGGAATATACACATACCTAATAGGAAAATCCTATCTTTGAAAAGGTCAAATATGCATAGCGCTAATGTTTAACTTTTTGCTGCAGACAAACAGGCAGACAGCTATAACACTTTTATACATGTAGATGCAATGTAGACATCTGCAGAAGACAACTTTGAAAACATTGTTGCATCAGGAGAAACTGCCAAAGAGCAAGTTATTTCATGACAAATTTAGCAGTTTAAATTTTTGTCATGAAATTACCCGCTCTTTTCAATAATTATTCTTTCATTTATAGAGATTTTCCATAGCTTTGCATGAATATTGTCAAAGTTGTCTGCTGCAGAATTGTTGTTTCTGGGAAAAGGTCAATTCTGTAATACAACTGAAATATTGTACAAATCAAAGATTAATGGATGGATCGTGCAGCGCCTGACAAATGAATAACAGAATTTAAATGCAATGAGAACATACCATCAATTCTAGGTTTAACATCAGACATTCTGTCTTGGAATTTTTTCTTGAAGTATAAAGCTTTCACTCTCTGTTCATAGTGGGTAACTCTGGAATAGAAAATAAAATTATAATTTTATAATTAATATGTGTTGTTATCAAAAGTCACTATCCTGGTTGTAACCTTTACCCCTTTCCCACATGTAAGTGCATTTTGACGCATCTGCAATAAACAACTTTAGAAAACATTGCGGCAAAATATTTAACAAATTATTTTTACAGATTTTGCATAATCTTTGCCGAGCTATTTTCAAAGTAGTCTACAGCAGATTTGTTGTATGAGGGAAGCATTAATCAACATCTACTAGTTATGTAGTTCAAAATCAGATTCACTACTTGTGCAGACAATAATCTGGGTCTACATTGTTTGCTACCAAGTTATCAATTAAAAGCAAGGTCTTCTATCCCTTAAATCTACAAAATCTTAGTCATCAAATTCAGCAAGATAAGGATATTCATAGCCATTTTCCTCATACAAGCCTCTATAGTAAACAACTTTTGAAGACAAAGAGGATCTAATAGGAGAAATGTCTCCTTTTCCAACAATGTTTTTATTCAGGGGATAAGAGAAAATTATCCTTTTTCAACAATATTTTTAAAACATGCTTCTTATGTTCCATTTTGTTACCACCTAGATGCAGACAATAATGAACTTATCATAACTTTTAACTTTTAACCTTTTTCAACATTCAGTTGCCCTATGATGCCTCTGCAGCAGACGACTTTTGAAAACATTATGGCAAAAGGACAAATTGCACATTACAAGCAATTTCTCCTTTAACCACATTGTTTTCAACTCTATTCAACATGATTTATTGGAGTTTAACGCCATCTTCAACAACCTTTCAGTCATATCACGGCGGCCAGTTCACCTACTCATATGTTTCCTGGTTTTCTCACACCATTAACTCACACAACATACTCTACAAGCAACTGGCTGCTTTTCCACATAGACTGTTAGCCCATTGGTGAAAGACGAATGACGCTTGTCACAGTGACTTTTGTCAAACGTCGGACAGAATGTTGGCCAAGGTGGGGTTCGAACTCACAACGCCTGGATTGACTGAGCTAGCGGGGTTCAACAATTATTTATTGAGATTTTCAATGTTGTCTGCTGCAGATTTGTTGTATGTTAGAAAGGGGTTAACCCTTTCCCTCATATTGATGCTTTCTGACGCCTCTGCAGCAGACGGCCTTTTGAAAACATCATGACAAAAGAGGAAATTGCTCATAACGAGCAATTTCTTCTTTTGCCACAATGTTTTTCACTTTTAGTTATAGGTTGTCCATTCAATTATAGAGATTTTCTATTTTTTGACAAAATATGTTCAAAGTTATCTGCTGCAGATTTGTTGTATGTTAGAAAGGGGTTAGAAGACTTACTTTCCCATTTCAAACAAGAACTTATCAGCCCGGGCTAACTGTTCATTTTCACCACCAAGCTCTGTCAATAACTGCATCTCTTCTGGGGTTGGCACATATTTTAAAATCTGTAATGAAAAAAGATAAGCTCATGATAAAGTGTCATAATGGCCTGATATTTCAAGGTTTTTTGATACAGACAATATTTGTTGCCTTAGCAGCAGGCTACTTTAGGAAATATTATTGGAAAAGAATGAATAGACAATGATATCAATATCACACTATCAATTTTCAAGACATATGCGTTTTTTATCAATGATGTTTTCAACGCGAAAAAAAACCTAGAAATATCACTGAAGGTGATGAATACCCCCAGCTGGTGCCTGACAATATACATATGTATGAGACATTCAAGGGGCCATATGACCATATCTCATTTAAAAATAATTCCAGTGCAACACACCGACAATATGCGCAACTAGGCTTGGTATCAATTATTCTTGTGAAGTTATATTGAATTCTGACCAAGGGTTGCTGAGAAATAGTTGTGGTATAATAGTAGTCAAACACAGGTGCTGGTTTCATAAGGTATTTAATACACAGTATGATAGTGCAGAGAGACAACGGCTGAGCCGAACTACCTAAATGAGTAAGATTGCCTCCATTATATAGGGCTTTTTAACTCTTATGTAACAGTGGACACGTGTACCCATGACAGGTGTACATGTACCGTTTAACAGTTATAGTACAATAAGATATAACCTGTCATTCTGAATACTGTACACATATATGGGAATTAGCCATGTTATAAGAAATAAGGTAGATATTGAACCCTTACTTAAATTGGCATCGGCCACAATAAGGATAAGGAATGGTTAAATATCACATAGTGTTCACAAGAAATGTCCCAAGAGGGCCAGTATCCCTCCACTGCCATTGCCAAAAAAAAGTCTTTAGAGCAATCAACTTGGCTTAAAGGAATCTGATAGACCAAAGGATAATTTCTACAGAATTACTTGAAAATCAGCTAACAAGTTTGGGAGAAGAAAAAACAAAGGAATTTAAGAGAGGACATTAAGAGGATTCTCTCTTTGAAGTTACATCCTAATTGGCTCAGGCAGTTGTTACAGAGGAGAAGGCATTTGAAGCCAAAAGATACCAAGCATGCACACACACAATGGACAATTCACCATGACATAAGTTTGACAACTTTCAGCTCTATTCAATAAATACACTTTCGTTTATTTTCCATATTTTTATGAAGATTTTTCCAAAGTCTTACCTGCTCAAGCATATCTTTTGGAATTTCTTCATGCTCATCCATGTTTGTAATGGCCACTTTAATCTCGTCGTTTGTCATCTTTAGCTTCGACAATAAAATAATACAGTTTTGTGCTCGTCGACCGTCAACTACGGACAACTCTTTTGATTTCTGAACAGTCTTCCCAGAGTTCCTGGAATCATCGACGTCATCTTGTTTCTTTTGGTATGCAGAAAACGTTTTCTCAAATTCTTCTAGATCAAGCATGGGATACAGCTGTAATATTGACAAAACAAACTTGTTGGACAGGTGCATACAGCAGCTTCACCCTTTCCCACATACAACAAATCTGCAGCACAGCCAACTTTGAAAACAAATACATGGAAAATATCAATAAATGAAAGAACACTTATTGAATTAAGTTGAAAACATTGTGGTAAAAGGAGAAATTGATTATTATTTTAAAAGTTGTCTGCTGCAGAGGCGTCAGAAAGTGTCTATATGTGGAAAAAGGATAGTATTCAGGAAGTAAACATGATAAGGTGCTTCATAAATCAATAGTATATGGGTGATCATTTAACCAAACACTTTTTGTGGCAGTTGATTTGACAACCGCCATAGAGTTAACGAAAACAAAAACCTCTTTCCGATGATTGACAAAAGTTGTTGTGACTAGCGTCATTCATTCTCCAGCAATGGGCAAAATAGTGATTTTGTTTAAAATTGCAAGGCCTACATCGAGGTACACATTGCAAGATTGTGTACACAATCGCCACCAGAGTGCCTTTGGTGCTTTGATTTCTTTTATAATCTAAAAAAATATTAAAATCCATTTCTTAAAAATTTCTTTTTCATTTGATATCTCCTTATTTTGCTTATTTGCATTTTTATTTTATGAAGAAACTGAAAGGCATGAATGGTTACACATAATCTACATTATCATTAAAAAAAAAATCCAAGAGTAATTAACTCTTTCCCCCATACAATAAATCTGCATCAGACAGCTTTTAAAACATTTAGGCAAATAATTATTTGAAAGTTAAATTCCTGGATTGAGTTGAAAAAATTGTGGCAAAAGGAGAAATTGCTGATCAGGTGCAATTTCAAATTTTACTAAAATGTTTTCAAAACTTCCCCGTTGCAGAAGCTTCAAAATGCGTCTGCAAGCGGGAAAGAATTAAAAGCATAATTCTAAGATTAACCATTTTTTTTAAAATAACCTACCTTGGCATCGTCTAGCTCGTTCCATATTGAACCTTTAACTTTACCCTGAAAATACAGGAACATGGTCACATGATTTTAACACGGTCCCACATACAATAAATCAAGACAAAGACAATTAGGACCTTTATGTATCTGAATAAGTGAATCTGCCAACATATTTTCAAAGTCAATGTGACAATCGTCACTCGTCTTCCAACAATTGGCTTACAGTCTATGTGGAAAAGCAGCCGGATGCTTTGACTGATAAGTGGAGTACTCGTGTGAAGATCTAGACAAAATAATGGCAGATTTCTATAAATGAAAGTTTGATAACTGATTAGAATTGAAAGCATTGTGGCAAAAGAAGAAACTACTCATTGTGAGAAATTTCTCATTTTGCCATAATAGTTTCGAAAATTATCTGCTACAGATGCGTCAAATTTCATCTGCATGCAAGTGGGAAACTGTAAAGCAACAAATCAGGTCAACAATCGATCTAGCATCAAGGATTAAAAGTATTGTTATGACATGGACAGATTAACAAAGTGATCAGCTCTTAAAATACTCACATCATCCAGTTTGGTCCAGTTAAATGATTTAAGAGGTTGTTTTGGTTTTGGAACGTTTTTACGATGGGCGACACCCGGAAACCCAAAACCCATGGGTGGGGGAGGGGCACCTGAAATAATTGATATACTTCTTAACCCTTTCCCACATACAGCAAATCTGCACCGGACGACTTTGAAATTATCAAGTCCAAAATATAGAAAATAAATGATATCATTTTTATTAAATAGTCAGTTGAAATCATTGTGTTAAATGGAGAAATTGCTCATTATGAGCAGTTTCTCCTTTTGCAACAATAATTATAAAAGTCGTCTGCTGTAAAGGTGTTAAAGTGTCTATATGTGGGAAAGGGTTAAACATAATTGTTCAGACTATATTTTACAACACAACAGTCTGCAGAAGACTACTTTGAAATCATCTAGTTAACAATGTTGAAAATCTCTGTTAAGGAAAGTAGTAGCAAATGAGAGAAATTGATCATGAGCATTTTTTTTCTTTTGCCATAATGTTTTCAATATAGTGATCTGCTGCAGATGTGTCAAAATGTGTCTACATGTGGGAAATGGTTAAGTGGATTATCTAAACAATAACTTTATGTTGTAACTAAATCTTCTTGTGTTTGAATGGTAACTTTCAACGATGTTTCAGTTATATCACGGCATTTCCTGGTTATTCGATTCAATAAAGACATTTCATTCATTATGCCCGATGTTTTCAATTTGAGAGATTTTTAAAAAGCATTTATTAGGCTATACATGTATCAGATAATTAGGTTAGTATATATACATTTTGCATTTCGCATGTTTACTTTACTTACTTAATCCACTGAAAGCTGGGTAGCACATAATGCTGTCACAACTGAACGCCACTTTTTGTTAATTTGTATGTATATTTGATTTGTTATAATTTAAATATATAAACAATAATGGTGCTACACTGATATTAACAAATAACAAATGTTATTAAATGGTGCTTTCTTTTTGAAGATGATTACATTTTGAAGGTGATATACAATGAATTTCATTATTAAATTGATAGGTTTGGTTTGTCAATTAACTATTGATAAAACACAGCTTAAGTCATGTTAACCCTTTCCCTCATACTGACGCTCTCTGGCGCCTCTGAAGCAGACAACTTTTGAAAACATTGTGGCAAAAGAAGAAATTGCTCATAAAGAGCAATTTCTCCTTTTGCCACAATGTTTTCCACTTATAGTCATTGGTTGTCCATTCAATTATAGAGATTTTCTATTTTTTGACAAAATATGTTCAAAGTTGTCTACTGCAGATTTCTTGTAAGTGGGAAAGGGCTAACTTTAAGCTTCATGTTTAACAGCATGAATTATTTCATTTGTTTGTCTTAATTGGGATTGAATCTGCTTTCAAGTCCAAATATTGGAAACTTATAAGTTCCAAGTCTTTCCATTATAACTCTTAGACATATGCATATGCATCTTGACGCATCTGTAGCAGTGAAACTATGAAAACAGGTTGGGAAAAGGAGATATTTCATATAGTGAACTTGTTCTCCTTTTACCACAATGTTTTCAACTCTTCTCAACAATTGTTCTTTAATTTATAAAGAGTTTCCATATTTTTGACTAAAATGATTTCAAAGTCGTCTGTTTCAGATTTCTTGTGTGTGTGTGAAAGGGTTAATATACTTCTCAATCATGAGAGCAGGCAAGTTCAACTGACAGTTGAATTATAATCAATTGTTACCGATATCCCATTTATCATCAATTCAACAAGGATATCATATGTGCTGCTGTGTGTATTTTATACTCCGGTCTTACTTAAAACCCTTTCCCACTTGCAGACACATTTTGGCGCATCTGCAGCAGACAACTTTTGAAAACATTGTGGCAAAAATAGAAATTGCTCATAATGACAGATTTCTCTTTCATCATGATGTTTTAAACCTTATCCAATACTTGTACTTTAGTTAACCCTTTCCCTCATAAAGGCGCTTTCTGACGCCTCTTCAGCAGACAGCTTTTTGAAAACATAGTGACAAAAGAAGAAATTGCTCAAAATGAGCAATTTCTCCTTTTGCCACAATGTTTTTCACTTTATGTCATAGGTTAGTTCTTTGACAAAATATGTTCAAAGTTGTCTGCTGCAGAATTGTCGTATGAGGGAAAGGGTTAATAGTGATTTTCCATAGTTTTGCCTTGATGTTTTCAAAATGGTTTCCCGCAGATTTGTTGTATGTGGAAAAGGGAGGGTTAAGGAATTAAAAGTAAGATATAGTTTGTGCCTGTTTATTGTGTAATTTTTCTGAATGATTGCAAGTATTACAAACCATCAGGGAAATCTGTAGAATATCATAAGTATTATATCATAATGGTATTGTACCAGTTGGGTTAATATCTTTAGTTTATCCTTATTTATTTTACGTCATTGATTGCAAAACAAGATTTCAGCTTATATTAATCACGCTTGATATCTGCTTCCTGGAGACTGAACCAGTACTTGCCCCGTTTATTTGGAAAAATTCCAAAGGCTGAACCCGCTCATCACAGGACTAGAACCCGGGACCTGTGGTATGAGAGATCGACACAACCTCTGCCTTCCAGGATATCTGAAACATCTTTAAACTGTCATGGAATACATGGGCAATGTCTTTACAATTTTTCAAACCATGAAGATCCAGGTCAGCCTGTGTCTCTGCACAGACTGATCAGAATCTCATCCGTTTGCTATATAGTCCTGGAAAAAACTTTGGAAGGCTCTACAGAACTGTGAATCCTTTCCAACATACAGACGCTTTCTATCGCCTCTGCTGCAGACAACTTTTGCAAACATTGTGGCACAAGTAGAAATTGCCCATCATGAGCAAAAACACTTTTTGTAATCATGTTTTAAACTTTATTCAATAACTGTTCTTTTATTTATAGAGTTTCAATATTTTTTACTACTGTATGCATTTTCAAAAACGTCTAACGCAGACTTGTTGTATGTGGGATAGGGTTAAGACCAAACACCAACGAGAATAGAATGCAATTTGGTCCTTATATCAAATAATTTCCAAGCCTACAAAGGTGGGTTTCGATGTGCCATGGATACTATAACGTTTGGGAAATCTTTATAATAGTCGCTGTCACTTAATTGCAAGACGGATAATCGAAAAATACTGGTTAACGCGTTCCCTTGTTCAGCAAATCTGCAGCAGACAAATTTGAAAATATCTATAAATTTAGAAAATTGCTATAAATGGAAATATAACTAGTGAATAGAGGTGAAAACTTGTATTAAAGAATATCTCATTTAGACACGATGTTTTCAACAGTTTTTAATAATAATGCTTTCATTTGTAGAGATTTTCCGTAGCTATGTCAAATTATTTTCAAAGTCATCTGCTGCAGATTTGCTGACCAACAGGTTTTGCAATTTAAAGCTAACCAGTGTTATACATAAATATAGTTATTTTATATAAGTGGCTTTTTTCTTCATATCATCTCATAGTTGAGTTTTCACATGCAAGTTTATTACCTACAGCCCCAGTCATAGCACTTTCTGAAATATTTCAGCTGATTGTTAGTGAAATAGTATTGTCTCCAATTAATTAACCCTACCCCACATTGAAAACATCTGTTTACAAATATGAAAAATCTTTATATTCAAAAGTGCAATTATTAAAAAGAGTTGAAAACATTGTCGCAAAAAGAGAAATTGCTCATTATGATGACATTCTTCTTTATGCCAGATTGTTTTCAAAACTCTTCTTGCTGCAAGGACGTCAGAAGCATCTGTATGTGTCCTGCTTGTAGATGCTTATCAACAAATCCTTAGCAGATGAATATTGAAAATATTGTGGCAAAAGGATTAATTGATTTTATGAGCAATTTAGTATTTTGCCGCACATTTTAAGACCATATTCAAGAATAACATTCTGTATTTTTATTAAGAGAGAAATTTTTACAAAATTTCAACAATCTTCCATATTTTTCCCTCCATATATTCAGTCTTCTGCTTCCATTTTTTTTAATGTGGGTAAGTGTAAAAAAGTCGCTTCTCCATATTCAATACATATATACACCCATACCCTGATAATTATGATAACCCTTTCCCTCATATGACAATTCTACAGCAGACGACTGAACATATTTGTCAAAAAATAGAAAATCGCAAAAGGAGAAATTGCTCGTTTTGAGCAATTTCTTCTTTTGTCACTATGTTTTCAAAAAAAAAAGCTGTCTGCTGCAGATGCGTCAAAATGCGTCTATAGGTGAGAAAGGGTTAATTTATTCTGCTTTGGAGCAGACAACTTTTGAAAACAATGTTTTTTAACTCTATATCAAGGTCATACCCCAATGTTTTCGTACAGAACCTATTTATTCCCAGACTTAAAGCTGAAGAGTAAATAAAATATATCATCCGGTAAATTTTGGTATACTTTGACACAATTACACATCCAAAATGTTGTCAGCGCAAATTACACAACAATCTGTTAGGTATTTGTGATAGGATTTCTAACATATATGAACTAAAATCCATGATAATATTCAATATAGAAATGGTTATAACAGACATCATGTATTAGAAGTAGTTTTCAATGTTCTTACTGTATATATATAAGGAAAACATGCCCTTCCCTGGTGGACACTTTTTTCAATGGATTTTAATTATCTTTGTAGAGGGTCACCCAAAGAACATTAATTGATGTCAAATAATGTTTTAATTGGGAAAGAACTTTTGTACAAGAAGATTTTTTAAGGTTTTACTTTTATACATATAAAGAAAATCTTACCGACCCCCTGGTGGCCATGTTTTTAAATGAATTGAATGTTTTGAACAATCTTGGTAGAGGATCACTCAGGGAACATTTGTGGTAATATTCAATGGAATAACATCATGCAGTAAAATCTATTTCTTATAGTAAAATTATAATAAATAAGCATCTTTGATGACTTCAAGCAAAATGGTTGTGATTAAATCTTAATGCAACATGTAGTTACCTTTTTTGTGAAGTCAACAACTAATATCAAACTTACCTGGAAATGAAGGTGGGGGCGGTACTCCAGGTGGTGGTGGAGGTGGGGGCGGGGCTCCAACTGGCGGAGGCGGGGCAGGGGTATAACTGGTAGACAAATTAGATAACACAGACACAGTGGATAATCCCATTTTGGCGTCATCAGGAAGACTGCCGGTTTTAACAAGATGTTGTAACTTCATTCTCTCTCCTCTTTCTGCCTCAAGCTGAAAAATAGTTTTATTATCTTTGAATTTTAACCATAAATGTCATCACAAGTAAGTATGAGCCTTTTCCTACGTGCAGACACTGTTTGGAACATCTTGGCAGACATTTCTAGAAAACATATTGGCTAAAAGGAGAGATTGCTAACAATTAGCAATTTATCTCTATTTTCCAGAATATTTAAAATTTTATTGAATAATTATTACTTTAACTTGTAGAGGTATTCCATATTTTTGCCTGGCTGTTTTCAAAGTCATCTTCACTGATCTTTCTGAGGTCCAAATGGTTATAGTAATTGAAGACATTTGTTCTATAATAGTTATACTACCAGATTTTCAAATAATTGAGTCATCTTCATTCTAAAATGTTTTCAAAGAAAAACACTAAGCGTACTAGATTAAAATTCAGTTCAACATCTTGTCATTTTACCCTTTCCTACATACAACAAATCAGAGGCAGACAACTTTGAAAATATCTAGTTGAAAATGTCAAGAATCTCTCTTAATGATAATGACATTATTGAATCAAGTTGAAAACCTTTTGGCAAAAGGTGATATTCCTCATCAATTTGTACAAAAGTTGTCTGCTTCAGATGCGTATGGATATGGGAAAAGGTTAACCCTTTCCCCTGTTCAGACATATGTGGATGCCTCGACAGCAGCAAACAACTTTTGAAAACATTGTGACAAAACCAGAAATTGTTCAAAAGGAGAAATTTCTCCATTTGCCACAATGTTTTGAACACTATTCAATTATGATACTTTCATTATACAGAAACTTTTTATATTTTTCTCAAGCTGTTATTTAAGTTCTCTGTTGCAGATATTTTTTTGTATGCAGAAAAGTGTTAACCCTTTCCCTCATATGACAATTCTGCAGCAGACTAATTTGAACTTATTTTGTCAAAATATAGAAAATCTCCATAATTGAATGGATAACCTATGACAAAAAGTGGAAAACATTGTGGCAAAAGGAGAAATTGCATGTTTTGTGCAATTTCTTCTTTTGTCACTTTGTTTATTAAAAAGCTGTCTGCTGCAGAGGCGTCAGAAAGCGTCTATATGAGGGAAAAGCGTTAAGTTACAGCAAACATTCAATAACATTTATAAATTTCATTGAACGATTTTAGACTATATTTCATACCAATCATACCTGTGCTTTCAATTCTTCAATCTGTCTTTGCATATCGGACATTTGTTGTTTGGTATCATATTGTACTGATTGTTCCTTCTCTAATTTGGCTTTCATTTTGTTGACTGTGTCAAGAAGTTCCTCTTTCTCCTGGGTTCTCACTTCAACTTCTCTCTCCTTCTTTGTTAACTTTCCTTGAACTTCATCATGAGCTTTTTCTATTTCTCTTAACTTTTGTTGGTAAGACTTGATGTCAGTTTCATTTGTGAGCCTTAAAAATTAAAACAAAGAGTTAGTTCAAAGCTACTTATTTTTCATTGATAGTTAAGTAAGCTCTTACAACATGTATTAACCCTTTCCCACAAACAACTTTGAAAAAAACCGTTGCAAAGATATGAAAGTATATTACTGAAGTAGAGTTTAAAACATTGTGGTAAGGGAGATATTGCTAATTATGAGCAATTTCTCATGTTGTCACAATGTTTTCATAAGTCCTCTGCTGCAGAGGTGTAAATATGTATCTGCAGGTGGTAAAGGTTTAATCACGCTCGGTGTTGGTTTCCTCAGTACTCAAACAGTGTTAGCTGGGTATTAACCCTTTCCCTCATACGACAATTTTGCAGCAGACGTCTTTGAACATATTTTGTCAAAAAACAGAAAATATCTATAATTGAATGGATAACCTAGGACTAAAAGTGGAAAAACATTGTGGCAAACGGAGAAATTGCAGGTTTTGTGCAATTTCTTCTTTTGTCACTATGTTTTCAAAAAGCTGTCTACTACAGAGGTGTCCGAAAGTGTCTGTATGAGGGAAAGGGTTAATAACCTATGATTGGTTAATGTTTTTGTCAGAAAAATATTCTTTTCACAAACTCTTCAAAGGGACTTTTTACTGTGACAGTTTTGTAATGCAATGACCAATTCATCTCTCTTTTCATTATGTCTCTGCATAATATAGTTTTCAAAACATTGCAGGTAATAGAAAATAAGCAATTCTACATTTTCCAAAGGATAACATAATTCTCTCATATGTGAATGTCATTTCCCACATATAATAAATCTGTAGCAGTCAACTTTGAAAACATTCAGTCAAATATATGGAAACTCTCTACAGATGAACAAACCAATATTGTATAAAGTAGAAAACGTTGTGGCAATAGAATATTTTGAGCAATTTCTCCTTTTGCTACAATGTTTTCCAAAGTTGTCTGCAGCAGAGGCATCTGAAAATGGGAAGTGTTAATTTGTAACCAATACTCAACATGGCACATCCGAATACTCACATAAGAATGGTTTTCCGGACATTGATCTCCAGAGTCTCGTAATCATAGTCATGGCCATTTTTCTGTAAGACGACTTGCTGTACAATCTTATCTGTGAGTAACCACATCCCCAGTGCACTGTTACTGTTGGCGTCTGTAAGGAATAGAATATAGATGCAAAGTCTAGCCATTTTGGTTTTAAAGTGACTCTCGAGTCATTCATATAGATGTGTTTTAACGCCTCTGCAACAGACGACTATAAAAACATTGTGATAAAACAAGAAATTACTCACAATGAGCAATTTCTCATTTTGCCACAATGTTTGTATCTGCTGCAGATTTGTGTTCACGACAAATGAATCTCTAACACTAAACTAACACTATACCTTACATTGTTGTAACACTAGTGTAACTACATTTCCAGTTTTTTGTCAAGTATTGCCTCTAGGACAATATTATATCATGTAGACAAACAGTGAAGACTCTGGTGAGACTGCCAAGCCTCATAAAGAATGTGTTGTTGGCTGGTACATTTCACAGGGATATAGACTACTTCCTCTTTTTAGCCTCGAATCTTTCCCACATACAGACTCTTTCGGATGCATCTACAGCAGATCTCTTTGAAAACACTGTAGCAAAATATCAATTTCTCCTATTGCCACAATGCTTTCAACTCTTTTTAATAAAATAATTACTTTCATTTATCGACCTATTTCATGTAATAGCCCGGATGTTTTCAAAGTTGTCTGCTGAAGATTTTTTGTATGTGGAAGGATTAACTGCTTACCTGATATAAAATTCTAACAACTGTCATAAACCCTTTCCCACATTCAAAAAATCTGCAGCAGACGACTTTGAAAACATGAAGTTAAAATATGCAAACTCTCTATAAATGAAAAAACTCTTCATGAAAAGAGTCACACTGTTTTCAAAGGTTGTCCACTGCAGGTGTCCAAAATCGTCTGCATGAAGGTAAGGTTCAAGAGAAGTTGCCATATTTCATTCTAGACATTCTTAAAAGTAGGCCGCTGCACATTCTTTTTATGTGGGAGAGATGTTTAAATGGCTTTGCTCATATATATAGTTTAGCTTCATTGTCTAATGAATGTTACAATACTTACATGGAATGAGCAATAAGTGTTGTAGAATGGAGAGCATGTGAGTGTAAGCTGAGGTCATGAACAATTTCTTCCGTAGAATCTCAAACATGGACGAGGCACTCTTTGTGTCTATATGATTCTGAAAAATACATTTTGGAAGCATCAAAGCATCAGTATTAACAAACATTTTAGCCATTTACAGTTACATGTACTTGGGAACTTTGGAAGTACCCTACAGAAAAAAGTAGACAACAGCCAAGTGTGAAAGAAACTTTGTTGATGCCCTTCTCACCATGTAGTGAGGTAAGAATGAGTAAGCCAGGCACACAAGTTATGAGGTAAGGTAAACGTTTTGTGAAGATGACACCAAGGGTATCAAAATAGCCCGACTTTTGTTCTTCAAAAAAAACCAGTCAAGCTAATATTTAGTCGAAGCAGGATGGACAGACATACAGCCAAATAGATTGATATATTGGGAAAAACACCAGAGAGATGATCCCTATGTATCACACTGCCAAAGCAGGCAATACAACAACTCACAACTTTATGCCTATAAAAGTATATATGTAGTGGGAAAAGGAGAAATTTGCTTGTGTGAGCAGTTTCTCCTTATTCCATAATGTTTCTCAATAGTAATAGATATACAAATACTCAATATCTTGTCAGGCACACATATTTTATTGGAACAATATAATCAAAATTCCTTTGAAAACATTTAGGTTTTTTCTGAAAATGAAGAGGTATGTTTATTATTTGGATAGAGAGTTTAAAGTTTTGTAAGTGGAATTGATTTAAGCATTATTCGCTTTTAAGGCTAAATAATTAAACTGTTTACAACTTTACAACTTTAATTTATGTACTTACTCCTTCAAACTTTTTGGCTAGTATTTTTTCATCATCATTTCTCATCATCTCAAAAAAGTCTAAATGCCTGCAATATCAAAAGATTTTTATCAAGATCTCAGAAAACAAATAAACTTTAAATAGTAAACAGAAATGCAAATTCTTAATCAAAATCAAGTAAAAGTCACTTATGCCGTCAGATTTGGGCAAGTGGTCACCTCCTTTAAGCAGCCAGTTGAAGTTACCTTCAAAGCGATTTCTTGACTTGTAATAAGCAGCCACCTGCCATTAGCAGTCATTTTGTTTATTTTCCACTTGGTGCCTGCCTAATACAAGTATGACCGTATTTGATGTGTAAAATATTCTTTGACTTTGCTTCATGCAAAAAAAGAATTTCAAGTCAAGGAGCCCTAAGATTTTGTTTGTATAGTGCTCTAAGCCACTGCCAATAATTGTTCAGTTATAGCACATGCTTGCTCGGTAATTTACCAGTTAATTACTGGTCAATCAGCCATACACCAGCCAATCAGTTGTAATCTCAACCCCACCCCCCAACATGAGCACTAAGGAGGGAAGGCCAATGCTAGTAACATTTTTCAGTCTTAGTATGACCAAGAAGGGGATCCAACCCCAACCTCGAGCGCCAGAGGCGGACACTACACTACACCACTGAGGTGGTCAGAGCCCTAATGTAAGTGCATATGAAAACAAGAGTGCCAGTGCCGCCACAAAATATAAAGATCAAGATTGGTCCTTTTAATTATTGCTTTTAACATGTCTGTATACATAAGCTCAAAATGAAGTCTGTGAGACCAGTTAGCTTTGCTGGAAGAGACAGGGACCTGAGATCATGGTTGCCTGGGTAGTAGGTTCAATCCCTGCAGGGGCAGCCGGGTGTTTCCTTGAGCAAAACAGTTTATCCACACTTGTTCAGAGTTGAAAGTCTTACTCTGCTTACCAGCCTAGCTGACTTTGGTATTAACTAAAGAAAATAGGATACATATAAACAGAGATAGAACCCTATAGAGGCTTCCGATATGAAAGTAGGTCAAATGGCAGTGTCGATATGTATCCTTTTTTCCTTCTGAGCATAACTCTTGCAAAAATCACTCTACCGGATAATCCCTGCTTTATGCACTTCTACCCGTTTGGAAACTTGAGTTGCGTTCTCAAGTGAATATGCTATAGAGACCAAGTTTCGAAAGGCATAACTATTGCAAAAATTGCTGAACCAGAAAATCCCTGCTTCATGCACATCTACCCATTATAGTCATGACATTGACCAAGTTTTGAAAAGATTCGGTCAGAAACATAGGAGGAGTTGCGTTCACAAGGCTGCAATATCAATCAGCTACAGAGACTAAGTTACAAGGGACATAAATCTTGCAAATATCAATGAACCGGAAAATCGCCGCATCGTGCACATCTACACATTATAGTTATGACATTGACCAAGTTTTGAAAAGATACGGTCAGAAACGTAGGACGAGTTGCGTTCACAAGAAATGGACGTACGGACAGACGGACGTACAAACTCATGTGAGAGAACTTGTGGTTTTTTTTCGTTTGATGTTTTTTTGTGGGGTGCGCCCCACAAGTATGCAATTCATTCCGTAATTAACCCCCTTTTATGGAATGAATAACATTAATATGCAAATGAGATACCCGTTATAAAAAATTAAAAAAAACTATTTATCTAAGTGTCTTTATAACGGTGGTGGGTGGGCTTTAGGAAAAACACGCACCCCACAAGTACTCTCTCTCATGCGGACGGACAAGATGACGCCAATATATGACCGCCTCCGGCGTATAAAAATCTGACAATTGCAAAGCAGTTTCATGAACAATTTTATAAATACTTTACCTATCTAGTGTAGAGTTTCCATGTTTGCGGAGTTTCTCAAACACGCACCCCACAAGTACTCTCTCTCATGCGGACGGACAAGATGACGCCAATATATGACCGCCTCCGGCGTATAAAAATCTGACAATTGCAAAGCAGTTTCATGAACAATTTTATAAATACTTTACCTATCTAGTGTAGAGTTTCCATGTTTGCGGAGTTTCTCTATGACTGGTTGTATTCCCAACATCAGGAACTCATAGCGTAAATGTAAACGGAATTCTAAATAGTCCTGCAAAAATAGAATTAAGATTTTGTGTTATTTGGTTCAAGGTGTAACACCCTAACTGTTTTCAATTCTACCTTTCATTAAAGCAACAATCTTGTTAATTGATTACAGTAATAATTTATTGAATGGTTAGTTTATTGTAAATATTTTTCATTACTGGACTGAATCAAATGAAGAGCAAACTTGTCTTTTCCCTTTTTGAGGATATAAATAATCATCTCACCAAGATGACGGTTAGGGGTATCTACAAAATATTGATTTAAGAGCATGGAGGTCAGAAAAAAAAACCTTAACCCTTTCTCACATGCAACAAATCTGCAGCAGACGACTTTAAAAACATGCCCCCAAAAAATGGAATCTCTCTATATGAAGAAGTATAATTATTAAATAAAGATGAAAACATATTGGCAAATGGAGAAATTGCTCATCATGATCAATTTCTCCTTTTGTCTCAATGTTTTCAAAAGTTGTTTGCTTCAGAGATTTCAGAAAGTTCTGTATGAGGGAAAGGGTTTACATACTTTTCCTGGTCCATATCGTAAAACAGCATTGATGAAACCCATAATGGCTGTTTTTAGATTCACCTCCTCTCTGTATATACCCGTAGTTCTGTCTAGGTCCATTATCAACCTCTAAAATAGAAAGAAAGGTCAAGGTTTAATAGGTTTCACTTGAAGGTCAAGGTCACCATTTATTTACAGAAGACCAAAGGATGTGATGACAGAAGTCTGAATTATGTTTAATATTTGAAATGAACTTTGAAGAAGCTGATGAATGGATATACCATATATATTGTTTTATAGGCCAGTGGCCAAAGTACTTGATCCCTACTAGGCCAGTGGCCTAAGTTTTAGAAAGAAACACAACTCTTTAAAATGTTTGCACAGTCTGACCAGGCTATAATAAACTGTTGGCTGTCTTACTCAACATCTTATCTACATAATCCAAAGATTTGCCATGGGCTCTTCAAAATGCAAAAGCTGGGCAAGTCCAATCTAAAAATTCAGCATTGGAATGGTAAAAGTTAAATCACATAAAATTGCATAATTTCGTTTTGAGGTTTTTCCAACAATTTTGTTCAAGGTTAGCAACTCTAAAAAGACATCATAAGCCTTTGTATGGGGGACATAGTTAACCACAAATCTGCAGCAGACGACTTTGAAGACTTTGAGGCAGAAATATAGAAAATCTCTATAAATGAAAGTACAGTCAAACTTGTGTTTGCTGTCACCTCTGTTGGGCAGCCAACTTGAATCAAGCATCCACTTGAAGATTGTCCAAAACTTGTATTAAGCAACCACCTGTAGGTAGTCAACTTTTGACTCTCCCCTGGGTGACTGGTTAAAACAAGTATGACTGTATAATTGTTGAATAGAGTTGAAATCATTGTCATAAAAGGAGAAATTGCTCTTGTGAGCAGTTTCTCCATTTGCAACAATGATTCAAAAGTCTCATCTGGTTCATAGGCGTATAAAAACATTTGGGAAAGGGTTAATGTAAGTAATTACCTGGAATCTGACTCTTTCACAAGCGTACTTTTGGTAATGTAACATGGCCTCTAAAACTTTCCTGTGTCCACCGGGTACCAAACACATGGCTCCCAGAATCTCGAGTACCGCAATCTTTGTCTTCACGTTGTCTACACTCAAACTCTGGGCTATCACATTAATACTGGCTGGATGGGCTAACACAAACGCTCGTCCTTGCTGTAATAGAGGAATACATTAATACTGGCTGGATGGGCTAACACAAACGCTCGACATTGCTGTAATAGAGGAATACATTAATACTGGCTGGATGGGCTAACACAAATGCTGGCCTTGCTGTAATACAGGAATACATTAATACTGGCTGGATGGGCTAACACAAACGCTCGTCCTTGCTGTAATAAAGGAATACAGTGTAATGATTGCTTAACCCTTTCCCTCATATAGACGCTTTCTAACGCCTCTGCAGCAGATGGCTTTTTGAAAACATAATGACAAAACAAGAAATTGCTCAAAACAAGCAATTTCTCCTTTTGCCACAATGTTTTCCACTTTTCATCATAGGTTATCCATTTAATTATAGAGATTTTCTATTTTTTGACAAAATATGTTCAAAGTCGTCTGCTGCAGATTTGCTGTATGAGGGAAAGTGTTACCCTCATATGACAATTATACAGCAGACGACTTAGAACATATTTTGTCAAAGAATGGAAAATCTCTTTAATTGAATGGATAACCTATGACTAAAAGTGGAAAACATTGTGGCAAAAGGAGAAATTGCTCGTTTTGAGCAATTTCTTCTTTTGTCACTATGTTTTCAAAAAGCTGTCTGCTGCAGACGTGTCAGAAAGTGTATATATGAGGGAAAGATTAACAATCAAGAAGTTCCTCAGAACAAACAGTGTTTGAAAAAATATTCATAACATGATCTCTTTCTTTGTGCATGAAGCCAATATAGTTCTAACATGATTATGAAAGTTCCTTGTATAAAAATAATTCATTAAATTTGGTAAATGAGTAAATGGAGTAATGTATAAACAAAAACCCTTGTTGACTTTCTGGATTGATGTTGCTGTTTGTCTCCTATTTTAATCATTCCTATTTAATTTTGTTTTCAAGAGCCTGGTTCCTTTTTGCAAAATTAACCAAGAATACTAGTTACATTTTACCAAATAAGGTTTATCCTTTTCCCACATAAAACAAATATGCAGCAGAAAAGTTTAAAAACATCAAGAAATCTCTATGAATAAAAGTATAAATATAGAGTGGAGTTGAAATTTCTCCTTTTGCCAAAGTATTTTGGAAAGTTATCTGCATGTGGGAAAGCTTTATATCAATATCTGCAGGTTTTGTAAAATTTAACCCTTTCCCACCTGCAGACGAATTTTAAAAACATTGTGGTTAAAGGTGAAATTGCTCATGATGAGCAATTTACAATTTCTCCTTTGACCACAATGTTTTCAACTTTATTTAACAATTAACCTATCTTTTATGGAGATTTTCAGGATTTTGTCACTATGTTTTCAAAGTCGCAGATTTGCTGTATGTTAAAAAAAAAAAGGGGGGGGGGGGGGGTGTTAATGGGCATACTTACAGAGCTGTTCATGAGAGCCTTGACACACCCAATGATGGCTGTGTGTATGTTGCTCTCCGCAACCTGATAGTCCATGCTGGTCAGGTAGTCTTCCAAACATTGTAAACCTTCAAGTTCTAGAAACCGAGAAACAAAACTGAAACAAGAAAGGCATGTTGATGAAAAGACTTTAGAAAGTCATTTTTGAGAATGTTTATATAAAAAATAAAAAATAAATCATTTTTGAGCATGTTCATAAAAAGAAATCAGAAAGACATTTTAAGGCATGCTCATAAACAAGGGGGCCATGAGGCCCTGGAACGTAATTTCAAAATTCCAAGGAAGGCATGTTTACAAAGAACAAATTCTTAAATGCCTTCATCTTTCAAATGTTCAGCAATATATAATCTTGATGCAAACTTAAGGTGACAGATCAGTTTCCTGTTCTAATAATGTAAACTACATTTTGTTTCATTACTTTTCCCTTTTTCCACATCCAGACACCTTTGAAGCTGACAACTTTTGCCACAATGTTTTCAACTCTTTTCAACTTTTATAATTTATTTATAGAGATATATCAAATTTATGATGTTTGTTTTAAAAATCTGCTGCAGATTTGTTGAATGTGGGAAAGGGTTAAATGATAACCTCAAGGTGATAATTAAGATCATACTTCTTATTGTAATGAATATATATAAAATAGAATCCATTAGTTTTATTTTCCCACATACACTAAATCTGCGGTAGATAACTACTAAAACATCTAGGCAAAAATATGGAAAATGAAAGTATAATTATTTAATTGAGATTATTAGAGGAAAATTGGTAACATGACCAAGTTCTCCATTTGCCACAATGTTTTCAAAAGTCATGGGCATCACACTGCATGTGAGAACAGGAGTTGTTGGAGGACAATATAGCTCGCCTATCAGGGCCATCGTCTATCAGGGCCTACTTCAGAACAGTTATAGCATTATGTAAAGTCACACAGTATCACCTATTGCAAGATAAAACACCTTTTCAATACTTGCATGCAAATGTTAACCAAGTCCATACAGGCCCTTGTGTGCCTTTTAAATCTGTAAATTTGTTTATAAACGATAAGCAACAGCATGTACACAATGTCTGAGAAAAGGCTTTGCACGCAAATGTTTGACCAAGATTCTAAGTCCAAAAACACAATTCAGTAAAAATCCATTCCAGAGTTATGGGACTTGACATACAAGGTCACCTAATGACCCTGAATAAGTGTGTCTGAGAAAAGGCCTTGCTTGCAAAGGTTTGACCAAGCTGGCAACGCGGACGCCAACGCGGACGCCGGGGTGACTACATAAGCTCCCTTATTTCTTCGAACAGGCGACTAAAAAGGGAGATAACTACCTCATAGGCTGTGTCCTGAGAGCTGTTTTCAGATTCTCCACGATTTTCTCCCTTAGTTCAATGTCTTCCTCACTATAGGTAACAGTCTGTGGTAAAACAAAATAAGATTACATTAACTGGGGAGTTGAATGTTAATTTCAGCTAGATGTCAGTTCAATCGCATTTCAATCAAGATGCAACCTTCTATTAGATTTACCTCTTCCAACAAACAGCAGACTGCTTTTTGAAAACATAGTGACAAAAGAAGAAATTGCACAAAACGTGCAATTTCTCCTTTTGCCACGATGTTTTCCACTTTTAGTCATGGGTTATCCATTCAATTATGGAGATTTTCAATTTTTTGATGAAATACGTTCAAAGTGGTCTGCTGCAGAATTGTCATATGAGGGAAAGGGTTAAAGACATTTAGTAAACATTATGGAAACTCTCTATAAATGAAAGATCAATAATTGAATAAAGTTGAAAATATTTTGACAAAAGGAGAAATTCCTCATCATGAGTCGTCTGCTGCTGAGGCGTCAAAAAGAGTCTGTATTTGGGAAAAGGTTATAGCCCATTCCCACATACAGACACATCTGCAGCAGACAACTTTTGAAAATAATGAGGCAAAAGGAGAAAATGCTATTCATGACCAATTTCTCTATTTGCCGCAATGTTTTCCAAGTCTATTCAATACTTAAACTTATAAATGCTATGATATATTCAGTGGTCTCATGCAGAATTGTTGTATATATGTTTGAAAGGGTTGATGCTAATTTCAGCAAAAAATCTTATTAATCGCAGCATTCTGTTGGTGATAATGCAAATCTATTTATTTGAATGGTGTCTTACGCCACGTTTATCAGAGTTCAGTTATATCACTGGGATTTCCAGGGTCATGCAATTACTAGTATTGTTTACCCGGATACGGCTGCATCCGTTGTAATGATGTCCTGTCCCCACAAACCTGATCGCCAAGTAGGGAAGCCATAACTACCATTTTAAACCTTTCCCAAATTGAGACACATTCTGATGCCTCTGCGGCAGACCATTTTTGAAAACAGTGTGACAAATGGAGAAATTGCATCTGAAATAGGTTTTGGAGGTTAAATAAGTGGAAAAAACACCAACAAAATGTAAATGGAAACAGCAGAAGAAACTGATTAAAAGTGACGTACATTTGTCATGGATTTGAGTCTGTCAATATAGTAGTCTGGCCAACTGGAGTCATCTCGATCCTGCAAACACAATCAATGGAGAATATAACATCATTGTCAGATTATAATATTGAACAAATTTCTCCTATCTGAAAGGATATTTTCTAACTGATTATAACAATATAACAATTACAATTGCAATTTCATAGTTGTGTTGTGTGGATTCCAAGCTATACCTTAATATCTTTTTTAATAAAGATGTTAACGATTCCTTAAGCTTCAGAATCTGATGCTTTGAATTCCTTAAGTGTTTTAAAAAAATCTTTAAAATTGAAAAAGGAAAATGACAATAACAATCCTTAACCCTTTCCCTCATACGACAATTCCGCAGCAGACGACTTTGAACATATTTTGTCAAAAAATAGAAAATCTCTATAATTGAATGGATAACATATGACTAAAAGTGGAAAACATTGTGCCAAAAGAAGAAATTGCTCGTTTTGAGCAATTTCTTCTTTTGTCACTATGTTTTCAAAATGCTGTCTGCTGCATAAGCGTCAGAAAGCGTCTATATGAGGGAAAGGGTTAATCACTTATTAACCTTTTCCCATATACAACAATTTAATTGCTTAATTATCATGCATATTATTTTGTATTTTTGCCACAAATCGTTTTCAACTCTATCCTAAAACTAAGTTTTATGAAGAGATTTTCGGATGATTTCAGTCATCTTCTGCAGATTTCTTGTATGTTGGAAAGGGGTAGTTTATATTAACCCTTTCCCTCATATAGACGCTTTCTGACGCCTCTGCAGCAGACACCTTTTTGAAAACATAGTGACAATAGAAGAAATTGCACAAAACGTGCAATTTCTCCTTTTGCCACAATGTTTCCCACTTTTTGTCATAATTGAATGGATAACCTATGTTTTGACAAAATACATTCAAAGTCGTCTGCTGCAGAATTGTCGTATGAGGTAAAGGGTTAAATACATAAAAATATTATGTAATTTTTTTTTTTTTCATTTTGACAAATAACTTGAATGAGTTATAAAACATGTGACTCATGATAAAAAGCATGAAATAAAATATATTCATAAAAATAAATGAAGCAACAATATAGGTCAGTCAACTCATAAAAAAAATCACATTTAAAAGGAGAGTATATTCAAATAGTATACACCAGTATTTTATAGGGGGATTAAGTTTAATGAACAAGTTGTCATGCTATTCCTGTTTTTGCCAAGTCCCGGAAGCTCCGTTGGTAGCGAAGCAAGCCATCAATCCAGTGGTTGTAAGTTTGTAACCAAGCTCAGCCACATTAATTCAACAGTTTACAAAAGTCATTTGTCTTTCAGCAATGGGCTAATATAGTCTATGTGGAAAAGCAGCCAGTGGTTTGGAAAGGCTGTTGTGTGGAGTTTTGGTGTTAGAAAGCCAGGAAATACATGGCAAACTGGTCACAATGATATGACTGAAAAATTGTTGAAAACAGCATAAAATCCCAATAAATCAGGCAATTAAGCCAGCTTTAGCAGTTTGATCTTCAAGTTATATTTGTCAAATTATCCTGTATACAAATGCCTTTTGGCTTACATTTGAGATTTAACCATTACCCATATACAACAGATATGAATCAGACATCCATTTTAAAAACATCCAGTATAAAATATTTATTGAACAAGTTGAAAATATTTTTGAATGAATGAATGAATGTATATTGTTTTATGGCGCATCGACAGCTAAGGTCATTTAGCGCAAAAATATTTTTGAAAAAGGAAACAAGCCACTTTCTCATATTCCAACAATGTTTTCAAGTTACATATCTGTATCAAAATTAAAATTTCAAATTTCAATATGCTACTTTTTCCCCCACAGCAGACGACTATGAATATATGTAAGCAAAATTAACCCTTTCCCTCATATAGACGCTTTCTGACGCCTCTGCAGCAGACGGCCTTTTGAAAACATAGCGACAAAAGAAGAAATTGCACAAAACGTGCAATTTCTCCTTATGCCACAATGTTTTCCACTTTTTGTCATAGGTTATCCATACAATTAAAGAGATTTTCTATGTTTTGACAAAATATGTTCAAAGCCATCTGCTGCAGAATTGTCGTATGAGGGAAAGGGTTAATAAGGAAAGTCTCTATTTATAAATACAAATTTTAACAATGTTTTCAAATAACCTCTGCTGCTATAATGTGTCAAAACACCTTTGCATGTGGGAAAGGGTTAAAAAATAAATGTTTAAATCATCCTGAGAGGTGGAAACTAATGAAGATCAAATTATACAGGAAAGTTTTGATGTTTCAAAGAAAAGAATTATTGGAAAACATTTTCCAGCAGGAAACATGCATGACTCATGGGTTCTACTCACACAATTGTCATGGTAACCTGTTCTGTCAAATTACGAGTTTCAGTGACAAATTCCCATAACGTTCTGTTGAGAGAATTTCCTTTATCGAAGCAACTTATAATAATTGTGATATCCATTAATCTTCAGCTTATATAGTGATCTTAAATCAGTTAAACTAAGTAAAATGGATTTTTTTTTTCAAAAAAGTTGCCAGATCTTGATAATTTTGAGGGAAACTTGTTTATTTAACACTTTCCCATCTTTCGACGCATTCTGACGCATCAGCAGCAGACGACTTTTGAAAAAATTGTGACAACGTTTTGCCAAATGTTTTCAACTTTTTTTTCTGTAATTATACCTTCATTTCTATAGATTTTCCATATCTTGAGTAGATGTTTTCAAAGTCGTCTGCTGCATCGGAAAAGGTAGTTGACTTTTGGGAATAGTGCAGGTCAAATTAAGCCTGTGCATTAATACAGTCTGATCTAGATCTTCTCCTCTGTTCACATGATATTATTTACGTAAGGTTGTTAGAAGCTGCGGTCATCTAGGTAAGATTCTTATAACGGAAAAGATGCACAGGCTAATCCGTAACTACATTGTTCAGAAATGCAAACTTGTACCTTTTCCCATTCACAAACTCATATAAAACAAGAGGCCCAAGAGGGCCAGTATCGCTCCACGGCCATAAGGCAAAAATAAAATCTCCAAACAGCCCTGCCCCGTGGTGGCTATTTTTTTTACCAACCACCATGGCTTAAAGGAATCTTGTAGAGTGTCACCAAAGGAATGTTTCTGCAAAATTATTTGAAAATATGCCTGACACTTTCGGAGGAGAAGATTTTTTAAGTTTTCACTATGGTCATACAAGTCAAAATAGCCCCGCCCTCTGGCGGCCATGTTTTTCGACCAATCAACATGGCTTGAAGGAATCTGATAGAGGGTCACCCAATGAACATTTCTACAAAATTATTTGAAAATCGGCTGAACACTTTCGGAGAAGAAGATGTTTTAAGTTTTCGCTATAGCTATATAACGCAAAAAAGCCCCGCCCCCTGGCGGCCATGTTTTTCGCCCAATCAACATTTCTTGAAGGAATCTAATTAAGGTTCACACAAGGAACATTTCTACAAAATTATTTGAAAATCGGCCTGACACTTTTGGAGGAGAAGATTTTTTAAGTTCTCACTTAAGTTTGCTCTTTAGCCATATAGGCAAAATAGCCCCGCCCTGTGACAGCCATGTTTTTTTACCAATCAACATGGCTTGAAGGAATCTGATAGAGGGTCACCCACGGAACATTTCTACATAATTATTTGAAAATCTGCTGAACACTTTTTGAGAAGAAGATCATTTAAGTTTTCACTATAGCTATATAAGGCAAAAAAGCCCCGCCCCCTGGCGGCCATGTTTTTCGCCCAATCAAAATTTCTTGAAGGAATCTAATAAAGGGTCACCCAAGGAACATTTCTACAAAATTATTTGAAAATCGGCCTGACACTTTCGGAGAAGAAGATTTTTTAAGTTCTCACTATTTTTTTCTTTCGGTTGCCATGGAAACCAGAATTTTGAATGGATAAAAAAAAATTGAAGGAATTTAGTAGAGGACATTGAGAGGATGCTTCCCATGAAGTTTCAACCAAATTGGCCAAGTGGTTAGGGAGAAGAAGTCGTTTAAAGGAAAAAGTTAACGCACGCATGCACGACGGACAATTCGCCATGACATAAGCTCGACTGGCTTTCAGCCAGTGGAGCTAAAAATGATCTAATTGAGTTGAAAATAATATGGCAAAAGGAGAAATATTGCTCATCATGAATAATTTTTCCTTTTGTCCATAATGTTTTCCAAAGTTCTCTGCTGCAGATGTCTCAAAATGTGTCTATATCTGGGGGAAGGGTTAATAAGCTTGGGAAGGGAAGGGTTTCTCACAAGTGAATTCAGAGCAAATAAATGTCAATTTTTCCTTTTTGAAAATGTTATAAACCATTTACCACAAATAATATAGTCTGAAGATGTCTGCTAAGTTGAAAAAATGAGACGATAATGTCTGCGGGAAAAAATGAGAAGTCTTACGAATTTGATACAAAGTGGAAAACTTTGAAGGAAGAATAGAAATTTCTTATTTCATGTTCAGGACATAATAGTATAAGAAAGGTATTATATAACAATTCAAATCGGCAGTTTGAAAACACATCCTAGTTGAAAACATTGAAAATATCTATAAATGAAAGTATGATTATTCAAAAATGCGTCTGCATATGGGAAAGGGTAAACCCTTTCCCTCATACGACAATTCTGCAGCAGACGACTTTGAACATATTTTGTCAAAAAATAGAAAATCTCCATAATTGAATGGATATATTATATAATTAACCTATGACAAAAAGTGCAAAATATTGTGGCAAAAGGAGAAATTGCACGTTTTGTGCAATTTCTTCTTTTGTCATTATGTTTTCAAAAAGCTGTCTGCTGCAGAGGCGTCAAAAAGCGTCTATATGAGGGAAAGGGTTAACATGGTTATATATAATAATAAGTACATCTCAATTTACAGTAACAGCTGATTTCATGCTTATGATTTTGAGATATTGAAGTTCTGTAAAGTTGTTTTATTTATAACCATGATTTATGATGTTGACATGAAACGCTCTATCACCATTTTATAGAGATACATCAAACAAACTATGTTAATGAAAATTACCGAGTAAAAGCAGAACGACCCATCAAATGGCAAAACAACCCATCCATTTTAAGTCGGTGGATACAATAATTTATCACAAGTAAAACAATTTTATACACATGATGTAAGTTAATAGTTAAAATTCAACATTATGCAAAATAAAGTCTGAGTGGAGTGTTCATTGTGAGCCCCTATAGCTCAGTTGGTTAGGCGACACTGGATGTCGAACCAGGGGTTGTGAGTTTGAACCCCAGCTCAGCCTACATTCTTTCTGATGTTTGATAAAAGTCAATGTGACAAGCATCATTCGTCTTCCACCAATGGGCTAAGAGTCTATGTGGAAAAGCAGCCAGTTGCTTCGAAAGACTTGTGCAGAGTACTGGTGTAAGAAAGCCAGGAAACAGTTGGGTCGACGAACTGGCTGCCGTGATACCAGTTAGTCATAAAAGGTCTTAAGAAACTTCTGTAAAGCAGTATCCATTTGGATCTAAAAGCATCAAGTGTGTAGTAATTAAATTAAGGTTGGTTTTCCTGGAACAACCCTCATAATAAACATGTATACATGATTACTATCCAATGTCTCCTTATTGTTCAGCCTGCTTAAATGAAGGACCAAAAACATACAGTAAAGTGTTATCACGTTTAGGTTGACAATAGGTGATTGTGGAGGACCAAAAACATACGGTAAAGTGTTAATCACGTTTAGCTTGACACAAGGTGAATGTGGACGAATAAAAATGTGGGTAACAAAGAAATCACAATTAACCAAAAATTATTGAAACATTTTGAAATTTGGAAATATAGTAATTTAAAAGTTGGACCATTTCTCTTTTTCACCCTTTTTTTTTTTGTGATATGCCTACATGTTGCAAAAACTTCAAATGTCGTCTGTTACAAGTGGTTTAATTATCATTAAGGTTTAGTGTCAACACAGTCATGTTGTCACTAGATGCCTGAGGATGTGCAGGGAAATATGGGTGAAAGGGAAATCACAAAATTACAAGAAACAAAGGAACTTACAACATGCAATTACACCACTGGGAATCACTAAAGCAATCAGCAGAGAGAGCATTAACCCTTTCCCTCATATAGACGCTTTCTGACGCCTCTGTAGCAGACAACTTTTTGAAAACATAGTAACAAAAGAAGAAATTGCACAAAACGTTTGTCACAATATTTTCCACTTTTAGTCATAGGTTATATATCCATTCAACTATGGAGATTTTCTATGTTTTGACAATATATGTTCAAAGTCGTCTGCTGCAGAATTGTCGTATGAGGGAAAGGGTTAAGAATTACATAAACTTTGTACTAGAATTTGAAGGAAACATACATTTTAACAATGCAATCATTATTTAGATAACAAAAATGTCATCATGTTTTTGTCTCACAAAGTAGGAAAAATATAGATGCAACAGATGACAAGTCCCGGTTTTGTAGAAATTCGAAACACTAGGGAATTTTATGCAAAGCAGATAACATTCAGAAAATTGATGATAAGGGGTTTGTAGAAATATTCAAACCAAAATTGTTTTGCAAAGCGGGGAAACATCCAGGGAATTGATAATAATGGGTTTTGTAGAAATATTCAAAGCACAAGGAAAAAACAAAATGTTTAAGCATCCTTATATGAAAAACAACCATGGGGCATTTGTGACCAAGTGTTGATTCAGATCAGTCTGCAGAGTCTGATTGAATCTATACAGTTTGCCAGTA